>JAPWTK010000007.1:6557500-6907492 GCA_029963805.1 Aromia moschata | reverse complement strand
GACAGATACAAGTCATCGATAAAGTTTAAAAGGTGTTGCAACCTGACTTTTAGAAAATTGTTCTAAAATATTGGTGACACTGAAAGGTCTCTTTTAACCACAGACAAATACTTAGAAGAAATATATGTGAGCTTCTAATTTCAGGGGATATTTGTTCACGTAGCTAACATGTATTTCCATATAAAGCATTATAGGAAAAACAGATTGTGACTTTTTGGTAGCCCATCTAATGGTTTAGATAATGAATAATTCAGTCGAAAATGACATTAATACGGTTTAGTACAATGTTAATAAAATGAAACGCCTAATTAATATCAGTGTTTTGTCTTTTGTCTCTACAAATTGCGTTTTCGACTCGCCTGCTCAATTGTCTCTTAGTGAGCACGATATGTCTCTATCCTTTGTTAATACGATTGGAAAGATGAAACAGAGATGCACCTGCAATGTTCAGAGTGTAAATGTGTAAGTAAGCTAGATATAATTGGTTAAGTGATATTTGTGATCCACTTAAGTTCTTAAGTGAAAAGAACACAGCTATTCAAATTCCAAATTTTGAAAAGCACCGTTGTACACATATAGACACATTTACATAGTGCAAAACTTTTTTACAATTTTTAAGGGGTAAATTCAACATATTTTGAGCATTTTACAGTTTTTTATATTTTTTTTTTATAGGATTACTGAATGTGTTTTATTGTTTTCAATAAACATAAACAGTATTTTTCAAATTAGAAATGTTAGAATTTCCATAGATTTGCCTGTGTAACAATGACTTTCATTCAGCCAATGAACTAGCAAGCTTTCGGCGAGCAATTTTTGAATCACTCCTCCTAATTAAAAACATACATTAATTAATTATTGAAAACGAAATATTATATTGAATTAAATATAATTGAGTTAAATTGAAATTTAATATAGGCATTTATCAACCAATCGTAATCATTTGTTATTTCCGTTTTACCCAATAAAAATACTTTAAAATGTATAATAGAAGTTTAAAAATATTTTTATGCACATTGCCATTTGCAAATTTAGATTTTCTAAAGTATATCGTTTATTATTTATTTTAATATCAATACTCTGTATTTGTTTTAGTGTGTCGACTTGTCAGCAAGTCGTCACCAATAAAAATAAATGCTCGTTCGTTAATCCTTTTAATCTTAGAAAAAAACGTTATTAATTAACATTAAAATATAGGAAGTAATAAAAAATCAAGCCCGTCCCTCATTTCTTCGCCTTCTTCTTCTCGGCCTCCTCTTCCTTTTCTTTCTCTATCTCGGTGACGTACTTTTCGATGGTGTCGGCGTCCAACATAACGAGAGGCTCACCATGTCGCATGACGGCTATTTCCAAATTCTTCTGGCCGGACTGGACGACCTCCAGCAGGGCACGTATGGCCAGTTTGACAGTGCCTCTTTCGCTGGACACTTCCTCGGCAGTGTAATACTTTTCGAGAAATTCCCTGACTGTCTTCGCTGAACGACCTGTAGCGTTGGCCTTCCATTCATAATAAATACCTGGGGTTGCGGATAAATGGAAAATAATCATTCATTCATGTAGTGTACAGTTTGATTTATAATACAAAGGACGAGATGTTGAACGTATGAAGAAAAACTTCTACCCCAATTTTCTTAAATATAAAAAATGCATGAAATATTGTCCACATTTGCATGAATTTTTTCACAATTTCCCAAACTAAGAAATGACAGTTCAAAAAAATTCTATAATTAGATACCTGAACAGATAAAAAATATTACCTGAAGGCTCCGTTTGGTACAGATGGGGCTGACCGTCGTAGTCGAAGCCACCAATAAGGCATGAAATTCCGAATGGTCTTCTACCGTTGCTCTGTGTGTACTTTTGTTTTAACGAGGCTATGTACCGCGTGATGTATTCTAGCGTCACGGGATCTTCTACTGTCAGCTTGTGGGACTGGCATTCGATTTGGGCCCTGTTTATCAAAATTCTCGCATCTGCGGTTAAGCCCGCAAATGCCATAACGACGTGATCGTCTAACAGGCAGATTTTTCTAACAGTACGCTCCTCTTGGAGCTTAGCTACTGATTTTTTTTCCACCCCTAAGACTACAGCTTCGGCCCCCCTAACTCCAACCTGAAAAGGGCAGTAATTCACTTGGTATGCACTTCTTATTGTTCGTGTAAAATGTAGAGTTCTCACATGTTTATTCATACATTCATTAAACTTATATGAAAACACAGGCAACACAATTTAATGGCTTTAATTTCTTTTAAGTGTACATACTTCTACAAAAGACTAATTTCATCTATTAAAATAATATCATATGTTAATTAAGAGCATTAAATAATCTTGAGTAGGTAATATTTCAATGAAAAAGAGAATACAGAACATTTTCACGGCATTTTCTTTTGCTATGTCATTCTGAAAAGGGTTAGAAAATTTCGCTTACCGCTGTCGATCCCTTCCTTACGGCCTCTTGAGCATACTCGACTTGCAAAAGGTGGCCGTCGGGTGAAAATACGGTGATTGCTCTATCGTATCTAGCAGACATTTCGTTATTAAAAAGCTCGCGAGTTGTTATACACTATTAACACAACCTCAAATTCTATTTTGCTTCGTAACTTTTGTTTGACGTTTGGAATGTGCGGTATTGGCAGCATTAAAAAAAAAAAAAAAAAAACCCCTTTGCGGCGGGAGGGGGGTCTAAAAAAAAAGAGGTTAAACCTTTTATTCTTATTACTATTCTTATTCTTATTACGAAATAATAACTAAATCCCTAAGATTATTTCTATGTTTACATATTTTTAACCAGAAACAATTCCTGTTGCTGCTTTAGCAAGAACATGTTTAGCTAACGATTTGGAACTTGTTAATTTGTTAAAAGCCTATGACATAATTTAAAATAACATAATTCTAGAATTTAGACTGTATGTATTTCTATCACAATTTTTTGTATTACTCATGCATTCTGCCATCTTTTGATGAGTAGATGAGTAGAGCTGTTCACGACTAGAATAATAATCAGAATAACGGCATCTGTAAAGGAGAAATTGAGAATCAGCTTTTGTACAGGTGTGACATGAATTCAACAGATGGACGTAGCGTGCAAATGTCTATGGCGGACGATAAATGTATAACGCATTGTTGTTACTTATTCGGTTTGTATTCATTACGTATGTATATAATTAATCATTACACAGAAATTACATTAAAAGCAAGCGTTAGGTATATAGTTTTTATCCCACAGCATTGTTTGTGGTGTCATCTGTTGGCTCATTTAATTTGTATTTTGTCATAAGAAATGTGTGTCATAATGAAAACTGTAATGGAAGAAACTATTTCTACGATTAATTCAGTAGTATTGCGCTAGATGGCAAAACTATCGATCTCCAGGTCAGAACTTACATATTTAAGAGAGTTTTAAAGCCAGTTTTAAAAATTATAGATTGTATATGAATATTTCTAAGTGTTCTGATATAAAAATTAAATATTTAATGCAGTCATTGTAATGGATATTACCTATTTTTATTATAGACACATAGTTTTAAAACAAGATAAAGAATATTTGTTTAAGGATATTACCTGACCTCACATACCTATATAATATGTTTCTGTTTTTAATTTGTAATATATTTTCATTAAAATTGTGTTAATTTTACGTATAAATTGTGGTCATGATAAAATGTTTATACACATTATGAAAAACATAAAACCGACAATATAATTAAGGAAATGTGACCACAGGTCTATCACATTAACTTGAGATTGCTTATTAATTTATACAGAACCCATAATATTATCTGTTCCCCAATATTAATATAATTCAAAATTATATGCATAGAAATATCTACAGAAAAAATACGTTAATATTATATATGATCTTTTTTTTTTTAATAGGACTGATTCTCTAGCTTGAATATAAATTGTCTCGGTTTAACCACAACTAAAACCCTGATTTTTTCATGTCTTTCTTTGTACGAGAACAATCTTAAAACAAGAGATTTATAGTTTACACGTCAGATTATTATATTTCGCTCTATATAAGAGGAAATAATTCCTAACAATGTGTTATTTGCTACTTGAAGGGAAAATATAATGTATTTCAGTTTAAAATATAAATGTAACTAGGTACGGGTAACCAGAGTTCATTACTACTTTCAGTTTTGCGGTACTCAAAATATTTTCGGAAATTTGATTACCTATTCAAGATATATGTATATTGATTTCCGCAAATTGTGAAAAAGCGATAAAATATTTTCAACTGTTTACTGTCTTAGCTTTCACATTTGCTAGTTTCTCGGTATTCTAGCTTTAAGAGAGGGGCTTCACCTCTGAAAAAAACAAGGTCTTTCTTCACATGGTTTTGAACTTATCAACCACAATAAGTAAATATTATGTCACAAACATGTATTCTAGTTAACTTAAAGAAAACCACAATAACTTTTATCACGTACAGGATATTATACTGAATATTATGTATAATACCTATATGTATATGTTATGGCGATAACAGAAAGTAGTTCTTACTGATTGGTTTATGGATAAATGCTTCTACTATAAATAGCCGAAGTTGTAATATCCATTACATTTCAGAACGAGTTTTATCATTTCACCCTTCCTGCTGAAGGTAAGTGCCATATTTGTACTTGTTTTTAATTCTTGCTGAAATAAAATACTTACAAATTCGTGAAAGATCGTTTTTCTTCATAATTTGGACTTTTACAAAATTTTATAAGTAATTCTAGTAATTCTATTTAACCCAATAATTTCGTTGTCTAGGATACTATATGCTATAGAAACTCAATTAATTAGTTAGCTAAAAAAATGATTCGAATTACTTAGTCCCATGTTTTAATCATTGAATTAACTTTAAAATGAAAACCAGAATCATTTTTTATTCAAATAATTCTCCTCTTTTTTCTGCACAAATTTCAATTCGAGCTCTAAATTCGTTAAAACTATTTCTAATTTCCTCAATTGACAAGGACTTGACTGCATTTTGATTGCATTTTTAATTGCTTTTCATAATTTTCTAGTGGTTCACGATACACAATTTGCTTAAAAATTTTTGGGGATCCGGGTTTCTGGGGGGCAAAAAGGAGGCGATCCACATGCAGTGTTCATTAAATTCGGAATTGAGCTATTTACGAACAGTAACGGCATGTTGAGCAGGGCACCCATCTTGTTGGAAAAACGTTCTCGTTCGATAACTTAAAGGAAGTTCAACAAGTTTATCTTTTAAAAAATTTTTGTAGCATCTCCAAATATGTATTACGATTTAAATTTTCTCTGAAAAAAATATGGACCATTAATGCCATTTGTATATGAAACCGCACACCACACATTAACTTTTTGGAAATATTGTCTTCGACCAGAAATAGTAAAGTGGGGATTTGTTTCACTTCAATTCCGGCAATGCTGAGAGAAACCGCCGCCGTTTGTTGAAAAAGTTGTTTCATCGGAGAACAAAATTCGCTTATGAAATCCTACGTCATTTAAAACTATGTTGCCCATCTCCAAACAAAAATCCAAACGTTTGGCTTCATCACCCTCCTCTAAGGTGTGCCTGAATTTTGGTTTAAATGGTAAAATCCGGCTCTGTTTGAAAATTCTCTGTAAATGCGATTTAATTATTTCAGTTTCAATTGCCCTTCTTCTAAGTGATAATCTTGGAGCTTCTCTCACGGAATGGAGGGCAAGAACTGAATCAGCATCATTTTCATTCAACAATTTTTTTGATTTTTTAATGTCTAAAACAGAGCCTGTTTCTAAGAACTTGATCACCAACTTCTTCGCTCCGACATTGAGTAAACTCCCAAGAATTTTTTTTTAAATTTTTTAATAACAACACGATAGCACTCTTCCCCAGTTCCGTAGCATTGAATCAAATTTACTGCAAATAATCCACAGAGCGTTACTGAGATCCCAGGGAGTGCTCCAGGTTTTCTGAAATTTTTTTCGTAAACTTTGTTGACGGTTTTGTCACTATAAATCCTTTCTGTAAGAGGTGTATAGGCATCACCTAAAATGTGAAGTGGGTCCCATGCGTCGTTTTCAAGATATGGCTAACTGAAATATCACCAACCGCCACTGGTTAGGAAAACTATGTTAAAATATTATTGTAACGATATTAGTGTTCCTTTAAATTTAGTAAACGGCACAGCAAGGCGTGACTAGGGTATGGCTAGTTTGTAATAAATTGTATTTATCCTTGTTTAATATTTTTTCCATTTGTAAATATATTTGTAGGGTTGCATTACATCTGCAGTATTTCACTGAAACTATTCTTTAAGGGAGAATGAATTTCTAGTAATTGACGCGATGATTGATGTCAGTGAAGTTGACATAGATTTTGCCAATTTAAATAAATGGTCTTTTTTTTTAAATAAATTTCGATAGATGCTTCCAAAACTTAGCTTTTGCTTTTAGCGAAAAAGTAGCTGTTTGGAAGAAGAATATGGAAACAGAGTTGTAAGATTTATGTTAGACACTTGCAGTCCACATTCAGAGGTTTTGAAAATGCTCCATATGTGTCCAAACTTCATATACGATGTTCAAAATTTAATAACAAAAATGGAAAATTTTAAATTTATAAAACTCACGCCTAACGGTATTTTTTTTTGTGCTGAAACCGAATCTTTAACTTGAAAACTTTTTACCGCATATCTTCTCAGTAAATCCCGGTTTTTTATTGTCAAAATACGTTTTTATGCGATTTTTTTTTGAAATATTATTCATTTCTTAACCAGACATGTCATATGCGAAGTATTTTTAAGCGCTGAATACGCCCCCATTGTCAACCATTAGCTAGAGTGTTCCATTTCCTATAAAATGAGAATTTAGGGTGAAAAACAGCCCAAAACTGGAAAGATTTTGTTTTTCAAGAACGTATGACCGAACACGCCATTTCCGAAGTATGTTTACGACCATTTTTTCTCTGTAAAATTCCCTAAAAATTGATATTACTTCGAAATTTTTTTCTG
Organism: Aromia moschata; assembly: GCA_029963805.1. Taxonomy (NCBI): domain Eukaryota; kingdom Metazoa; phylum Arthropoda; class Insecta; order Coleoptera; family Cerambycidae; genus Aromia; species Aromia moschata. The sequence goes on along the minus strand of JAPWTK010000007.1, from coordinate 6,900,530 downwards.
GATCGTAAGGATTCCGACTTTCTTATCTATGTACTTTCTGATCAAGGCCCGAAGTAGCTGGTTCCAGGAAACCTGCAATAGCAAGTAGATTGGCAAAGCAAGCTCACACTAACAATAAATATATTTTCAGAAGCAATCGAGCCTTTAAATCTTTATAACAACCAGGATAATTTTAATACTATATTAATTGTAGTAGAACCATTCAAATCTTTCAAAAATAATTTTTTTGTCATGATCATGAGATCTAGCACAAATTTTGACAACGGGATCGTATTAAGCGCGTAAAAATACTTCGGAAATGACATGTCTGGTTAAGAAATGATTACTATTTCAGAGAAATATATTTCGCATAAAAAACGTATTTTGACAACAAAAAACAGGGATTTACTGAGAATTTACGCGGTAGAAAGTTTTCAAAAATTCGGTTTCAGGACAAAAATGTACTTTTGATTTGATAGGTTTAGTTAGATATTTTTTGTAGACCTGTGTTATTAAACAGTTTACAAACAATATCCTGTAAAACTGTAACTGTCTTATTAATGAATTATCTATAACAAGTCAGTAGGTATTAGGATATATTAGAAACAAGTAAAAAAATGGCGTTTTAAAAAACGTATTGCACCTCAATCACATTTATCCACTTAATTGTTCCACTGCGCTGTATCTGTTCTGAAAAATAAAACATTTACCTTGCATACAGATAAAGTTTCGTCAACATTAAATTTTAATTTTAATTTGGTCTTGTCAGTGGAAAAATACTAGCTGGACTCAGTATGTTAATAGTGCTTTTTCGCACTCAACTCGCATTTCGTCAATCATGAGATATCTGATATACTTACATATATAAAATATCCTGATAGTTTTTGGGTACGGATTTATTTTTAGATAATTATCTTTGTCATCATTCTTAATTGTTATTAATTCCAGAAAGGACTACCGATGGCTGGCAACAAGAAGCACCTCCTTCTGCTGTTCGATCGGCCCCAGGAACCATGTTTCATGGAGAAGGGACCTCAGAGGACCGTGTTTGATATTCCTCGAGAATATGTGGTAAGAAAGCCCTCCATCATATTTTTCAAATATGCTACAGACAAGAACTGCAAATATACAGTGCGCGCCTAAAGTATGGAATAAATTCAGTAAATGTGAAACAAAAAATTTTTGGAAAAAATCCTCGAACAGGTCGATTTTGTTTAATAAAAACACACATCTTTGAGGGAACGTCTATTTTCAAATGTCATTTGTTTCTGAGTAATGACGTCATCAACTTATTTTTCAAACGGCAATCCACCATTGTTTTAATTTAACTTGAGAGACCCTTTCATTGTCGATTTAACGGTATAAAAATGTTGCCACCTTATATAACAAAATTTTTGAGTAAATGACAATTGAATGTCACAAAATGAAAAATATGAAAAAAAAAAAAAAAAAAAAAAAAAAAAAAAAAAAAAAAAAAAAAAAAAAAAGGGAGGGGGGGGGGGGGGGGGGGGGGGGGGGGGGGGGGGGGGGGGGGGGGGGGGGGGGGGGGGGGGAAAAAAGGGGTTTGTTGGGGGGGGGGGGGAAAAAAAAAGGGGGGGGGGGGGGGGGGGAGGGGCGGGGGGGGGGGGGGGGGGGGGGGGGGGGGGGGGGGGGGGGGGGGCGCCGGGGGGGGGGGGGGGGGGGGGGGGGGGGGGGGGGGGGGGGGGGGGGGGGGGGGGGGGGGGGGGGGGGGGGGGGGGGGGGAAAACGAAAATGGAAATGGGGTTGGGGGGGGGGGGGGGGAGTTGGGGGGGGGGGGGGGGAAAAAAATTTTTTTGTTTGGGAAATGGGATTGGGATTAAAAAAAAAGGTTGGGGGGGGGGGGGGGGGGAAAATTTTTTTAAGGGGGGGGAGGGGGGGAGGGGGGGGGCAAGGAAGGTAAAGGGGGGGGGGGGGGGGATGGGAAAGGGGGGGGGGGGGGGGGGAGGCAAAAAAGCAAAAGCAAAGGGAAACGGGAAGTAGACGTAAGGGGGGGGGTTTTTGATAAAAAAAAGGGGGGGTTGGGGGGTTTTTGGCAAAAAATTTTTGTTTCACATATACTGAATTTATTCCATACTTTAGGCGCGCACTGTATAATAAATTTTATGAATCTACTTTTTTAGAACCCCCGACTATGCGACCGACATTCCGCAAATAGTCAGCAAGTTCAGCTCCAATGCCCAGGAAACCGTCAGCGTAAACGCGGTTTCGACGCCTTCTCTGGGAGACATCCTGGAACTGAAGAGGGAGGAAAACTTCTCCCTTTTCATTCCCAAGCACAGGAAAATTGCCGGGCGACTCATTGATATCTTTCTAGGTGACTTGAATTAATATTTAGTTAGAGATAGTGTTAGTTATCTAACTTTTTTTAAACTTTCATTAAAACAAAATCATATAAAATCATATAAGATCATTTCAATTTTTCCAGGCGTGAGAAACGTCGATGAACTTCTGTCTGTGGCGATTTATGCTAGAGAACGCGTAAATCCATATCTTTTCAACTACTCCTATTCTGTTGCCCTACTCCATCGACCCGACACCCAAGACCTGGACATACCCTCCATCGCCCGCTATTTTCCCGACAAGTATGTCGATAGCCAAGTCTTTTCCCAAGCCAGGGCAGTGGCTAACATCGTCCCTGAAGAGTCCAGGGTGAGTTGTTTCAATTGCTCTCTAATCCAAAGAGTCTAAGGCGACAGCAACCCTTCAGTTTTGTATTTCGTTTTTGTATATCGTTCTTTATGGTTATTTTTTAGACTCCCATAGAAATCCCAAAGGACTATACGGCTTCAGACATGGAAGAAGAAACATCGCGTAGCGTATTTTAGAGAAGATATTGGCATAAACCTTCACCACTGGCACTGGCATCTGGTGTATCCGTTTGAAGCAGCTAGAAGTGTGGTGGACAAGAACAGGAGAGGAGAACTCTTTTACTACATGCATGAACAGATCATGGCCAGGTAAACATTCTTCTTGATATAAACAGAAAATGTTTTAGTTATATAACAATATTATTCCGGTTTTACAACTAAGACTGGTTGCAAATATCTATCCAAAAACTTTACCTCATAAATTTTGGTGCAAAAATATTTACAAAGAACTTATGTATTTTTGTCAATTGAAACATTTTTTGTGACGTTCCAGTTTTTGTTATTATTTTCTATTATCCTCTTGTAGGTACAATTTCGAACGGTTCTCCAACAACCTCAAGAGAGTGGAAAGGTTTATTGACTGGGACAATCCCATCAAAGAGGCGTACTTTCCCAAGTTGGACAGTCTTGTAGCTAGTCGCTCGTGGCCTCCCAGGGTGGCCAATCAGAGATGGCAAAACTTGAGAAGGGAGGTGGACCAGATCCAAGTAGATATAGATGACATGAAGAGGTGGAGAGACAGGATTGTCGACGCCATCCATGCTGGTGTCGCGAAAGATGTAAGTGAAGTGTTAGAAGGGATCTATTCTCTGTTCATCTTATCATATTTTGGGACTTGTAGGTTATTGCTTTTGTTGATTGATGAATTTCTAAACGAACTGCTCACCAAAGAGAAATTAGGTCTCGTAGCTCACACGTTACTATTTTATTGGATTTTATATTGTTTTTTTTTTGTGTCCTAAATATCCTGATTTAATTGATTTTATTCTAGAGACAAATTCACCTGTGTCATTGTATTTTTTTATTTCTCAGGCGAACAACAGAGACGTGCCTCTTACCGAAAACGAAGGAATCGACATTTTAGGAAACATGGTCGAGTCCAGCATACTATCGCCCAACAGGGCCTTCTACGGCGATCTGCACAACATGGGTCACGTGGTCACTTCGTACGTGCACGATCCTGACCACAGACATCTGGTACGTAAACCTAAATGTTAATTAAGATTGATCCAAAACTATGTGAACCTCGAACTAATAATAAGATTGATAAAATATCCCATTTTAGGAATCATTTGGAGTAATAGGAGATTCCACGACTGCGATGAGAGATCCATTCTTCTACAGATGGCACGCCTACGTAGACGACATCTTCCAAAAATTCAAAGAGACTCTGCCAAGATATACGGTGGCAAGGGTAAGTATGAGGCTTTATACGTGGTGGTGTTTTTCTTCATCTGGCGAGCAAGATGGAGAAGCGTAACCAACAGACAGAACTAGGAAATAGACCGTCTAGTCTCTCTATATGTCGCTATCACAAATATTTAATTGCAGCTCGATTATCCAGGCGTGACCATCACCGATGTTCAAATCCAGACCGAGGGTGGCCAGAAGAACGTATTCCAAACGTTCTGGCAGCAGTCGGACATGGATCTGTCCAGGGGTATGGACTTCCAGCCTCGCGGTTCGGTGTTCGTGAGATTCACTCACCTGCAGCACAGTCCGTTCACCTACACCATCAACGTGAACAACGAGGGAAAAGCTAACCGGATGGGCACCTGCAGGATCTTCCTGGCGCCCAAATTCGACGAGAAGGGCACTCCTTGGATGTTCCGCGACCAGAAGAACATGTTCATCGAACTGGACAAGTTCAGGGTGACCAGTGAGTATATAATCTGAAGACTTACTGGTATCGATTTTGTTATGGTCGTGTGGGTGATTGGTCTCCAACATTCTGGCAACCAGTTATGTAAATAAATTAAAGAAATGTGAAGTATAGGAGCGCTGTGGTGCTCCCAGATTTTGACATATTCTTTTTTGCATTGCTACCTGCTCTCAAGTTTCGTGCTTATTTTTTTTAACTCCTGCTTTCAGTGAAATCGGGAAGAAACGTCATTACCCGAAGGTCGACTCAGTCATCCGTAACCATACCCTTCGAGAGGACTTACAGGGACTTGGACACAAACAGGCCCCAGGGAGGAGATCAGTTGGCCCAGTTTAACTTCTGCGGTTGTGGTTGGCCCCACAATATGCTGATCCCCAAGGGGACAGCAGAAGGACTGCAATGCGAGTTGTTCGTTATGATCTCCAATTATGACGACGATAGGGTAAGCGTTTTTTTTTTTTTGTGAAGAAATAGCTATTTGTGACGGTAACATCAAATAATCTTGTTTTTGTGTTTGAGGTATAGCCATTTTCCTTTAAAAAAATTATGTTTACTGAAGGCAGACATAATAAAAAATCATAAACCCCAAAAATATTATTTAAACATTTATTTTGAAGAAACAGCACGTCCAGATAATCATTTAGTCAGTCAACACTGTAGTTAACAAGTTGTCTTTACACTATTTCTTCTCAAAGTCCCTAATTAGAATATTTGAAATTCCAGTAAGCCATCAAAAAGGCAATTGTTATTGTTTGACAAAGCGCTTGAAATTGCACATATTGATTTTTAATTCCAAATAATGCTTAATTTACAACACAAAATGTATCTTATTAAATGTTATGGTATCGGTAATATTTCTTATTGTCATACAATTGAATTGTTTCATGAAAAATATCCAGAAGTCGAAATTAGCCCTCAAAGTTTGAAAAAGTTAGTATGAAAATTTGATGTAACTGGTGATCTAAAATGCGGAAGAAAATCAAAAAAAGGTCCATGATGACGATGATGCAGCCACAATTCTAGTTTTGAATTCAGTCGAAGAAAATCCAAAACTATCACTAAGAAAGAGATCTGCACAAATTGATATTAGCAAGACACACATTCAAAGAATTTTGGCCGAAAATAAGTTTAAAGCTTTCAAACCGAAAATAATACACACTTTGGAAGATGGTGATGACGCACGTCGATTGAATTTCTGTTTAGAAATAGGAGCTAGGCTTACTGTGGATATGTATTTTCACAAGAGTATAATTTCTTCTGAGGAAAGCACTTTTTCTACCAATGGAGTCGATAAGTCAAAATTTCAAAAAAGTGAATATTTAGTGTGCAATTACTTTCAATCGAATAATTGGTCCGTATTTTTTTAAAGAAAATTTAAATCAAAATTCATACTTGGAGATGCTAAACACATTTTTCTGGCCAGAATTAGACGAAGAGAATTTAGAACATAGAAAAAAGCGTATTTTCAACAGGACGGATGCCCCGCCCATTCAACAATTCAGGTCCGCAGTTGGCTCAACAAACAATTTGGAGAGAAGTGGATCGGAAGATATTATGGACTTATTTGTTGGCCAGCAAGGTCCCCTGACTTGTCGCCACTTGACTTTTTCCTTTGGGTTTTTGGAGGAAATAGTTTATAGACAGCCGATAGAACGTAATATTGATTTACTCAAGACTCGGATCATTCAAGCAGTGGCCCAAGTAAATCAAGAAATGATCCACTCAACATACACATCTTTTAGAACGAGATTGGAGAAGTATGTTGAACTTGGAGGCCTGCATTAGAATAGTTATGGTGCGTGAATAATAATTTTGCTGTTTTTTCAAAATAATTATTGAATTAGTTTATTAAATTATTATTTCTTCAAAATAAATATTTAGATAATATTTTTGGGGTTTATGATTTCTTATTATGTTTGCGCCTTTAGTAAACATATTTTTTTAAACGAAAATGGTATAACCAAACGTATAATGATGATAAAAATTTGTGGAATCTCTTCAAAATACTAGTAGGCTATGCTTTCATATTTGAGTATTAAATTTAATAAACAATTTTTCTTAATAACTTTTTTACATAGCGTTAATGTTTAAGGTACTTTACTTTTCATTGTTATTTAAATTTTGCTATTTTTGAACACCCTGTAAGTTAAATTGAACAAATAACAAACTTTCTGGACGTTTCAAGACAAGCAAAACTTTTTATGAACAATGACATTTTGTCAAAAAATTAAATTTTTTGTCCATTTCACCTATTGGTAACTCATTCCGGGGACACCCTGTATTTCTAGGATCATCCAGTTTCTCTTTCTCCCATGTTGAATGGATTCATATGAAGACAGGAGGAGATGGAAGAAGTTAATTTTACTTTACTTGCGTTACTTAGCTTGCGTTTTTGTGGTTGTTTTCACTAACTTTACAGTACACTTTGAGAGTCGTGATAACCTCAAATAAAGACTCGGTTGTGAGTAAGTAATAATTGTGTATAAATATTTCAGATTAATCAGACGATTGAAGGTCAGTGCAACGACGCTGACAGCTACTGCGGGATCAAGGACAAACTGTATCCGGACCGCCGCTCGATGGGATATCCCTTCGATAGGATGCCGAGGGACGGTGTCCAGACACTCCAGCAATTCTTGACCAGAAACATGAGAGTTGCAGACGTGACTATACGTTTCACCAACAGGACCTTGAGGCCAAAGTCAGGAAACTAGGGATTTATTGAACTTAGAACTTGAACGAGAAAACTAATGTCGAATGAAGAGCTTGTAGTTAACTAGGCTATTTTTTTTGCAAAAGAATAAAGTGTTGTATTTCAATGACTTTGTTTTATTATAAATACTTTTACCTGTTATGAATGAAGTCTGAAAACGTTGCGAAAATACCACTTTTTTATCACAAAAAAAATGAAATTCCGATATAAATAAATAATAAAAAAAAGAATAAAATTTAAGTACCTACCAGTATTGCAAATAGTCACCAAAAAACCTGAAAAAACATTAGTGAATTCTTTGATTGATTTTAAGAACTTTTTATTCTTGACAATTTATTGTAAAAATGCATTGTTTTCGAGAAAAAAAATTTCTAAAGATCAAATTAGTGTCGAAATTGAGAAATTTTTTTTGTCGAAAACAATAAATTTTTACAATAAATTGTCAAGAATAAAAAGTTCTTAAAATCATCCAAAGAATGAATTTTTTTAAATTTTGCCAAAATTGACTATTTGCAAAATCCAAAAAATTGCTCAAAAATTTTTGAAAATTCTAGTGCATTCATTGAGTTATTTTAAGAACTTCTTATTCTTGTCAATTTTTTTTTAAAAGTGCATAATTTTCCAATAAAAAATTCTTGAATTTTTACGCAAAAATTTTGCAGTTCAGGCGCCATTTTGAACGCATAAGGCAAAAAATCGAACCTTAAACCACGTATACTTAAAGTTCAAACATTTATTCCACCGGTTAATGAGGTTCCAGGTCCATTGCAGACCGGAAACCCCTTGAAGATTTCATTAAAAAAAAACAAATGTGCAAAAAAATCGTGTTTTTTTTTAAAGATGCTTTTTTTCATAATAAATAATTTTTTGGAGGAATTTCATGGACACCATCGGAAAAGGCACGTCTTAAACTTTAGAAATATGTCCCTGTCAATTTTTTCTGTCGCAAATAGTATTAGTTATGACGCGCTGAAGAGCGGTGTACCGGAAGTGGCTTTTTCGGCCGGAACGGGTTAAGGATTAATTGTAGAATATTTTAACATGTTTTAAACATTTTTGTGGGTATTACCAAACAGGGAATACGAGAGAATAATATTGTGATATTTTTCAAGTGGTACCAAATCCAATAAGTTACTAGACATGGTATAGTAAGTTTGTCTAACATAGATATAATATTCAGGAGAAATATAATTTTTACCAAGAATGATATGCAACGTGAAATAGACACAATGAAATAGAAATAACAAGACATAATTTTCTCTATCTAACAAAGAAAAAAAGGTAAAATTTAAGTGTTCATTAGCAGTAACAATACAGTACATAAAAAAAAATAAGTTATTTTTAAAATTGTAACAGGATATTCAATTGTTAAAGCATATGAAATGTAAATTTATTTTCATTTATTTTTTGTAAATAAAAAACCCAGAGCAAATTATAAGTGTATAATAAATCTCTGTGGCATTCATCATAAACCTTTGATTTACTTGAAGATTGTACAATTTTTGGTTTTGGGTTTGGCGAATCAAGTATTACTTAAAACAATTGCATACAAATCTTCCCACTTTACGTCACGAAACTTGAAAACAATATAGGTCGAGCAAAATTTAGCAACCTCGAACAGATTAAGCAAAGAGAGTCAATAGAGTGGTTTGCGAGATATCAGGATTTTAAGCCCCTGAACTGTTTTCTTATAGGGGATATCTGAAGAAGACAAAAGTCTACATAACTAGACCACAAGATTTAGGGAATTTAAAAAACAGAATACATTGCGAAATCATACAAATTATTTTGTAGAATTTGTAAATAGAATTGCCTAAGGTCGAGAAGTCAATTGTTGTGAATTTGAGAACCAGTTGGCCTGATATTGTAATTTATTTATGTTACATTTTTTGTTACATATCCAAAAGATAGTTCAGTTTTCAAAAATCTTTAGAAATCCTTCTTAACATGTTTATTAATTCTGTTACGGAAGAAATGGATAAGAAATTTAACAAAAACTCAGTTCGAAAGCAATTTATATTTGGCTGAAAGCTAATTAATATACAGTGCTTTCGAAAAGTAACGAATAAATTCATTATTTCTGAAATTGAGTTTTTCGAAGAAATTCTCTGACACGTCGATTTTGTTTTAAACAAAGACACTTTTTGACATACGACATATATGTGACGTCATCGTTGTTCGAGATATGACGTCATCGACAATTTTTTTAAATGGCAACCCCCAATTTCGACCATGCCTTTTGAAAGAGCGTGTCATTCTACTTACACATCGTCAAAAATTATGGTACGATTACATTAGCGTGAGTATATAGGTTAAAAAAAAATGAAGAAAAACGATTTTAAATTTCAAAATACTAAATTTAATGATAATGACTATGAAAAAAATCAACCAAACTAAATGATCAAATTGTGCACTGTTGGCTACCTGACAATAGCCAAGACGATTAATAAATTCTTTTTGAACATTGTCAATAACTTCAGGAGATATACGATGTATCTCTCACCGATCATGATGAGTTTCATTGAACAATTCAACTACTTCTTTTTGGGTGCATCCTGTTAGTTGGATTATGCAAAGAATTTCAATTCGTTTTCGTTAACAGTTAATTTAACCATTTTTTATAAAATGACAAAAGTCACTACTCAATAAACACTTCAAACACACTGCTTTTGCCAAACAAAAGATAAGAACCGAAGAAATAACTCAAAAAACCAAAAAAAACTATTTACCGAAGTACGATTTCCAGTTTTTATCTGACAGCAACAAAAAAAAACATTCTCGGTCGCTTAGGCTACTGTCAGGCAACCATAATTTTTGACGATGTGTAAGTAGAATGACACGCTCGTTCAAATGGCGTAGTCGAAATTGGGGGTTGCCATTTAAAAAAATTGTCGATGACGTCATATCTCGAAAAACGATGACGTCACATATATGGGTCGTATGTCAAAAAGTGTCTTTGTTTGAAACAAAATCGACGTGTCAGAGGATTTTTTTCAAAAAACTCAATTTCAGAAATAATGAATTTATTCGTTACTTTTCGAAAGCACTGTATCTTCATACTTTATCTGAAAGTATACCGTACCGTAATGCAGTTATAAAAATATTTTCAAAACTGTGTCATGGACTTGCTAACCACAGCTTCCATATACGCGGTTAACAAATCCCATGATATCTGCATAAGAATAGTAAAACCAACTCGTACTCATACTTAATGCAGGTTTTTCTAACTAACAATATTTATGTATTAGATTTTATTGTAGATATGAATACCTACATAGTTTTCCCGTTTTCTAGGAAACTATAAAAATTGAAAATATTGACGAGACATACAGTATCTGTGGTCATTTATCATAATTCTATAACCTGTTGGAAAAATAAAACACCGATAATTTAAAATCATATCCATTGGATATCGCCGTCAGTATAAAATGGTGAAAGAATAATATTTTTAATTATTTTTAGTGTAAACTTGACCTAGCACAAGCTTCATTTTTGTCCTAAAAATAACGTAAGTGGCATATTTTACTTAATCTAAATATTAAATATCTTACACAAGCATACACGGTTTTGGACCTGAGCAACTAAAAGCTGTTTATAAGGTAAATTGGAGGGCTGAATCCAATTCAGCAGCCCGTTTTTTAAAATTGGTTCTAGTTTTCGAAATATTCAATAAATTCATTATATTACCATTTTTGACCATTAATGGCCATTTATTGAATTACAAAGTATAAGTCTGAAATGAACAGAGGTTGAACTGAGTCTTTCATACTGCTTGGGATCTGTTTCACGCATTAGGGTCCAACAGTAATCGCTCATCATGCCTTCGTCCCAAAATCCTTGGTATCGCCTTTCGATTTTCGCCATATCTTGGTGTAGCCGCTCTTCTTGCTTGTCGCTGGTGTCGCCCAAGTTTTGTGGGAAAAAAATCAAGATGTGAATGCAGAAAATGTATCTTGAGAGATATTCGAGCTCCAATCATCGAGCAAAAGTAGCAATCATCTACATGATTTTTCTGTTCTCTCCATAACGTTGGCACAGAAAATCGAAAGTAACCAAGTGACCACTTGTACAGCTTTGTTCTGCACGCGTTACAAAACAATTTCGGTACCGAAGGCTTGTCAGTGTTTACTACAGCAAAACCAAAGTACTGCAAACACGCATGTTTGAGTGCATTTGTCATGATTTTTCCACATTTTCCGAGCATATAACATCCACAAACGTAACAAAAACACTTTGTCTTGCAACGTTGTCTCTGCATTTTCACGCGTTCCGAAGCACAAAAACAAGTCCCAAATGATGTTTAATGCAACGTCGTCAGCTGACAGCCGTTATAAGAGCCAGTGCTGCACCATGCGCGAACTCGAAAACTAGAACGAATCTTGACAAACAGATTGAAGATTTGAGTTCAGGGCATTAAATAACGTTAAAAATCGTTCTCATTTGCTTAGGTCCAAAAGTTGACCCGGATTTGTAAACTTGTGTTATTTATTGATCCATATATGCCAAAATAAATTTCGATAAGATGAATAACTTCGTCATTAAGTGTCGCAGAATGTTTAAAATCATTACATATATTTTTGAGTTATTTATTTTTAACTTCATAGAACCACAACCATGAACATCAATAAAAAACATCTCCTTCTGTTGTTTGATCGTCCCCAGGAACCGTGCTTCATAGAAAAAGGTCCTGATCATGTTGCATTTGTTACTCCTCCCGAATTTCTGGTAAGATCTGTTATATATTTTTTATTTGTAAAAAAAAACGCACAAGAATATATTTTCACTTGTCATGAAATATAATTATTCTTACTTGGGTAGGTAAATCATATAATTTTAGATTACGGAAGTTATTTACATACAGGGTTTGTCCGGAAAGTAATGTCAGTGAGCTTTGAAAAATGGTTTTTATTGGTTCTATGTGTACAAATCTTTAGAAACTTTCAAAATACATTCCTCCTGCGTCCACACATCGGTTCCAGCGGGTCTTCCACGCATCAAAAGCCGCACGGCAGTCGTTTTCCGGAATCGTCTTTAAAGCGTCGGTGCAAGCCTTCTGAATGTTTTTCACCGACTCAAAATGCTGTCCTTTCATTGGAGTTTTGTGGCGCGGAAACAGAAAAAAGTCTAGGGGAGTCACATCGGGACTGTAGGGAGGCTGGGGAACAACGGTGATGCCTGCCTTGACGAGGTAATCGGCCACGAGAAAGCAGGTGTGCGAAGGCGCATTGTCATGGTGAAGCTTCCAGGATTTTGGAACGAACTCATGATGGACCAATCCCCGGCAATCAAAAAATACAATCAGCATTGTCTTGATCTTTGACCTGGACATCCAGGCCGTCTTGGGGCGAGGGGAGTCCGAAGTGTGCCATTCCGCCTTCCTTTTTGTTATCAGCCCACTTTCTGGTAATGACGTCATCAAGGAAAGCGGGGTTGTCTTCGCAGATGTCCAAAAGTTCTTGGCAGATTTCGACGCGCCTCGCTTTTTGATCGTCCGTTAGCACTTTTGGCACGAGCTTCGCGCACACCTTCCACATTCCTAAAGACTCCGACACAATTTCGTGAACAATGGTTTTCGTAATGTCTAATGTTTCGGAAATTAAAGGGACACTTAGACGACGGTCAGTGTTCAACAAGTCACGTACACGTTTCACGTTGTCGTCGGAACTGGAGGTTGATGGCCGTCCAGCGCGGTTCTCGTCGTTGACATCTTCCCGACCTTCTGCGAAGGCCTTGTGCCACCGGAAAATTTGCCTGTCCGAAAGACAATCGACGCCGAAAGCCTTCTTCAACATTGGAATGGTTTCTGCAGCACTCTTCTCCAGTTTCACACAAAACTTGATCGCCATCCGTTGCTCAAGCGAACGTTGCATTTTTTCTTGCACTGGGTCACTGTAAATACTCTCAAAGAACGAGTGTTGCGACCGCTACAACGACCGGTAGCCAACTGACGCTTGTTGGATCTTGTTGCCAGATCCCCCCACCAAAATCCCAGCATGTAATGCGCGGGCTGGCGCGTGACAGTCTCGGGAAAAAAATTCACTAACATTACTTTCCGGACACACCCTGTATGTTGACCAACAACTTCAGCTTAACGAGACGTTAAGCTAAAAGGACGAAAATTGATCTGACCTCATCGAATATAAACGCTTCCTCATCTGTTTATTGCAGAATGAGCGCTTTGCGTCAGTTGGTCCGCAGATCGTCAGCAGATTCGGAAAAGACGCCAGGCAACTGGTCAACGTGATGAGGCCTGCCAAACTCCCTGATCTAACAAGAAATACTGACCGTTAAAAGAGACGAGAACTTCTCATTCTTCATGCCAAAGCATCGCCGGATAGCAGGCCAACTCATCGACATATTCCTAGGTAAAAACTGAAAGCTTGAAGACCCTCAATTTAATAAGTGTTGTTAATAACACAGGTTTACAAAAAAAAGTTATCTGGATCTGGGATCAGACCATCCGTTTCTTATGTATTTTTCGACGCTGAATTCGAATCTATTCAAAACTAAAAATAGATTCGAATTCAGCGTCGAAAAATACGTAAACGGATGGTCTGATCCCAGATTCAGACAACTTTTTTTTTTTGTAAATCTGTGTAATCTGTTGAATGTTTTTTTAGGCGCCAAGAATGTTGAGGAGCTTCTAGCAACTGCCATTTATGTAAGAGACCGCATCAACCCGTATCTTTTTAACTATTCCTTTTCTGTCGCCCTCCTACATCGTAGTGACACGCAGGATTTGGACATACCCGCTGTCGTCCGATATTTTCCCGATCGCTATGTCGACAGTGCGATTTTTAGTCGGGCTCGAGAGGAGGCAACTATTGTCCCCGAAGATTCAAGGGTACGAAAAAAAAAGAATTCTCTATGACGTACCATTTTCTTTCTCTTTGGAGTCGAACGATATATACTTTTTTATTTCCAGACACCAATCGAAATACCTAAAGATTACAGCGCGTCCGATCTAGAGGAGGAGCACTCTGTGGCGTATTTTCGAGAAGACATTGGGATCAATCTTCACCACTGGCACTGGCACTTGGTGTACCCATTTGATGGAGACAGAAGAGTAGTAGACAAGAACAGGAGAGGAGAACTGTTCTACTACATGCATCAGCAAATAATTGCTAGGTAAGGTCTTTCACTGAGAAATTTGGTCGTCCACCATCTTATGTAATCCTTTCTTGATATCGTCAGGTACAACTTCGAGCGCTTCAGCAACAAACTGGGTCGCGTGGAGAGATTTATAGATTGGGACGGACCCATCAGTGAAGGCTACTTTTCCAAGTTGGACAGTCTTGTCGCTAGCCGTCCGTGGCCTGCCAGGGTGGCCAACCAACGTCTACGAAACTTGAGAAGGAGCGCCGATCAGATTATGCTCGATTTGGACGACATCAAGCTGTGGAGGAACAGGATCATAGACGCCATTGACGCTGGACTTGTCAGAGACGTAAGTTATCAACGAGAACAACTAGTTCTCTTCCAGTGTTTTAAAAACAAAATTTTAATTTAACACATAGAGCATACAGTCCTGGCGAGGTAGCAAAAAACAAATGATTTTTTAAAATAATTGGTTGCGGCACTTTCTCAACGTGATAATTAGGAGAAATATCGTACGAATCGAATGAAAATGTTTTGGACAAAATCCGATTGTAGGATCATTGCGAAAAAATTGCAAAAAATGTGCGAAAAAAGGGTTTTTTCGACTTTTAGACACGAAACAATTTTTTTCAAAAATAAAAATATTCCGTTGTCGAGCTTGAAAAGACGAATACAATAGTTTTCGGATCATTAAAATCGGTTAATAACTTTTTGCACAAAAAAATAAAAACCCCGAAAATTAGCGAATTTTCGATGTTCAATTACTCGGTCTGTAATTATCCTAGAAATGTCTTTCGGGGCTCTAAAAATGTAGGGTTTTCCAACACCTATATACAGTTAAATTTTTGTCAAAAATATTCATAAGTTTTCGCGCAAATTGCGAAAAAATAAAAACAGGTAGGCACTTCAGTAAAACGGCCCCTATTTCCACAATAATTGTCGTAGAGCAATTTTGCGAAAGCTACGTGTTCTTGAAGACTTCCTCTACAACCACATCAAATTTGAAGTCGATCTGATAATAATAAGTACCTCAAAAGCGCGTCTGAAGAACGTGCAATTTTAGAAAGCGGCAGCGTGGACGCACGAGCGAAGGGGAAGTGGCGGGGGAATTCTCTCTCCCGCGGAATGCGATCGCGCGCGTTCAAATTCGACATGCCGGAAACAACAACTGAGATTTCTTGGGAACTACTGAACGAAAATTGATGATTTTTTTTTAAACTGCGTGAGAGAGGGTTCTCCCACCACCGCGCCACTTCCCCTTCGCTCGTGCGTCCACGTTGCCGCTCTCTAAAATTGCACGTTTTTCAGACGCGCTTTTGAGGTACTTATTATTATCGGATCGGCTTCAAATTTGATACGGTTGTAGAGCAATTCTTCAAAAACACTACCTTTTTGCAAAATTGCTCTACGACAATTATTGTGGAAATAGGGGCCGTTTTACTAAAGTACCTGTTTTTACTTTTTCGCAATTTGCGCGAAAATTTATGAATATTTTTTGACAAAAATGTAACTGGATAGGTATTGGAAAACCATACATTTTGAGCCAAGCGGAAGACATTTCTAGGATAATTACAGACCGAGTAGTTGAACACTGAAAAATCGCTAGTTTTCGCGGTTTTTATTTTTTTGTGCAAAAAGTTATCAACCGATTTTAATGACCCAACAACCATTTTATTCGTCTTTTCAAGCGCTATAACGTGATGTTTTTTTTTATTTTTACTCAACATTTAATTTTGTGCCTAAAAATAGAAAAAAAAACTGTATTTTTTTTGCAAATGTTTGCAACGTTTTCGCTATTTTCCTACAATATTTCGCTGTCCAAAACATGTGCATTCGATTCAGACGATGTTTTTCCTTATAAAACCGTTGATATAGTGCCGCAACTAATTATTTTAAAAAAAGAATCTACGCTGCCTGGACTAATAGGTTTGACAAGCCTAAGACTATTCCTTTTAGGAGAACAACAGAGAAATCCCTTTGACCGAAAACGAGGGAATTGATGTATTGGGTAATGTAATTGAGGCAAGCATATTGTCCCCAAACAGGGCTTTCTATGGGGAGATGCATACTTCTGGTCACGTTATTTCGTCCTATATCCACGATCCTGATGGCAGGCATCTTGTAAGTACTATAATACTAGTGAGCAGTTATTATATGGCCACCGTTTTTAGGAATTTTTTAGTGTTATGGGTGATCCATCTACAACAATGCGAGATCCTTTCTTCTATCGCTGGCATAGCTACGTTGATGACATGTTTCAAAAATTTAAGTCTTCGTTGCCGAGATATGAAGTTAATAGGGTAAGTGTTAGCTGAGTTTGATGACTACCTAAAATTGTAGTTTTGTTATTGACGATGAAGAAGTCAACTACCAACTTTCATTAAGGAAAATTTCATTTGTATTATGAAAATTCTCATATGTCCCGAAATATAATTCTTTTATATACTGCAGTTGAACTATCCAGGAGTGACCATCACAGGGGCGGAACTCCAGTCTGAAGGAGAAGGAAGAAATGTTTTTCACACATTCTGGCAACAGTCAGACGTGGACTTGTCCAGAGGAATGGATTTCCAACCACGCGGTGCGGTGTTAGTGCGTTTTTCTCATCTCCAGCATGCTCCTTTCACATATAGAATCACCGTTAACAACGAGGGTAAACGAAGGTCAGGGACCTGCAGGATCTTTCTCGCCCCCAAGTTTGATGAGAGGGGAAATCCTTGGCTGTTCAGGGAACAGAAGAATATGTTCATAGAACTGGATAAATTCAGAGTAATGTGTAAGTAGAACGTGTATCTGTTTTGGTGTAACTTGTAAGTAGTGGTTTAGGGATGTTTTCCAATTCATGGAGTAGCGTTTCCGTTCGGATTGAGTTCTCTTTTATAACACAGGACCACAATTTGTTTTTTCATGTGCGGAATACTACAATATGCCTAGTATATGTTTTTTGGATCGCTGATTACGAATACGGGCTTACTTTTGCTTGATCAGCTAACCTAACCTCAAAAAACGTTCAAAAACTCAAAAAATCGAGTTCATAAATTGAATAGCACACAGGACCTGAATTTTTAAACTTGATAGCCCCTTCAACTGAACTCTTGCATCTCTAAATCTCCGAATCCAAATTTTCAAACTCCTAGCTTCTTAACCTAACCTAAAAAAAACCCAAAAACTCAAGAAAACGTGTCTAAAAAACTTAACAGCACACTTGACCTGAATTTGAGCAGCATATTACTGTTTTCAGGTTGGTGGAATATCAGATTTTAGAGGTACTTTTTCATAACGTCGCTAGTTACTGGCGAAGCAATATATCCTATTCACCAATTTATCGCTAGAAACGACGACTGAAGATACATATCATCAACATCATTTAAGGACAAGAGGCTATGGGTTAGTGTTTGAAGGTTAGGAAGATTGGTTAGTTTTGAAAAGTCTATTGCTTTACAATATTTAGGTCCAGTGTGCTGTTGAGTTCTTAGACTCGCTTTTCTTAGTTTTTTGGGGGTTTAGTTTTAAGGGTTTGAAGATTTGGATTCGGAGATTTTGATGCTCGAGAGTTCAGTTAAAAGGGCTATCAAGTTTAAAAATTCAGGTGAAGTGTGCTGTTGAGTTTTTAGACTCTTTTTTTTTAGTTTTTGGAGGTTTTTGAGGTTAGGTTAAGAGGCTAGGAGTTTGGAAATTTGGACTCGGAGATTTTGAGATGCAAGAGTTCAGTTGAAGGGGCTATCAAGTTTAAAAATTCAGGTCAAGTGTGCTGTTGAGTTTTTAGACTCGTTTTTTTGAGTTTTTGGGAGGTTTTGAGGTTAGGTTAAGAGGCTAGGAGTTTAAAAATTTGGATTCGGAGATTTTGAGATACAAGAGATTAGTTGAAGGGTCTATCAAGTTTAAAAATTCAGGTCGAGTGTGCTGTTGAGTTTTTAGACTCGTTTTTTTTGCGTTTTTGGGGGTTTTTGAGGTTAGGTTAAGAGGACAGGAGTTTGAAAATATGGATTCGGAGATTTTGAGATACAAGAGTTTAGCAACAAGGAGGTTTTGAGTTTTGGGGGGGCTATCAAGGTTTATAAATTCAGGTCACGTGTGCCATTCAATTTATGAACTCGATTTTTTGAGTTTTTGAGCGTTTCTTGAGGTTAGGTTAGCTGATCAAGCAAAAGTAAGCCCGGATTCGTAATCAGCGACCCAAAAAAAAGTAGTAGTCATAGTGTAGTATTCCGCACATGAAAAACATTTTTGTGGTCCTGTGTAATAGAAGAGCAATAGACTGATAACTGATATATGTTTCTGATAGATAATATCATATCCAATATGTTGTAGTGAAACCTGGGACCAACACCATCAAGAGGGCGTCAAAGCAGTCGTCTGTCACTATTCCTTTCGAACGGACCTTCCGAGATGTGGACACCAAACGGCCAACGGGTGGAGAAGCGCTGGCCCAGTTCAACTTCTGTGGCTGCGGATGGCCTCATCACATGCTTATACCCAAGGGAACAGTCGATGGAATGCCATGTGAACTGTTCGTTATGATTTCCAATTACGATGACGACAGGGTGGTAAGTGTTTAAGTCAGCCGCTATGGAGGTTAAGCCTAAGTTTCGTTTACAGTACTGAAAAGTTATACCGAAAAAAAAAAAAAAAAAAAAAAAAAAAAAAAAAGAAAAAAAAAAAAAAAAAAGGAGGGGGGGGGGGGGGGGGGGGGGGGGGGGGGGGGGGGGGGAGAAAGAAAAGGAGAAGAGAAAGAAAAAGGAAAAAAAAAAAAAAAAAAAAAAAAAAAAAAAAGAAAAGGAAAAAAAAAAAAAAAAAAGGGGAAAGGAAAAAACACCAAAAAAAAAAAAAAAAAAAAAAAAAAAAAAAAAAAAAAAAAAAAAAAAAAAAAAAAAAGAGGAGGGAGGGGTGGTGTTGAAAAGGGGGAATTGGGCGGGAAAAGGGAAAGACAAGGCGGGAGGGGGGAGAAAACACCCCCCAAAAAAAAAAAAAAAAAAAAAATTTGGACAACAAAAAAAACAAAGAAAAAAAAGAAATTGGGGGGGGAATAGAAAAAAAAAAAAAAAAAAAAAAAAAAAAAAAAGGGGGGGGGGGGGGGGGGGGGAGGAGAAGAAATAAAAAAAATTTATAAAAAAAAAAAAAAAAAAAGAAAAAGAAAAAAAAAAAAAAACGCAAAAAAAAAAAAAAAAAAAAAAAAAAAAAAAATTTGTAGAGGGGTGGGGGGGGGGGGGGGGGGGGAGAGGAAGTGAAAAAAAAATATATAAAACAAAAAAAGAGGGGGGGCCCCCTTCTTCCCCCCAAAAAAAAAAAAAAAGAAAAAAAAAAAGAAAAAAAAACCAAAAAAAAAAAAAAAAAAGGGGGAGGAGGGGGGGGGGGGGGAGGCCCCCCCCAACAAAAACCAAAAAAAAAAAAAAAAAAAAAACAAAAAAAAAAGGGGGGGGGGGGGGGGGGGGGGGGGGCGCCCCCCCCCCCCCCCCCCCCCCCCCCCCCCCAAAAAAAAAATTTTTTTTTTTTTGGGGGGGGGGGAAGGAGGGGGGGGGGGGGGGGGGCCCCCCCCCAGGAGGAGGGAGCCCCGGGGGGGGGGAGGAAAAAAAACAAACAAAAAAAAAACACCGGGGGGGGGGGGGGGGGCGCCAAAAAAAAAAAAAAGAAAAATTTTTAAAAAGAGGGGGGGGGTTTAAAAAAAAAAAAAAAAAAAAAAAATTGGGGCCCCCCCCTTTTGGGGGCCCCGGGGGCCCTTTGGGAAATTTTGCATTTTTTTTAAAAAAAAGTGCCCTTTCCGGTCCCTTTTTTTTTTTTGTATTTTATTTTTGCGAAAATTGCATTTGTTACAATCAGCACAACCGAAATGTCGAAAAATTGGTGTCAAATATTATCAAACTATTTTATTGAACTATATAGAATCTAGAATGTGTTTACACGCAAATATAATGCCTTCGGAAAGTCTTCCTTTTGACTTTTTTGGGACTTGGTCTGTAGTTTATTTCTTTCGACTATTTCACGCTCATCTTGGGATACCCTGTATACTCCTTCCAGTCTTGGCTATTTTCTTGAATGTTTTGTTTCATTTTAGGTTGACGAGAATGGTAGAGGGATCTGTGATGACGCGGAAAGTTATTGTGGCATCAAGGATAAGCTGTACCCCGATCGCCGGTCCATGGGCTACCCCTTCGACAGGCAGCCGAGAAGTGGAGTTAACACCCTCCAGCAGTTCTTAACTCCGAATATGGCCGTGGTGGATGTCACCATACAGTACAGGAATCGCACAGTTAAACCCAAAGCGAGAAACTGAGCAACGTGGATACAATTTGATGACGAATGTTTTTCTTTCTGTGTGACACGTATTTTAAGAATGTTTCTTTTGAACAAATAAATTTTTAATCTTATTCTCTTTATAAATATCCAATGTTTTTAAAACACCCTCCTTATTCTGATAAATATGTATTTCATTGTGTATTGTCTTTATTACTGAATGATTTACTTGAAAATAAATATTTTCCAATTAAATTCTATTCCTAACCTAAATATTCTTAACCTAAAGTACAGGCATATATTACTGTTTCAAAGTATACTTTGAAACAGTATAACCTAGACTAATTTGTTAAATTTAATCTGTAGGATCGGTAAAAATAGAATTTGCAATATTCAAATATTGAAAGTTCAAGGTCGTTTTTTTTTAGCTAAAACAGTACATTTAATAAATATCACAAATTGTATCATGTGCAGTGCAGCCAACAATAGTAATTTTGCCCTTGGCTGCAATCTCTTTTTTGAGAGTCAATTATTACTAGTCTTTTATTTTCTTTAACGTTTTTGTAAATTTTTACGTGTGGATCTGTATTGTGACTGATATGTATTTTCATTGTACAATCTCTTTTCTTCAATTTAAGGCAGGACCGGACAAAATATGTTTTCTAAATTAATAATATAATAACGGACATCTTTTATTTTTCACTTTTTTTGAAAAATGTTATTTAGAAAAAAACGTTTTCTTTGAATAATTCTAGACGCTGTTAAAAAATACGACTCAACGTAGGAATCACCCTGTATATTATCAAATACATTACCAAACTGTGTAGGATTATTGTGAACAGTTCTCGATCAATGCATTTGACAAACTGTTTGGCATGTGCATTTTTAGCTTAAACGATTCGGAAATAATTGATAAAAAAAATATGAATATGAATTTGATATGAATTTTTTACGAAAGGCCAAAACTATGAAACTTTTTACAATCACATACCAATATATACTGTAGAACAGGTAAACATAAAGTAAAGCAGATAGACCAATCACTATTTATAACGACATTGTTCCTTTAGTAATATCTCGCAAAAATTTCAGTATGGTCCAAAATATAGACATCCAAAAAAAAAAAACGTCATCAACTCTGGCTATGAACGAGAGAGATAGAAATAGCGGTCATGTCTAAGCTTTTCGATTATGTCAAACTTTTGACAAGTGACTGTCACAATTTGTAAAATAAACAATGGCTGTCATATGATGTGACAGTCTTGACAAGTAAATAAGGTTATAGATACGATTAAGAATAGAAATACGTCTTTTTTTTCTCGGCCAACTTTGATGACGTTTTTTTGGATGTCTATAGAAACGAATGGAGTAGAACGGAGTAGAATGGTTGTATACTTTATCTGTAAACTCAGCAGATGGAGGAGTTATGAACTACAATTATTGATATCGTCCTTAAGGGGACTAGGGAGGGTTGAAAATGCAAAAATTGACTCGTGTTTAATGGTTTATAACAAGGCCGCGAATAAATATAAAACTTTTTTATTGTTAAGGGCATTAATTATAACATTATAAAATGAGAAAATTCATTGAAAGTCGTTCCCATAACAATAATATCGGCGTGTCAATGTAATAAGGAAAACTGTCGAATCCACGGTTTTACCACGATTCCAGTCGAACGGATAAAGGTTTTGGCAAATTCTAAAAATATTCCTTCTCCTTAGGCTTCCCTCTATTGATTATACGTAACAAATTAAAACCGAAAATAAAATTAACAAAATGGCGTCCAGAAAACAAAAAATTTGGAAAATTTCGAGTTATTTGTTATTATAAAATTGTAACAGTATTTTTTTTTTCAATCTGATTTTAGGTATAATTCATGCGTCATAGTGTTTTACAACTCCTGTATAAATTTCAAGTCGATATCTTTCGCGGTTCTCGAGATATCGTTAAAAAATCATCAAAAAAATGTAGTTTCGAGAAAGTAGTTTCGCATTTAACAAATTTGCGTTATCTGAATTTGTTTTGCTTTGGAGATTTTTATACGCGCATGCAATTAAAATCGACATCGATACATCGATCATCATCGATACATGACGCCCTTTCATCGCCTCATCTCATCAATTTGCTTGCAGGTCGACAAATCCATCGAGGGAGAATGTAACGATGCGTACAGCTACTGCGGGATCAGAGACAAGCTGTATCCCGATCGCAAATCCATGGGATATCCGTTTGACAGACAGCCCAGGGGCGGGGTCAGGAGCCTGCAGGACTCCCTCACGCCAAATATGTGGGTTAAGGACATCACCATCAAGTTCGAGAATAGGACTGTCGTGAAGAAACCGACCAACTAAACCTCTGGCAGGACAGAGAACGGCCGAACTGGATTAGAAAGATTTCCGTGTAATTCTGATGTTAAAGTAAATATATTTCTGTTAGATTCGCTTTTTTTAACTTTAGCATGTGTAGCGTTAATAGCCTAAAATTAACACTCTCTGTATTTATATTAATTTTGATAGAACACATTTTTTTTAGAATACTTGAACAAAAATATAAAAATACTGAAGTTGTAAGGTTAAAAAAAAATTGACGAAATACCCTGTTTTTTCCTGTTCACAAAAATGTATGATTACTGTGTAATTGTTTTCGAGATATATCGAGATATCTTGTTACGTATTAACACAATAGGTATTTGTAAGTTTAATACAATACCATCATAATCATAACATGATTTGTTTAGATCTTTAAAACTATGTATGTTTAGATCTTTAAAACTACGCAAGGGATTTTGATGCGTTTTTTTTTAATAGATAGAGTGATTCAAGAGGAAGGTTTATATGTACAATACATGTATAATATAGCAGAGAAACACTGATAATTTTAGAGGTTTCTAATGTGATGTCGTAAATAAACACATTTTTTTGCGCTTACATTGCAAACGCTGGCTGAACTCTACGAGATAGATCAAAATAATGTACTACAGTATTGTACAGCTTAAAAAGGTCTACAAAAAAAGTCTGCATGCACCTGCACCGTGCGAAGCCGGGGCGGGTCGCTAGTAAATCATATATCTCGAAAACAGATGAAGT
This sequence comes from Aromia moschata, assembly GCA_029963805.1. NCBI lineage: Eukaryota > Metazoa > Arthropoda > Insecta > Coleoptera > Cerambycidae > Aromia > Aromia moschata. Next base: position 6,876,872 of record JAPWTK010000007.1, on the reverse strand, counting down.
AAAATTTAATAGTATTTTTTCAACCTGTACCCTGTATTTCTTTACTTAAACAACATTATTAACACAACCACAGCTTGTAGATGAAAATTTTGAATATATTTTCACTTAAAATATACTTTATTTATTTGGAATACTATTAAATCGAATTTAGTGTAATGCCCTACAAATTATACACTGTGTCTCAAAGGTCATTTCGGAAAACGGAAATTTTTGTAAAAAATCCCTCGGACATGAATTTTTATTTTTTTGGGGGATAAACTTTAGTGAATTCCAATTCACAAAAATATAACCAGTGGCGGCGGGAGGGATATAAGATTTTTTTTATGGCACCGTATAAAATCTTAGGTCCTTCTGATTAATTTGGTGTTCAACATGTAGGTGGTGAGGTGTTGGTGCGTTTTACTCATCTTCAGCATGCTCCATTCATATATAGAATCACCGTTAACAACGAGGGTCAACGAAGGTAAAACGTGTATCTGTCTTGGTGTAACTTAAAGTAGTTGTTTAAGGATGTTTTCCAATTCATGGAGTAGCGTTTTCGTTCGGATTGAGTTCTCTTTTAGAAGAGCAATAGACTGATAACTGATTCATATTTCCGATAGATAATATCATATCCAATATGTTGTAGTGAAACCTGGGGCCAACACCATCAAGAGGGCGTCAACGCAGTCGTCTGTCACTATTCCTTTCGAACGGACCTTCCGAGGTGTCGATACCAATCTGCCAACAACGGGTGGAGAAGCTCTGGCTCTGTTCAACTTCTGTGGCCGCGGATGGCCTTACCACATGCTTATACCGAAGGGAACAGTCGATGGAATGCCGTGTGAACTGTTTGTCATGATTTCCAGTTACGATGATGACAGGTTGGTAAGTGTTTAAGTCGCTATGGAGGTTTTTTATCTTTGCGAAAATTGAATTGGTTACAATAAGCACAACCAATTGTCGAAAAATTGGTGTCAAATATTATCAAACTATTTTATTGAACTATGTAGAATCTAGAATGTGTTTAGACGCAAATATTAGGTCAAAAAATTATAGAAATCAGTCTATGCGACGAGAAGCGTGGGAGGAAATAGCTAGAGAAATGTTTGAAAACAATTTATTCATCATTTGACTATAACATAATATTGTTTATATAATTAATAGTCGTTCAGACAAAAAGATTCTTAAATTTATCACGAATAGAAAACGCATCTATTGACCTAATGACGATGCATCGCAACGTTGCAACACATCATAAAAATGCGTTGACAGCATCGTCACAACATAACACGGCACATCACAACACACTGCATTGCATCAGAGAAAAGTGTTCCCGCCTTGAGAATGTTTCTTGCGAACAAATAAATGCTGAATCTTATTATCTTTATAAATATCCAATGATTTTAAGAAACCCTCTTTATTTTGATAAATATGTATTTTATTGTGTATTGTCTTTATTACTGAATTATTTAGTTGAAAATAAATATTTTCCAATTAAATTCTGTTCTATATATTATTCCTAACCTCAAGTATATATTACTGTTTCAAAGTATAACTAACCTAAGCCTACTTTGTTAAGTTTAATCTGTAAGATCATTAAAAATAGAATTTGCAATGTTCAAATATTGGAAGTTCAAGGTCGTTTTTTTTTTTATCTAAAACAGCACGTTTAATAAATATCACAAATTATACCATGTACAGTGCAGCCAGCAATAGTAACTTTGCCCTTGGCTGCATTTGACAAAACCAGAAAAATGTGTAGAATTTTTCAAAAAAGTAGAAAGACATATTTAATGTTTCTCTCTTCTTTATGAATCAATTATTACTAGTATTTTCTTTTCTTAAACGTTTTTGTAAATTTTAACGTGTGTGGGTTTGTATAATTGTGATTGATACATATTTTCATTGTACAAACTTTTTTTTAATTTAAGGCAGGACCAGACAAAATATGTTTTCGAATTAATAATAACGGACCTGTTATATTTTTGAGTTTTTTTAAAAATGTTATTGAGAAAAAATGTTTGTTTTGAATAGTTCTACACCCTGTTAAACAATACTCAATGTATGAATCACCCTGTATATCAAATACATTACCAATTTGATATGAATTTTATGTACGAAAGGCCAAAACTATGAAATTTTTTACAATCGGGTTTTTTATTCTGCAACTCTGTGAGTACCTACTAAAATCACTGTAACCAATATTGCACAATCAGATAGTCTTTTTAAATAATGTACATATATGTATATACATTATATTATATATACTTACATTATAGTATATTATATATACTTCCTAACCTTGTCTATAAAAATAGACGAGGTGCTCTTATCTAGGTTTTGCTTGACCGTACCAGCCACATTCGTCAACACCACATAGATTACATTTTTCTTAGCTTGCACCTACCATGCCAAACCACTAGATAAACACTAGGAACTAGAAAAACAGCAGCAAAACAGGATGAATAGTTTTATCTCCCTATTTATCACCTGACCCATTTGTTTCTATTCATTATAAAAGCAAGACGAACATTTTGTTGCTTCAGTTTGCAGCCGTCTCTCTTGCTGTCTGTCTGTCTGTCATCTAAATTCACGATGGATAATTCCAACCTTCTCCTGTTGCTTGATCGTCCTCAGGAACCGCTGTTCACTATCAAGGATGATGACAAGAGAATTACAATTAGCGCACCACCAGAGTTCTTGGTAAGTTTCGTTATTAAAATATTTATTTTTCTGTTGGGATGTCAATTGCTCAAGGTGTGTTGAGATAAGTTTTATATATTAGAAACCGTTTTGTGTTATTATCTAGGAACCTATAGAAACAGTCTCATATGTCTGTTTTTTGGTTACAGAACGAAAAATACAGGGATTTTGGAGCTAACGTTGTCAGCAGATTTGGCGACACGGCTAAGGATTCGATTACGGTTCCAGATATTCCTGTTCCCAACATGGAGCACATCAAGATGTTGAAGAGAGATGACGCATTTTCCCATTTTATCGACAGTCATCGGGAACTAGCTGGAGATCTAATCAACATCTTAATGAGTAAGACCATTGTTTTTTCTATATATATATATAAGTACTTTTACTATACTTTTACTTTTCTATATCATATAAGTACTAACTTTTTCTAAAATTTTCTAATATAAGTAAGAATTCCAAAAGTCATAAATCATTTGAACGACGTCGTAAAACATTTTACAACACAATGGACCACATAAATATCTAACGCATTGGATTCGATGCAATAGCACAATATTCTAATGGGTTACTGCAAATGGATCTGGCTGACCGACGGCTGGCTGGCTAAACGGAATAGCTGAACGAAACAGCGAAGCCATTGCCAGCTCTTCGCCGGCAGCGAAGCGTTGCCGGCGAAGCATTGCCGGATAATTATTTTTTCCAGCAATTTTAAACGCCTTATTATAATACTAACTAATAAATTTATATCTATGAATTTTTTTTTAAATATTTCCAAACCAGCTTTCTAATAACGTCACGAACTAACAGTTTACTGAAGTATGAAGTATAATTGTATAGTGAGCTTAGCAATTTAGAAAATATATCTGACAACCTTGTTTTTTTTTATGTCTTCACATTTATATTAGAAATAGTATACTCCATAGAATAGAAGTTACATTTTCTTAATTTTTGATCGATTTTGGAGAAGTGACAACTACTTTAAAATGTTTTTTTTTTTTTTCGTAAGAGTTAAGATACCGATTAAAGAGATAAGATACCGGTTTTACAAAATCGGTATATACAAGGACACTACCATTCTAGAAACTGTCATAAAATATTTTTTATTTCACTGGGAGTTTGTTGCTAGGTGTTAAGGGCGGCAGGGAGCTATGGGCCGCTGCTTGTTATGCCAGAGAAAATCTCAATCCTCAATTGTTTAACTATGCCTACACCGTGGCCCTCTTGCACAGACCCGACACCAAGGAACTGAACCCTCCCGCTGTCGTCCATCACTTTCCTGACAAATTCGTCGGCGACCAAGCCATCGGGCAGGCAAGGGAAGAAGTCACTGTGGTCCCTCAAGAGGAGCTAAGGGTAAGAGAATGAAATTTTCGTTCAAACCACAAAAAAAAATGAAACTGGGGTACCGCAAGGGTCACCATAGGGGCCCCTTTATATTTTTTTATACTTGATGGTTTAATATGAACTTAATGGAAGATCCTAGTCAAGCTTTAAAACTATTATGGATAAACCCATCCATAGTCTGCAGAAAATATATATACTGGTTCACAGAAGTGACGGTTACTGACGATATTTGGCGTTTTTTTATTTTGGACGATAAATCATTGAAAATTGTATAGAAACGCTATAAAATTTAAGAGAAGATATTCACCGTAATTCACAAGAAAAACAAAATCTGTTTATTTGAAAAGCATTAAATTAATTAAAATGATTATATAAAAAAGAGATGTGATGTACCTAAAAAATGATTTTTAGTACACCATTATTAACCAATTAAACGACTTTTTTAGACACCAATTGAAATTCCAAGGGACTACACTGCCTCTGACTTGGACGAGGAACATCGGTTGGCTTACTTTAGGGAGGATATTGGCGTCAACCTGCATCACTGGCACTGGCATGAAGTGTATCCCACGAAGGGTCCTAAAGCTGTGGTAGATAAGGATAGAAGAGGAGAATTATTTTACTATATGCACCAGCAGATCATAGCTAGGTGAGTTGGTGACAGCTTAAAAGAAAATGTATTCTGCTGGGTCTGCCACTTCCTTGTTTCCAATTGACGCTTCCAGTTTGCCGGTGAAAAATTAGGAAACGATTTACTGACCGAATAAAATGGTCGAAATGAATCACTGTGTCTGGGAAATATTCCTCATATGCAGTTTTCATCGAATATATTCTGTTTAGCTTCAAACTTCGCATCAATCTTCGACATAACTACCATTTCCATCTTACTATTTCCTTTTTTTTAATGGGCCAATCATTATATTTTTCGTCTATACTCATGACTTAATTTTGGATTTTAGATATAATTTCGACCGCTTTGCAAATGGCCTCCAGAGAGTAAAGCGCCTTCTAGACTTCGACGAACCAATTAAGGAGGCTTATTTCCCAAAATTGGACAGACTGGTATCTCAAAGACCTTACGCAGGCAGGGGTGCCAACTTAAAGATGCAGAACGTGAGCAGAGCGAAGGAGAACTCTTACGTGGACGTACCGGAACTGAAGCGGTGGAGAGACACCATCTACAATGCCATTAATTCAGGAAGCATCCAAGATGTAGGTTGATTTTATAAGGATTTAGTTGCTATTCATTAACTAAATCCCTAAATCCTAAATAAACACTTCATTCTCTCTTAGAAAAACCGCCAGTCTGTACCACTGGACGAGTTCAAGGGCATCGACATTCTGGGCAATCTCATCGAAGCAAGTGATTTATCGCTAAATCCTCAGCTATACGGAAATCTCCATAACCAAGGTCACAACATAATTTCCGTCATTCACGACCCGGATAATAAACATTTGGTAAGTAAAAATGATTTTTCAATTGCTTGCCGATCATAAATCACATTTTCGAAATCGAATTGATGGTTTCAGGAAGAACCGGGAGTTATGGGCGACGTTGCTACCGCAATGCGTGATCCTGTCTTCTATCGGTGGCACAGTTTCATCAACAACATCTTCCAGGACTTCAAGGCGACTCTACCAAGATATACTGTAGAACAGGTAAGTATAAAGTAAAGCAGATAGACCAATCACTATCTATAAGGACATTGTTCTGTTAGTACTATCTAGTAAAGAAAAATCAGTTCAGTATGGTCCAAAATAGAAACGAATGGAGTAGAATGGAGTAGAATGATTAAATACTTCACCTGTAAACTCAACAGATGGAGGAGTTATGAATTACAACTATTGATATCGTCCTTAAGATAATTTTCATCTCTAGCTCAACTTCCCTGGGATCGAAGTGAAGGACATCGAGGTGAAGAACAAAGCCGGGGGCACCAACCAGTTGGACACCTTCTGGCAACAGTCCGACGTCAATGTCTCCGGAGGATTGGACTACCAGAGGCGCGGCAAGGTCTTCGTCAGGTTCACTCATCTACAGCACGCCGACTTCACTTACACCATCACCGTGGACAACAAGAGTGGCGCAATGAAAGAGGGCACCTGCAGGATCTTCTTGGCACCGAAACACGACGAGAGAGGCAACCCGTGGCAGTACCGCGACCAGAAGAACATGTTCATAGAGATGGACAAATTCAAGGTGGATTGTAAGTAACGGTTTTCATCGCCAAGGAGTGAGCGAGGTTTGCTTGCTTATCTAGATTCATACAAAAAAATTTATAACAACGTATAAATTAATATTGAGGTGTCAATAGGTGGTCTGTTATGTTATACATTTTTCAGTTATATATAATACATTTTTCAGTGAAACAAGGCCCGAACACCATCACCAGAGAGTCCACAAAGTCCTCAGTGACAATACCTTTCGATCGAAGCTACAGAGATCTCAGTGTGAGGCCCAAAGACGATGTTGGAAAAGCCCAGTTCAATTTTTGCGGATGCGGCTGGCCCCACAACATGCTGGTGCCAAAGGGAACGCCGCAGGGAATGCCATGCGAACTGTTCGTCATGATATCCAATTACGAAGATGACAAGGTAATAAAAGCATTCGTTGCTTGGTAGAAAAATAATACATGGTGTCTCGTTTTTAAGGGGCCACTGCGAAACTGCAGATTCTGTGGGTAAAATTAATACAATTTAACCTTATCTTGGTCCAAAAGCTATTGATAATCAAAATATAAAAAATGGAAGTTGTTACAAAAACGGAGTTAGTACAAAATACGCATTTATTAACAATTTTGCGATATCTGAATTTGTGTTGCTTTGGAGATTATTATACGCGCATGCAATTAAAATCGACGACCTGAGAATCACATTTCCCGTGCCCTTTGATACATGATGCCCTTTCATCGCCTCATCTCATCGATTTGCTTGCAGGTCGATCAATCAATCGACGGACAATGTAACGATGCGTACAGCTACTGCGGGATCAGAGACAAGCTGTATCCCGATCGCAAATCCATGGGATATCCGTTTGACAGACAGCCCAGGGACGGGGTCAGGAGCCTGCAGGACTTCCTCACGCCCAATATGCGTGTTAAGGACGTCACCATCAAGTTCGAGAATAGGACTATCGTGAAGAAACAGACCAACTAAACCTCTGGCAGGACAGAGGACGGCCGAACTGGATTAGAAAGATTTCCGTGTAATTCTAGTGTTAAAGTAAATAGATTTCTGCTCATTTCTGCTGGGTTCTCTCTTTTTTTTAAATCCTCGTTCAATTGTTCTAAAAAAATTTCTATTCGATCAAAATTAAGTTGTAAGAGTGCGAACAAAAAATTTGACAAAACCCCCTCCCCTGTTTTTTTCTGATCACACAAATGTATGAGGACTGGGTAATTGTTTTCGAGATATATGGAGATATTTTGTTATGTATTTAACACACTAGGTAATTGTAAGTTAACACAATACCATAAATCAGATGTATGAAAACAAAATATCTCGAAAACAGTTGAAATAAAATTTAAAAAATATCTCAAATTGTAAGTGTGCAAAAAATTGTTTAATAAAACACTCTGTATTTTTTACTTAAACAATATTATCCGTAGTTTTTTTGATCGCAAAAATGTTTGATTATTGTATAACTGTTTTCGAGATATATCGAGATATCTTGTTACGTATTTCGTATATAGATATTTGCAAGCTTAACACAATGTCAAAAGCAGGAGCGCTATTAATTGTGTTAATACAAATGTAAAAACAAGATATCTCGATATATCTCGAGAACGGTTGAAGTAATCATATAATTTTATCATTAAAAAACTACGGATACTATTTTAAGTAAAAAAATTCCTAAAGGGTGTTCTATTAAAAAAAATATTTTTTTTTCGTACCCTTTTTATAAATCAATTTTTTTTAAAATTATTCTGAAAGTTCATAAAACAATCGTTCAAACCCTTTTTTGAATTTTTACATTACCTGAAAATTAAGAGAAAAATGGGGTAGGTAATATATTTTTAGGTGATTATCTTGTACGTGGGTACGAAAAATAGTTATATTTTGTAGATATTATAGATTTGCTTGTTAATTACTGCAATAGAATAAACTACTGACAATTCATTGGTCTATTATTTACAAGCCACCTCAAGTTACATCACGTTATTCTTAACTTATACGATATAAGGAACGAGACATCCAAAAAAAAAACGGCACAAAGTGGCCGAGAAGAAAAGACGTATTTCTATTCTTAATCGAATTTTTAACCTTATTTACTTGTCAAGACTGTCACATTATATGACAGCCATTGTTTATTTTACAAATTGTGACAGTCACTTGTCAAAAGTTTGACATAACCGAAAAGCTTAGACATGACCGCTATTTCCATCTCTCTCGTTCATAGCCAGAGTTGATGACGTTTTTTTTTTTTTTGGATGTCTCTTTATATTCCTATTTATACATGGTAGATTTGTATGTAGTTGTTGATTCGAACACGTTTGGAAAAAAGAAACGGTGAAAAGAAAAACGACTTTAATCGAGTTTAATAGATGTTTGTATATTTGAATTATCAGGAAATCTAATAAAATTTCAAGTTCAAATTTTAATATCCCAATGACGTTATCAAACAAAATCTGCGTATGTATGAGTAGGCATTCAGATGCACACACATCAGGGCCGTATCCAGGGAGAAATACTTTTTATGAAGGATTTAGAAAAATATATTTAAAGAAACATCGAAAATAATATAATATTTATTGAAAAGAGTAACGACAACAATTTTCTTTAATATCCAATCAACAGAATGAGATGTTACTCAACTTTTTGACAGTTTCCTGTAAAATGATAATTCGCCCGAGTGTCACAAATTCACGAATTTGACTTTTAGGTAATGAAAGAGTAATAATTCCTTTTTTTAAGCAAACAAATAGGTGAGTCAGCATTTTACAAATATCCTCGTGCACTACTGATATCTTAGCACCACGCTAAAATATCAGCAAGCAAAACCGTGAGTACAAGCTATCAAATAAATTAATAACAATACTTAACATAATAAAGGGCACCGACCTGAATGAAAATCATATAGGGAAGATAAAATGTGTAAGGAGTAGGAATAGATTTCGCTTTACCTCCTCCTGAATACGGTCCTGGCGGCAACTGTTGCGAGTAGGGGAGAACCATTTTATTATAGACACCCCGCGGTAATTGACGAATTGTTGACTAGGCTATAAATCTGATTAGAAATGCCTACATACGACCAGCTGTTGTCTAGGAACACCGCACGACACTCGAATTGGGGGGCTATGCCCCTGTAAGCAGTCCGAAGTTTAAAACGCTTTTGATAATCAATTTTTGTATGAAACTGTGAAGAGGTAACTGAATGCTTCGATATCTTGTCTATAAAAAAAGTCTATATTCCTTTTTTTGTGTCCTAATCCCACTTAAATCAAATATTTCGATTTAGATGAATAGAATTCATAAATTCTATTCATCTATAATAAATTCTATTCTATAAAATAAATAATTCGCATACGGTACTGATTATACAGATTTACAAAAAAAAGTTGTCTGGGTCTGGGGTCAGACCATACCTTTCATATGAATTTTTCGACGCTGAATTCGAATCTATTTTTAGTTCTGTTCTATCACGTCAGGATTTTGATATATCGTAACTTAAAAGTGCAACACACACGGTTTTTTGACATATTTGAGGTTATGTAGCTTCGATAATTTTTTTCTCAAAAAATCATGTGTGGGATCTTTTTTTTCTTTCGAGTTTATGACCAGCGCTTCTAGGCTATTAGCGCTTGTGTGGGATCTTATCTTCACCTTTAGAATGCCGTTGAGTTTGCTCAATTTTTTTTTTTTCGCTGAGATATAGCAATTTCAATAATGACCATAAGGTTTCCGTACTAATTAAATGTATTGGGAAAGATGTGATATGAATAGACAATTTTCAAAATCCGATATCTCGGCGAAAAGAAAAAAACAGATACTTGAGCAAACTCAACGGCATTTTAAAGAGGACGATTTGTACTTTAAAAATCCACACATGGTTTTTCGAGAAAAAAAATTGCAAAGCTACATAACCTCAAATATGTCAAAAAAACGTGTTTTTTGCACTTTTAGGAAATATAAACTTTTAATTTTTTAGAAAACAATTTTAATGAGTTGGAACTTAAAGTGACCAGTCCAGCCAGTTCTTAGTAATTAGGAAAAAACAAAGGCATTTTTCCTCAAACATGCAATGATATTAATTGCTTCCTTTAGCACAACAACATAAATGGTTATATACGTACTGAAATTTAATGATAATTTTTACAACGTTGTATTTACAGAAGTCCTGCATAGTAAAATCAGTGTACTTACGTAAGTACTTCAGCACTATAAACTAATTTCTGTCATCGCCACGATGTAAAGAGGGGAACAGGAGCTTCAGTACAGGAATACCGGAAAATAATCTACACGGCTGGGAACCAGAATGAATAGGGCTGGATGGTACGTGTGACAACTGCACAGAAGAGTCAAAGGGTTTTAAAAGAAGAAAATTTGAAATTTCAAAACATAAGTAATGTTAATCCTGCTAGCAATCAGTGGTGCTAACACATTATCCAAACAACTGCAAAAGCTATGTACCACGGATTGGAAAATTTTAAAGGTAGTACCTATTACGGAGCAAGTTGCTGAAACTCAACCAGAAATGTTGCCTAATTCTGTGTATAATTTGGAGGCAAGGTTGGAGCTTTTATTCCACCAAAATGAAGGTCAGTTAAGAAATCCTACCCATAAACTGGCTTCCTCGGTCACCTGATTTTATGGGGTTTTATTCAAAGATTTCAGTTTCTATTGATTTTTGTTGTTCGTTTAATTTGTTGAAGTCATAATTAGAGTTCGTAAGTTCGTAGAGTTCGTAAGTCCCGTCTTACCGCATATAAAACTGCATTTACCTATCCAGCGTTTCCGCATGAGATCGGCGTACTACCGCGCAGACGTGAGTCGCGGAACATCGGGAAGAATCGGTCAGTGGCGTGGGTATGCAGGGGTAAGAAATACACGCGTACATAATTTACAAGGCGCTTCAAATATGGCTTATACTTTCATTATCATAGTTTTATAGTGTCATAAGTTGAAATAACAAGCCATCTAAACAAGAAAACGTCGTCAAATTTGGCTACGAACTAGAGAGATGGAAATAGCAGGTGGAAAGTGTCGAAGGTCGAAGCGAAACTTTGTTGTTGTCAAACTTTTACAACTGGCTGTCACAATTGCAAAATAAATAACGGCTGTCACATAATGTAACAGCCTTGAGAACTAAATAAGGTTGTAAATTGAAGATTAAGATTTGAAATACGTCTACTTCTGCTCGGCCAACTTTAACGACGTTTTTTTTTTTTTTGGATGGCTCGTTATATACCTAAATAACTTAATTTTTTTTCTTGCATCAGGCGTTTTTTTTTGATAGCTGTAGCTTGAAATAACAGCTACAGCTTGTAGTTGTAAAAATGTAGTTGCGGGCGAACAGCTACAGCTACTTTTTGTAGCTGTAGATGTAGCTATAAGCAGAGAACTCACGATTTGAAGATGATGTGCAATTTTTCCAGTCAATTAAAGAAAAAGATCATAATTCGAGAATACATTGTCAAAATGGGCTGAATTTGGTTATTCGGGGGTTTTTGGGCACCTGATTACGAATATGATCGGCGGATGACGGGACAGAAATTGACCCCGATGAACCTGGGGACCAGGAACCCTGGTCACCAGGCCCATCCCCAGGTTTTCCCTCGAATTCGGCCTGAAACTAAACGAAAATGGTTATTTGGGGGTTTTTGGGGTCGCTGATCATGAATACGTTGTTAGTTTTGTTGTTTGTTACACCTGAAGGACCAGGAACCCTGGTCGCCAGGCCCATCCCCAGGTTTTCCCTAGAATTCGACCTGAATCTAAACGAAAATGGTCACTCAGGGGTTTTTGGGGTCGCTGATCATGAATACGTTGTTAGTTTTGTTGTCCGTTACACTTGGAGGATCAGGAACCCTGGTCGCCAGGCCCATTCGCTTCGAAATTCTCGGGTGACTATAATATCTTGACGCCCATTTTTTCTAAATACGCGTCTTGAAGCGTACTTTCAAGATATTATAGTCACAATTCCGAGAATTTCGAAGCGAATGGGTCTGGCGACCAGGTTTTCTGGTCCTCCAGGTGTAACGGACAACAAAACTAACAACGTATTCATGATCAGCGATCCCAAAAACTCCCGAGTAACCATGTTCGTTTAGTTTCAGGCCGAATTCGAGGGAAAATCTCGGAGATGGGCCTGGTGACCAGGGATCCTGGTCCCCAGGTTTATCGGGGTCAATTTCTGACATCAGATTCGCGATCAGCGACTCCAAAAACCCCCGAGTAACCAAATTCAGCCCGTTTCGACAATGTATTCTCGAATTATGATTTTTTCTTTAATTGGCTGGAAAAAATTGCACCCCAAAAATGCATTTTTTAGGTGCAGTAATGCAGTTTCTGATTTGTATATGACAAAAATAGGTAACATTTTTTTCTAAATTTTACAAGGAATCTAAGGAGACTAATTACGTCAAAATCCATCTTACTGCGGAAATTTTGGAGGTGGGATGCTAAATTTCCTCGTCTACAAAGTGGATTATAATACGCTCGTCTAGTGCAGACGGTCTCGCACCGGGAAACCAGACCCCGATGCTCCAGAGCCCAGTTCGATACTGCAGCTCGCGGCCACGTGCGCGCTGCGGATGCAGCTGCTCGCCTCCTCTTTTTTTCTCCCATTCAGCCGCCGAAAATTCACCGAACGCGGTCCACGGCGTGCTAACCCTCCGAACCACTCGAAGAAGACGTCGCCCCTGTCTCTCCCCTCGACGGCCTTTTGTACTCGCTGAGCACGTGCTCCTGGATTACCGCGACTTATCTTGGAGATCAAGGTCGACGCGGGATGAAGAGAGATGGTGTAAACAAAGGAATTGTCCTAATGCCGCGAAGGGCGGATATTTATTGTTTCGAGATTCGGCGGCGGCCTCGACTCTGAGTCGCAGTAGGCCTCGATGGGGTGAGCGAGGAGCCGATAAGTTAAACGTTTGGCTATCCGTTTCTCGAGTTTGTGATCTGATCAGTGATTTATTGGGCTCGTAGCATTAAATGGGGATTGTAGGGTATTGGGTCGGTGCGCGCTCAGCTCGAATGAGACGAGCCACAGCCGACTTTAAACAAGCCACGAAGTAAATGTGGCAACGCCGCGCCACAGCTACCTTGGGGTCCGGCAGCGACGATTTCAGCGCGCCTTTTTTTTTGCTTTTTTTCGATTTATGTAAAAAAGATCTCATTTAAAGTCGGCTGTGGACGAGCTTTTCTGTTGATACCATGTAGTCCATGTCCCGAAGCTCAAAAAAATACGATTTGAGTGCATGTTTTCTGGTAGAAAAAAAAAAACTGATTCCTATGCAGAATTTCCCCAGGAATACGGGAAAAATAGCTTTGATGCGATTAAAAGTCGGGAACATTTGTTTATTTAACAATTCATAAAAAAATAGCAAATTTTTTATTTTGTTTTTTTGTTTATATCTTTGCTTCTAGAGCTCGTAGGCAACTTTTACGGCCACCAACTTTTCCGTCATCAAATTTCCTATAAAATAGGCCATTTTGCCAATCGATTTTTTATTGTTTATTATAAACAAATTGCCAAAAATTGCAAAAAAAAATTAGATAGAAAATCTTTAGAATAACGTAAAACAAAATCTGCTCAATGAATTTCATATTGGTGTTACATTGAGCATTTATAGCTCTCAACTTACTTAACAAAAAAACGTCTTGCGAATTTGCAAAATATTGCTTAGTTTTTTGTAAATTAATTTTTTAAAGAGAAACTTTAAAGTCTTATTGCAAAAGTACGCCATAATATATCGTAATTTGGCCTCGGTGAACACACTGAAATTAGCATAATGTATAATTTAATACCAAAAAAAAAAAACTCATATTTTTTAACGTTTTGTCAAGAAAAAACAGTTTTGTAATTTAAACAATTGCAAATATCTCGACCGTTTTTTAATATTTATTTTTTTCAAACCAGTGGCATTTTAATCGTCGTAAAAAAACACAATTAAAAAAAACAATTACTCTACCTTTCTCGGAAGTCAATATAGCATGTTTTGACGTTGTTTGAAATTACAGTCAAATATCAAAATATTTCAACTTGAAAAAATTACCATATGCTCATTAAGTATTATGTTATACAGTGACCAAAACGTTTTTGAGATATACAAGATATTTCAAAACCGTTTTTGAGATATACAAGATATCTCAAAAACATTTTGGTATGTCTTGTACAGTTTTAGTTTTAGGTACGTCTTGTACAAGTTAGCGCTGGTTTTGCGCTCTCATCTGCCTCACCACTTAGCCTAGGAAAGATAGCCAAAATTGGTAGGTACAATTTTTCAAAAAATTCCTCAAGCGTTAAAAAAAATTATGATTAGGTAAAAAATAGCGGAGTTTGAGTGCACTAGTTTTGGATCAAATCGGTTTGTAGGAACATAACCAAAAAAATTCATAAACGTGTGAAAAACCGGTTTTTTTCACTTTTTAAGTGCCAAAAAAAATTATTTCAGAAAAACAAAAAATAGCACGTTTATAGCGCTTAAAAAAGACGAAGAAAATCAGTTTTGAAAATTAAAATCGTTCACAACTTTTTTGCAAAAAAAAAAATAAAATAAAAACCTTCGAAAATTGCCCTTTTTACTATCTAATTACTCGGCCTACGAAAGTCGTAGGGACTTCCGCGAAACAATAAAAAAATCTATTTGCAAAATGGCCTATCTTGTAGGAAATTTGATGACGAAAAAAGTTGGTGGCCGTAAAAGTTACTTACGAGCTCTAGAAGCAAAGATATAAGCAAAAAAAAAAAAATATGTGATTTTTTTTATAAATTGGCAAATAAACAAATGTTCCCGACTTTTAATCGCATCAAAATTTTCCCGTATTCCTGGGGGAAATTCTGCATAGGAATCAGTTTCTTTTCTACCAGAAAACATGCACTTGAAATATTCTTCGGGACAAATGCTCTTGGTAAGCCTAATTACAAGTAAAAGCTCTTTTTAGGCTTTCTCAGCTATTTCTTCCGATATTTTTACTTCCTATACTGATTCTTTGTGATTAACGTACATACAATGTTCATTTCAATGAGATACTTTTTGTCTATAAGTCAAAAACTGATTCCATTTGCACTACTGTTTTTTCGTTACTACTTTACTTTTCTACAGGATCATGAATCTTCTATTAATTTTAGTCACAAATTCTTAGAAAATCACTTCACAAGAAATGTAGTTTTTTTAAGAATTGCCGACTCCTTCTACTATTTTCTTAATTCTTAGATAATCACTTTATTTCTTCACAAAAAAAGAAGAAATAAAATGATATTTTTATAAGAATCTCCGACTTTTCAACTAATTTTAATCAGGAATTCTTAGAAAATCAAGAAATAAATTATTTTTTTTAAATCCTGGGTTCTTCTACTAATTTTAGACAAACTTTAGAGAACTGTCTTTCTTCACTACAGAACTGGTATAGAAATAATGTAGTTCTTTCTTAATTTTTTGAGATCAATAGGATTATCCCACTAATAGTAAAATAATAGTAATAAAAGAGCAATACATTCAGAGTACAGAAAAACACTTTATTTCTTCCTCAAATAATAGTGAAGAAATGAAGAATTGCTGACTGTCAGTTTCATTAAAAGTAGTAATGTTATCTCACTAAAAATAGAACTAGTGGCAGAAAAGTCGTTAAGTCTTAGAAACACACTTAATTTCTTCCCAAAGATGATTTCGTCATCATTTATTTGAGGGAAACCCCATTTTCTAAGAATTTCAGAATCTGTTATCCCTAATTTTACTATGGTAATACATTTTTTTTACCAATTTCATTTCCTAATAACATTCAACCATTAAGAATCTTAACAGCCGCCTCTGATACTAAGTAATTACACAACTCCTTTTTAGTTTTGCGTCTTTATACAACTCCATGAGAAAGTTTGATTTTATAGAACACAGTCCTTAATAAACTTTCGTTTATTAAAACAACGAGGACGAGGAAATGTAACAGTTTCAGAGTAAGTTCAGCTTACGCAGACTTTAATTGAAATACTAATATTAACCCGCTGCAACCTAAAGTGATTTGTGCCCAACTTTGCAATAAATACTTAAAACTTCGGTACTTCCGATGGTTCGAAACGGTGGAGTAGCTACATAAACGAATGGAAAGGCGAGTATTCTTGTTTTATTCATTCTGGAAATTTCTGTTGGAACTAATAATAATAATAATAATAATAATAAATTTATTGATGCCAGTATGCTACAGCTAGCATTTACATAAGTCATGTAATATGTTTAATAAAGTAAAAATAAATAAATAAATAAATAAATATAGTTACAAAATAGAAAATACATGTAAAAAACAATACATACAGTCCTTAGCACATAATAAGAAAAAACGCAAATAACAATAAACACGGTAAAATTTACAAGTTACAATTATGTTTAAAATCTATTGTAAAAAAATCTTTTATATTGTAAAGAGGATTATTTACCAGTAATGTTTTTATTGAGTGTTTAAAATATTCATAACTTAAATGTGTGACTGACTGTGGCAATGTATTGTAGAATTTTATTCCATAATAACTTGGGCCATATCTAGATCTCGATAGTCGATGAAAGTTAGGATTGACTTTCTCCTTATTCCTTGTAGGATATTTATGGATTTGGTTATGCCTAGTATAGTGCTGAATATTCGATTTTATGTATAACAGGCACTGAAAAATATATAGACATGGTAATGTTAAAATTTTGAACTTTATAAATGCCTGTTTACAGTCATCTCGATAGGATAAATTGGCTACTATTCTAACCGCCTTTCGTTGAGCCGCTAACACAGTAGAGCTCCTTGAAGCGTGTCCCCATGCTAGAATAGCATACGCAATAGAAGAATGAATTAGGCCAAAATAGGCCGTTAGCAACGTTTTTTGGGATGAGTTTTTCGCCAGGTTTCTTAACAGATATATTTTCGAAGCAATTTTTTTGCATAAGTAAGCAGTATGATGCTCCCAAGATAACTTACTATCTAAGTATACCCCTAAGAATTTTACACATTCACTGAAATTTGTATTGTCACTATCATAATCGACATTACGATTTCTCAATGTGAAAAGCATATTTTCAGACTTACTCACATTTAAAGTTAGTTTATTTGCAGAGAACCAGTTTTTTGTAGAAGAGATTGACCTCTCTACCTCAGGTAAGAGAATATTTAAGTCCCGGTGTTTATGTATGATTGTTGTATCGTCTGCAAATAGTACAAATTTAGAGTTTTTGTCGGCTTCAGGTAAATCATTTATGTATATTAAAAAGAGTATTGGTCCCAAGATAGAACCTTGCGGTACTCCGTGTCTAATACTGAGGGATGGGGACTCGACACTTTTGTATGATACTACCTGTGAACGGTCTGTAAGGTATGATTCTAAAAACTTAATGGTACTTTTAGAAAATGCATAATAATTTAATTTGTCTAATAAAATGGTATGGGAAACACAATCAAATGCCTTACTAAGATCTAAGAATTTTACATAGATGTGCTGGCCGATCTCAAAGCCCTCATTTATCGCGGCTATTAATTCATTTATTGCTAGTGTAGTAGACAGATTTGGTCTGAAACCAAATTGCGAGTCATTGAAAAACTTATTTTCTTCAAAATATGCTGATAATTGGGTGTTAATGACCATCTCGAAGATTTTAGCCATAAATGGGATAATTGATATGGGTCTAAAATTTTCAACATCGTCCAAAGAGTCTTTCTTATGTATAGGTATTACTTTGGCGATCTTAAGTACATTCGGGAATACATTATTAGAGATACATTGATTTATTAAATTTGTTAACGGAATGAGTATAATATATTTGATGGCATTGAGTATTCTCAAGTTCATACAGAAACTGTCAACGGACATGGTCTTTTTTAACTTATTTATAATGTCTAGGACGTGAGTATAAGACACTTCTGTAATAGAAAATTGTTTATCTGAATTAATTATGTTATTTGTTTTGTTCGACAGAAAGGTTCTGAAGGACTCATTACATGCTGGTAGTTTAGTTATTAGGTCATCAGCGATATGTGTAAAAAAGTTGTTAAAGTCGTTGGCGTTAATACTATCTGAGTAGGTTTTTGAATTTTTGTCGCTTTTTTTATGATGTTCCACATAGCTTTCTGTTTATTGCTTGACTTTGAAATATAATCATCATTTGCTATTTTTTGGCTTCGGACAGTTCTTTACGGTACTCTGCTTTATGCTTATTTATTACGTGTTTAAGGTAACTTGATGGGTTGGAATTATGCAGATCGTAAAGGAAGTGTAGGTGCTCTCTCATAGCTCGAAGATGGTCCGTAAACCAATTAATGTTTTGGGGTTTTTCACTTGAAATATGTTTATATTTGATAGGGAAAAATAGTTCTATTGCATCTGTTAAGATTTCCACGAATGTTTGAAATTTATTATTTATATCCAGATTGGTGTCTTTGACAAAATCCCAATTTACAGATTGTAAATAATTATTTATATTGTATAGACCCGTTTCCGATACTGGTCTAACCTGAATTTTTTTCTTTGTTTCTTGAGTGTTAATATTCTGTAAAGTGAGTATTATACCTAAATGATCAGAGAGTCTCGTGTCTACAGTATCTGTACTAACTGATTCTAAATTAAAGTTAACAAAAACGTTATCAATGCAATTTTGGTTCCTTGTTGGTTTTGAATTTAAAGGAGTAAATCCAAAGGAACTAAATATATCTATTAAGTGTAGGGTATTCTTGTCTTTATTTATAAAATTAACGTTAAAGTCGCCCGTTATAATGGTACTGTATTTTTTCCGAGACAATAATTTTAGGGCTTCTGAAATTTTTTTCAAAATATAACTCTATATCACCGTGGCTTGATGATCTGTAAACAGTCATTATTTGTAGGTCATTACAAATAGCTGCAGATATTTCGCAATGAATTTCTACGGACAGACGGTTTACTTGGGTTAAAGACTTAAATTTATATTTTTCTAAACAATATATTGCAACACCACCATGTATATGATTAATCCTAGAGAAAGCCGAGGCAAGATTATAATTATGAAGTTTTATATTTAAAATATCATCATTTACTAGCCAGTGTTCATTTATACAAATAAAATCGAATTTCTTATTGAAGGCAAATATTTCTAGCTCTTCTATTTTATTTCTCATACATTGAATATTTAGGTGTAGTAATGTTATATTGCTCTGAGTATTTTTGATATTTTTGCAACAGATTACGTTATTAGATGTGTCAGAATGCCTACTTTCTATTCTACCAGATTTATTTGAGATAGGCGTGGATATAAAAAATGGGAATTTTTGCTGACTACATTTTCATTCATTGTAGTTGTTACATGGAAGCTAGTATTAACAATTGAATTACTGGTATTACCATAATTATTTTGAGAACTAAGTTCCCTCATTTCGGGGTCATTTTCGAGTAATTTTACAAATATTAAGTTTTTCCTAATATCTTCTTTAGCTAGAATACTGTTACTTACTATTCGAGATACTGTCACTGGATTAAATGTGTTAGGATGTTTTCTATTTATTTCAATATAGGTAAATTTCCCCTCCACAATATTGTTAAACCTATATAAGAAATCGTTAAGTTTTTTGTTATATCTGTAAATATAATTGTTTATTGTCCCATTATTATTAACATATGGAATAGAGGTAAAATATACATTTGTATGGGATAATTGTTTAAGTTTATCACATATATAGCGGAAGGATGGCATTTTCTTAGAGCGTATATCATTTAGTCCCCCTATAACTACAATGTGATCGCTATAGGTAAAGTCTTTTGCCAATTTCTCGATGTTTTCTATGATTTGTGCTATACCAGCGTTAGGTTTAATTATACTGGTTATTCCAAAAAAACTTAGATCCAAATTTTGTCTAATTATTTGATTCATACCTTTTCCCAGGTCATCAGCAAGGAATAAGATTTCTTTCTTTCCTTTGTTTTCAACAGGATTTGGGTGTAACTTAATAATTTTAGTACTTCTTGACTTGGGCTGACTTGTGTTTATTAAGGTTCTTGATTCCTTCGCAACACGTTCATTTTTTCCTTCTGACTGTTTGTCACATTCCGAGCTCTTATCTGTTTTCAACACATTCTCCCGTACTATATGAGATTGTAATAGTGTGTCATTATCGTTAGTAGATATACCAATTGATCTTTTTCCAATTGACGTCTGCGAGCCAACAGTTTTTACAGGATTTTTTGTTTTTTGTGGTAAATTTGTGTTCCCTTATCAGTTCATTCAATTCCTTGATATTCTGTTCTTGGGTATATATCAACTCGTTCAATTCTTCCTCCCTCTTTGTTGCTTCTTTGATAATTAAATCATAATCAGTTTTTAGTCTTAGAATGTGCTTGTCTTTCATTTCTCCATCCTCGACAAGGTCGTTTATTGTCTTTTCGAGTATATTTATTTCTACCTCTTGGTTACTTTGATTAATTTCTTCGCAGCATACGATTTTATTCTGTTCGACAAAACGAATTTCCTTTCTGAATTTATGCACACAACTTTTATGAAAGACACTATAACAGTTCACACATACATAATGAAGAAATACTTTACTTTTGCAACATTTATAATACACTGTAGTCGAGCTCATGTTTACTCGCCAGTCGCGCGCGAGAGAATATAATGAAGAACGGAGCCATGTTTGAAATCCATTTAAAAGATTTTTTTAGTCTGAGTATTAAAGAAATCTTTCTATAAAGAGATATGAGACAGATTAGATAATTAGCAATTGTCTCTGCAGGGCAAAATATTCGTATCAGCAACTACAACTATCAGTTGATATTTGTCATTCTGGTACACCCTGTATACAGACAAAAAACCCGTTTGAAAATACCCAGGAAATGAAACAATAACTGTACAATAAAATAATAACTTTACAATCAGTTTACCAACATAGATCAATATCGTTTCTTAGTGATCCATTAATAATTTTTGATTACCCTGTACTAAATTATCCGCCTAAACAAAGTGTGCATCTCGTTCATTAAAACATCGTTTTTTTTTTCTTATGAATATTATTATAGGCCTTGATGGCCACTTAGTTACCGATATTCATCCCTCAGTTTTTAATCAGTGGGGAACAGCATTAATTTGAATAAATTTCCTTGCGATACAGGCAAAGAAATTGAAGAGATCACTACGCAGTGATTAAAACACGTTAGAATGAACCTTTTTAATTAAGATAAACAGGGATGGGGTGGTCCAATAAGAACTCTTTTTAAATAAATAATTAACGGTTAGTATCAAGACAGATCTTTGTTCGTGGAAAATGCTATTAACTCTCTTCAGTACCTTTGGTATTTTGCTGTTATTTAGAG
The DNA here is from genome assembly GCA_029963805.1 of Aromia moschata. NCBI lineage: Eukaryota > Metazoa > Arthropoda > Insecta > Coleoptera > Cerambycidae > Aromia > Aromia moschata. The sequence continues at coordinate 6,855,373 of JAPWTK010000007.1, read as the reverse complement.
GTTATTTAAGCTACTGATAAGAATGTTAAATATACAATAAATTTTCACATGATTGATAAAAGCCAATAGATAGCGGAAAATGTAACAATACTGTTGATGAAATATGTCAGATAAGACGCTCTTTTGAGAGAAAATTGCCTTCAAAATGAAGGTTCTGAAATTTGATTTCCATCGACGACGCTAATTTTAATAAACAAATATTAATGCAAGAAATTCATACTTTAAAAGCTCTCTCTGGTAAAGACGCTAGGCTGGCGAATTTATACACACAAAATATCCATTATTATTTCCTTTTTTCATCAAAGCGCCTAAAGAAACAAAGAAAAACACAAGCAGCCAAACTGAATATTTTATGACCTCAGAGTTGTACAAAAACACCCTAAACGGATTTAGTATTTAGAGTCGTACCTACCTCTCTGACGTAAAGAAGTGGCAGTAATCAAGCTTCCTAAATTATTGTAATTAGAATTTATACAGTTGTTGGCAGATGCTAAGACACTTTTAAGTCATTCACCCTATAGTATAGTAGAATTAGGATTTAGCCGAAAAGTAACTAAAAATAACTAAGTAGGTAAGACACTACACCCAAAAAAAATTGCTTTTTGTAGAGGAGGTTGAAAATATAAAATATCGTTTTTTGGCAACAATTTAAAAGTATTGCTACATTGTTTAAATAATTCGAAAAAATGTGCGAAAGGGAACCGTGAACCATACAAAAAAATGTTTCAGATAAAAAATGTAACTAGTAAAAAACCCTATAAAACCCATAAAGAAATTTGTAAATCGGTTAATTTGTTTATCTGCAAAATTGAAAAAAACCGTCAAAATGGCCCCTTATTTCAATTCTTTATAACTAATTATAAAGTAAGCCTTGTGACTGTAAGATTATTGAAAAATGTAGGTATAGGTGTACTTAAAAAACGTTGAAAATTTCAAATCGATATATTTTTTAATATATCGATAAGTTTTTGCAAAAAGTAAATTGTTTATTAAAAATGTGGCAACATTTTCCAATACTTTTAAAGTCACAAGGCTTACTTTATAATTAGTTAACAATTGAAATAAGGGGCTATTTTGACGGTTTTTTCAATTTTGCAGATAAACAAATTAACCGATTTGCAAATTTCTTGATGGGTTTTGTAGGGTTTTTTACTAGTTACATTTCTTATCTGAAATATTTTTTTGTATAGTTTACGGTTCTCTGTTTATTAAAAAAAAACTGATTTTCGCATTATTTAAACGTTTGCGAATTATTTAAACAATGTAGCAATACTTTTAAATTGTTGCCAAAAAACGATATTTAATATTTTCAGCCTCCTCAACAAAAAGCAATTTTTTGTGGTGAAGTGTCAGTTACTTTTTGTTTAGGGGTACAAATCGACTAATTCTACTCTACTACTACATAAATTAGCAGCTAGCGTGCCGTGAACAACTAGAGCGTATATTTTTTCATCAGCTTTACAGGTCTATTGTTACGAGATTAAAAAAAACGTCATAAAAGTTGGCCGAACAAAAAAGGCGTATTTCTATTCTTAATCTTAAATTTATAACCTTATTTAATTGTCAAGTCTGTTACATTATGTGACAGCCATTTTTTATTTTAAAATTGTGACAGCCACTCGTCAAACGTTTGACAACAACATAGTTTCGCCTAGAGCTTCGACATAACCGCTATTTCCATCTCTCTAGTTCATAGCCAGATTTGATTATGTTTTTTTTAGTTAATGTTTTGTCTAAAATTCGTTTTAACCAATTGATAAAAAATGTGTTCGATAGTTATTAAAAAAATAAATGTCGAAAATCTGCTTGCCCTCAAAAATTAAATACCATATGATTATAATGAAATAAAGTTATTACAAAAATTCAATAGTTGCTTGAAAATAGACGACACAATAGTTCATGTGTTTTGTAGGGAAATCAAGAGGTATGGTGTTTTTTGAAAGAGGACTTGAACTGAGTCCGACCCTGTTAGCGAACCGTTCCATCCTGTCTAGTAAGGAAGATCCTTACTGTAGCTAGTCTTTAACGTAACACCATGAGATAAAGCCATAGAGGGCCAAATCAGGCAACTCTGCCGGCTATATGATTTATTTCTGTGTGACTGTTTCTTATAGGGTTATGTTAAAAAAATATACTTGTAATTGAGGGGTATAGATGCAAAACTCACAGTATCCACTTTTTAAAAATGTTCAGGGAAGAAGGAATAACTGATTTCTCACTTTTCAAGTGACTTGACGCTCTGAATTTTTTTTTTGGTATTTGTATTAGAACTTTACTTTTGCTTCTCAATTGGTGAAATGAGAGCACAACAATATTTGACTCCAAGAAAGTGAATTAAAATTTGGATAATGTGAGTTTTGGTACACCTTTTTGGATAATGGTCGTTTTTCTCCAAATTATTCAATATAATATTATTTTTTACACTAAAATTCATGAAGTTAAGCTAAGAAAAGGAACTTGGAAACAAACTCAATGGTATATCAATAAAAATTAATAAAATTTTTATTTAATATGGCAGTTCATAATCAAAATAAAAAGCTGCACAAAAATACTTAGAATACGGTTTTATTATCATCATTGACTGATGAAGTGAAATATTTTTATAATAAAAGAGAGTTTTGAAACAATTCACAGATTCCACAATTTAAAATAAATACAAAAATGTGAGTTTTATACCACTTTTAAAATTTAAAATGGTGTAGTTCAACACGATGAACAAGATAGCGCCACTAACTCTATTTCGAAAAATTATGGATAGTGTGAGTTTTGCATCTGGACTCCTCAATTATTATAACGAATTTGTCCGAACTTAGAGTTCATTCTAGACAGTTGGGCGTTGCATTCCGACCAGGATTACAATCAATCGGCTGTCAGTCTTGCTGTTTGCAAACAAATGATGATTACAGGATGAGCTTGCAGTACGTGCTTACACGGAAGGGTTGCATTTCGAGGGGAAATTAAACACAACCACCCCTAGGAGCGGGCCTTAAGCGTACGTGATTAGATCATGTCGCCATGTCGTCTCGAAGCGGTATTATACATAAACGGATGCGAAAACGCAACTGCAAGGTGCGGGGGAACGAGAAGGAGGTCCTGATTTGCCGCTGAAAGGTCTGGTTTACTTTGATGTTTGATGTAGACGGAGTTTAGAGTTTTACCTACTAACGTAGCGGAATCCGAGACTCATCTCGTTAGTGTTACGTTGTATGCAGTAAGTAAAGGGCTCGTTAAAGTATGTTGTACGTTGTACAAAACGTAACTTACGAGGTGTGGCTATTAAATAACCGAACTGCTGTCATAACACTTTTTATTCATTAACAATTACAGTAGCAACTTTTTCGCCATCACTGTATTCCCCTTGGCGATCTCTACACCGCTCCATACGACTTTTCCACTGTTGAAAGCAATGCTGGAAGTCCGCTTCTGTCAGCTGGTTCAGAACCTTCGTCACTTTTGCTTTAACCGCTTCCACACTTTCGAATCTTGTTCCCTTCAGTCAAGGGCGTACCCCCAAAGGGTCAAGTAAAAACCAAAATACTCGGGGGAATGCGGTTGCCGTTGCCTGTAGTGGCCTTTTTTTTGTCTTTTTTGTTTAATCTGCAGCGATCGCCCCCCCCCCCCAAGGGGTTAAGTAAAAACCGAAATACTCGGGGGAATGCGGTTGCCGTAGGCTGTAGTGATCTTTTTTTTTGGCTTTTTTTGTTTTGTCTGCAGCGATCGTCCCCCCCCCCCCTTCCCAAAGGGTCAAGTAAACACCAAAAATACTCGGGGGCTTTCGGTTGCCGTTGTCTCTACTGACCTTTTTTTTTTTGGCTTTTTTGTTTCATCTGCATTGAGCGCCCCCCCCCCTCCCCCCAAAGATAACTACTGGCCACGCCCTTGCCTTCAGTGTCATCATGTCTATCAAGCCTGGATCACTGTCAATGTTGTTCAGAATGAGCGTAAATATTCGTTCTTGATTCCTTTTGCTAGGGAGTGAGAAGTTTTTGCTCCATTTTCGCGAAAGCTTTGCGCATGTTGAACGATTCATGCAAAATCTGACGCACACATCCTTTTCGATTCCTGTTATTTCAGCAAGCCCTCGGATGCTTGCTGATGACGATCTTCGCGGATTAATTTACCATTTTTTTCAATTTTTTCGTCCGTTGAGGAACGTCCGGGGCGCGGATCGTCTTCGGTCGTTTCACGTCCATCTTTAAACCGTTTAAACCATTCAAAAACTTGTGTGCGGCATAAACATTCATTCCCGTGCACTTTTTTTAACATTGCATAAGCTTCTGTAAAATGTTTCCCCAGTTTAACAAGAAACTTGAGATTAACCCGTTGCTCCATCTGAATACTTAACATTTTTCCGACGCGTCACTGGTGCGTAGACTAATTCAAACGACTGTTAAGGTTGGTTTAGACGCAGCCAGTAATTTAGTCGAGTGGTCGAGTAACTTAGTATTCGACCGGTGTGAACCTATACGTTTTAGTAGACTCAGCTGGCTTGGTCGAGTTAGCAGTTGAGTTTAGTAAACAGAGTTCTATTTTTCGGGTCGAGTAACCTGTCCCCACCACGCTTTTGGCCGACTGTCATACAAACTAAACGCGTCTAGACAGGCATTTAGTAGTTTAGTAGAGTAGGTAGTGTATGCGATCCAGTAAAAAAATCCCCCCATAAGTATGGTGAAATGCCCCCCTTTTTTTATGTTCTTCGCATGATGAAAGTGTTTCTTAGGGCTAATTATGAAAGGTAGACCGAATTTTAGGTCCAACAAATTTTCCTCTCAGCTAGGTATGGAAAAAACCCTGTTTTTTACGTTTTATTTTTTTTATCGGTTTTTAACTGTCGAAAAAATCTGAAAAAAATCATGAGTACAGAAAATAAGATTAGTTTTATGTAATAATTTTTTTCAAGCTCATTCAAGGTCATTATGACCTCTAAAAAAATTATTCAAACTTAAAAAAATCCCATATCTTTTAACCAAAAAAAAGCTTCAGGCTCAGATTTTTAATATGTTATATTTTTAACTGTTTTTTACTACCTCAAGTTTTTTCAGATTTTTTTTGAGTGGTGGGTCAAAAGTGCGAAAAATCAATTTTTTGTCCGTGAAACGACTTAAAACGGCTTAAAATCATCATTTTATAGTGTCCCGATTTTTTTCTTGCACTAAAAAGGACTCAAATGACTTCAAACAATTAAAAAATATATTCACTAAAAAATAGTAAGAAAAAAAATTCCACTTATCGAAACTAGTAGTTTTTATATTTTTTAATTGTTTGAAGTCATTTGAGTCCTTTTAGTGCAAGAAAAAAATCAGGACACTATAAAATGATGATTTTAAGCCGTTTTAAGTCGTTTCACGAACAAAAAATTGATTTTTCGCACTTTTGGGCATGACACACCACTCAAAAAAATCTGTTGAGGTAGTAAAAAAACAGTTAAAAACATTACATATTAAAAATCTGAGCCTGAAGCATTTTTTGGTTAAAAGATATGGGATTGATTTTTTTTTTACATAAAATTAATCATCTTTTCTGTACTCATGAATTTTTTCAAATTTTTTTGACAGTTATAAACCGAAAAAAAAATAAAAATAAAACGTAAAAAAACAGGGTTTTTTCCATACCTAGCCGGGAGGAAAATTTTTGGACCTAAAATTCGGTCTACCTTTCATAATTAGCCCTAAGAAACACTTTCATCATGCGAAGAAAATAAAAAAAAAAGGGGGGGGCATTTCACCATACTTATGGGGGGATACCCTTTATAGGTTAGATTTCCACAAAAAAAAAATGGCACGGTGGTCAGAAGACACGACGTATAATTTGTAAAATTGACTGCAGAACTCGATTTGCACGTTCTCTTGTATTCATAGTTAGTTATTATAATTAACTACCTACTTGCACAAGGTGTCTACTCGACTTAAACTAATTGTCTAAACTAAAATAATAAATACGTGTAAACATTCGTTTTTACTTGCCATAAATCCGCAAACTCTACTAAAGTACTTGCCTGGTTTGAACAGTAAACTCCCTCGACTAAATTACTGTACTCTACTAAACTACTGGCTACGTCTGTACCAGCCTTTACAGTCAAACTGAGCGACCCACTGGCTTGCCCAGCGAACTCAGGGTGGGGAAAGTATCACCAGACACAGTGCTGTTCAAACTTGTCGCGTCACGCTCGCAGCGCGCTGGTAGCAGCATCAACTCGGTTATTTAATAGCCACACCTCGTATTGCATGAAAAATGAGCAGTCCTATTCTACGTCACATTTAAGCAGCCTACCCTCGGCTTAAATCGACGTTACGTCAACAAAAAAGTGTTTCTATAAAAAAGACTTAGTTAAAGAAATGCATGCAATGTGTTTTTACTGAACCAAGAAGGTTGATCTTTCTGGGAAAATTAGAATGAAATTGCATTCTCTGTCTGCAAACAACAGGCGGTTTCCCCGATAAAATATCACCCTGTAGCCGTTCATTATGCAATGATTCTCCAGTTTTAGTTCGGTTATTTAATAGCCACACCTTTCTATGAATAAAATTGAGAGTCAGTTGATACGAATTGTTGATACGAATGCAGTTGAACCTACGAATAAATTGTTGAGTATTCAAACAAGGCAAATGCGTATAAGATGTAATATTTAATTTTATTTCAATTTATTTTGTGTTGGCAGCGTACAAAAACCAATTAAAACTATCGCTTGTAAATGTGTGTCCTATGATATCTTAAAATTCAAATATGTTGTAGTAAATTCATAGAAGTTTTTTTTCTTTTTCCCAGTTTAATTATATATCGAATCGGCAGAAATCGAATAGTTGTTATTTATTCCTGGACCTAATCCAACCAAAAAAAAAAACTAATAGAGAAGAAGGCCGCTAAATTCCCCACAGTTAATTGTATATATTTAATGATGAAACTGTTTGGACCACACTTGTTTTGCAACTGATATGATCTACATATATAGTAAATTACGTCTTACCTTGTAAACCGGACAGTCAACCCTTAGCTGAAGAACCCTCGGAACTCTTTTATGGTGCATGGGGTTGTTATGTCGCGGATTGCTTCAACCCTTTCGTTTTGTTACGTCATCCAGCTCCGTAATGACGATTCAAATTTCAGATAAGCTAATTTGATGAATTTTAAACCGGACAGTCAACCCTTAGCTGAAGAACCCTCGGAACTCTTTTATGGTGCATGGGGTTGTTATGTCGCGGATTGCTTCAACCCCTTTCGTTTTGTTACGTCATCCAGCTCCGTAATGACGATTCAAATTTCAGATAAGCTAATTTGATGAATTTTAAATAAGCTGGCTGGTCAGGGCTGATTGACAGATACAGGGATTTTCAGGCAAATCGTTCATTTTAAAGCTTTGAAGTTTCTGATTGTTTTTTTTTTCAATTCGTTGACATCGAATTAAAACAAACATTTTTTTTTCAATTCAAGACTCATCTTAAATTTTAATGAAAGAGGTCTTGAATAGATGCATTTCTTGTTATAAATCGGTACTGATTTGTTTCGTATTTACCTATCGCACGACTCACCTCGCAAAAAAAAACTAAACGAACAGTGAGCAAAGCAAAGAGCTTTTAGGCTGGTCTTTATGAACCAGTTTGACTGGTCTGAAATCATTATATCATTACACAATGAGGGACAACCCTCCATAAGGGCACGTGTCCATTTTGCGCAGCTTTTAATATGTTTTTATCCGCCGTTGGGGGTAAGCCTATATCTATATACCGAGTGTAGTAGTAAACAGACCTGTCCCGTCTGCTTGGATAAAAAAGCCTTTGATTTAAATTGTTTTGTTTAATTCACTGCAAAAGTGATCAAATGGACGCCTGGTATAAATAACAAGCCATTCAAAAAAGTCATCGAAAGTGGCGTAGCAAAAAATACGTATTTCTGTTCTTAATCTTAAGTTTATAACCTTATTGTTAATGTCAAGGCTGTCATTACACAGGTTTACAAAAAAAAAAATGTCTGGATCTGGGGTCAGCCCATAGTTTTTTATGTATTTTTCGACGCTGAATTAGAATCTATTTTTAGTTTTGCTCTATCACGTCAGTATTTTGAGATATCGTAACCTAAAAGTGCAAAAAACACGTTTTAGTGACATATTTGAGGTTATGTAGCTTCGAGAATTTTTTCTCAAAAAATCATGTGTGGGATCTCAAAGTACAAATCCTCAGCAGAGAGCCGAGATATTGCAATTTAAATAATGACCATACTAATTAAATGTATTGGGAAATATATGATATGAACAGACAATTTTCAAAATTTGATATCTCGGCGAAAAAAAAAAAAGATATTTGAGCAAACTCCACGATATTTGAACAATCATTTCAAAGAGAAATATTTGTTCTTTAAGATCCCACACATGGTTTTTCGAGAAAACAAATTCGCAAAGCTACATAACCTCAAATATATATAAAAAAAACGTGTTTTTTTTTTGCACTTTTAGGTTAGGATATCTCAAAATCCTGACGTGAATTTAGCGTCGAAAAATACATAAGAAACGAATGGTCTGACCCCAGATCCACACAACTTTTTTAAAAGTTTAAAAAAAAAAGATGTCTGAATTTAATTAGTACGGAAACTTCATGATCATAATATAAATTGCAATATATCGGAGAAAAAAAAAAGATATTTGAGCAAATTCAACAGCATTTTAAAGGTGAACATTTGTACTTCCATTTGTAAGATCTCACACATGATTTTTTGAGAAAAAAAATTTCGAAGCTCAATAACTCATAGCTCAAAAGCTCATAACTTCAAATACATAAAAAAACCGTGTTTTTGCACTTTTAGTTTAGAATATCTCAAAATCCTGTCGTGAGCAAAACTAAAAATGGATTAGAATTCAGCGTCGAAAAAATATACTGTGCGCGCCTAAAGTATGGAATAAATTCAGTAAATGTGAAACAAAAAATGTTTGGAAAAAATCCTCGAACAGGTCGATTTTCTTTAATAAAAAATACACATTTTTGAGGGAACGTCTATTTTCAGATGTCATTTGTTTTTAAGTAATGACGTCATCAACTTATTTTTCAAATAACTTGAAGCAACCCCCCATTTTTTTAATTTAATTTGAGAGACCCTTTCATTGTCGATTTAACGGTATAAAAATGTTGCTACCTTACATAACAAACTTTTTTGAGTAAATGACAATTGAATGTTACAAAATGAAAAAATATATTTTTCACAATAAATAAACGAAAATTTCTTTAATAAGCAAATGCAATTTTAAATTAAGTGTTTGAAATGCCGTCTATCAACTTCTTGGCAATATGCAAGCCTGTGCACAAATTCTTCTTGTACATTCTGAATGACTTCCGGGGTAATGGATCCCATTTCATCTCTAATGCAATCTCGCAGTTCGGCTAAATTGTGTGGTCTTCTGCACAAACTTATGATTTTAAATAACCCCATAAAAATAATCAAGTGGTGTAAGATCTGGGGATCTCGCGGGCCATTCTATCGGTCCTCGTCTGCCAATCCGCCTCTGAGGAAAGATGACGTCTAAATATTCACGAACTGAGCGCGCATAATGCGGGGGTGTTCCGTCTTGCTGAAACCAGAGTGTGTTATCTGGAATGTCAGGATCATTCTCGTTTTGGAAAATTACTGCAAGCGCTGGAACTAGATCACTTTGCAAGAACTCCAGATATCTTTCTCCTGTGAGAGTTTCTTCAAAGAAGAAAGGCCATATTATTCTGTTTGCGACTATTCCGGCCTACACATTTAATTTCTGCAGATATTGAGTATGTGCTTCGATGATTCAACGAGGATTCGTCCGACTCCAATACCTGCAATTTTGACGTTTCACTATGCACTGTTCACTATGTTTTATTTGTGTTCAGTTTTTTTCATTTATTTATTGCGAAAACAATATTTTTCATTTTGTAACATTCACTTGTCATTTACTTAAAAATTTTGTTATGTAAGGTGGCAACATTATTATACCGTTAAATCGACAATGAAAGGGCGTCTCAAATTAAATAAAAAAAATGGGGGTTGCCATTTGAAAAATAAGTTTATGACGTCATTACTTAAAAACAAATGACATCTGAAAATAGACGTTCCCTCAAAAATGTGTTTTTATTAAACAAAATCGACCTGTTCGAGGATTTTTTCCAAAAATTTTTTGTTTCACATTTACTGAATTTATTCCATACTTTAGGCGCGCACTGTATAATAAACGTATGGTCTGATCCCAGATCTACTTTTTCTTTTTTTGTAAACCTGTGTTATCAATCACATTACCACTTTTCAAGTACTTTCCTTTAAAATAGTAACGAACCTTTAAAAAAAGTCATCAAAGTTGGCCTGGCAAAAAAAGACGTATTTCTATTCTTAATCTTAAGTTTATAACCTTATTCAATTATTGTCAATGGATGTCACATGATGTAACACCCATTATTAATTTTACAATTGTGACAGCCACTTCAAAAGTTTGACAACAAAGTCTCGTTTCAAGCTTCGACATGACCGCTATTTCCATCTCTCTCGTTCATAGCCATAGTTGATGACGTTTTTTTTTAGTGGCTCATTATTTAAAACACCGTCGTTTATGAACATATTGAGCAAAAAAAATTAACTTATTTCCTGACGCCACGATCCCCTGCTTTCAAAAATTCGCATCGAGTACGAGAGACGCCGCAGCCTAGCAACACACGCAGGCACCGACGACCGGGAGATCCCTACGTTGAAATTCCGCGCTGTTCTTCAATAGGACTCGGTTGTAAACAAGGGGAGGCGCGTAGGCCGTCTGCGCACGTAGTAGTGGCATCGAGCGGGCTTTGAAATGAAGGGTCGAAGGCGCTAGACGAGCCGATCATCAGTGTTTCTAATGAAACTGCTAGAGTTAGTGGCTGATTTTTTAATATACTCAGGTGCACGTGCGTTTTTTGCTGTGCGTGGTTCAGTTTGGAGTGTTCGCCCGCCCGTATCCCGTCAGGAGCCAGGAGGCGGATTCGCGAATTTCGGGGTGAGTGACCGGCACACAGCCACCATTTTTTTTTGTATTATTCGCACGTCTGTTTCCGATTAATTCCCCGTTTTTTTTTGTGGGTAACTTCATCTTACCCAATTTGGAGATTGCAGACGACCTAACTTAATTACTGATATGCTTTCAAAACGAGGTTATTCTTTTTCTATGGTATAAATATTCTTATTGACAGATGGAAAATCGGAAATCTTTGTTTTTGTTTTCACCCCATTCGTTTTCAGTGATTCAGTCATGTATATTTGTGTTATTTATTGCATTTTAATGTACAATTTGGCAGTTGAACGGTTTTGCAATCAATGTTATTTAACTAGGGTACCCACCTTCAGATTTCAAGTAAGGTACTTGCTCATTTAATTTATTTAACGTATTAAGATGTCAAAATATATCGACAAATAAGTACCTGAGTCTTGGCAGGTATATTCTGAGTTTTGGTTCCCTTGTTTTTGTTATTTTAATTAGTATCAGTTGTGAATTAGGTATTAACAAGGACTATATTCTTGGTAATAAATAAATAAATGTTATAATTTTATGGACAATTTAAGAAAATATTATTCTAATAACCTAAATAATGCACACATTTTTGTATTTATGCGGTTTTTATTACGTTTTTTATTATGCATAAGTTAGGTTTTGTCAACCAATGCATTTTAAATCGGTAAGTATCTAGTGGATAGTTTAATTTCTTTATCTCCACTTCAATGTCTATAAAAACCGTTTAAAGAAATACATTATATATGGAGACATCTAAAAAAAAACGTCATCAAAGTTGGCCGAGAAAAAAAGACGTATTTCTATTCTTGATCGAATTTATAACCTTATTTACTTGTAAAGACTGTCACATCATATGACAGCCATTGTTTATTTTACAAATTGTGACAGTCACTTGTCAAAAGTTTGACATAACCGAAAATCTTAGACATGATCGCTATTTCCATCTCTCTCGTTCATAGCCAGAGTTGATGACGTTTTTTTTTGTGTCTATAGTATGATATCGCAGAGTACAAAAAAGTATTTACAGACACCTGTAGTAATGTACAGAAGACGTCACAAAATGTATTTTAAACACAGCCACTACTTACTTCAAAACTCTATACCTATCTATATCTATCTAGAATTTCATAAAAATCGTTGAAGTTCCTTTTGTGTCATAGGTCGTGGTAGGTATGTAGGTCAAGATGAACATTCTATTGTTATTATTTTCTTTCAAAAACCAACTTCAACCTCTTTGATTTTAATAAACGGGATAGATACTCGTGAACCTTCCTGAAACGGAGAACGGAGGTGAGTGCAGCTTCAGATGGAAATCGATAAGTTGCACGTCTGCAGCACTTGTAATTCACAACTTCCTCTTTCCGTTCTGACACAATGGCTAGTGCCGACCTCTTTCATTAAATTCGACGGTATTGTGGCGTTTAGTATTTGTAGCAGCATTTCGTTTTGTTGATGACAATATACTGAAAAGTGTAAAAATTCAGCGAATATAGAAAATACATCATAACTTATTACCGAGGCCACTGACAAAAAACTTTAGTAAATCACAATATTCCTATTATTTCCCATATAAATATTCCCAGATTTCTTTTACTGGTGAGATTTCCAAAAGACATCTGATATTCTCGATATTTTCCTAATACTTATTTACTTCCCTTTTTGAAAGCATTTTCGTGAACTTTTCCTCTTTGAAAACTAGCGTTTTTTATTGTTAAAGAAGTTTGCCCCCTCCCCTTTAAATTGTTCAAAAACGTCTCTTACTTCCAATTCATCTTCCATGTGAATACAAACACCTTTTAATCTACTTTTTTTAAAATTTTGAATTCGGAAAACTAAAAGCAAAAACGTCACTCTATGTTGATCTAAGTATGATGATTAATCTCTATGATGATTCTATGTTGATCAAAGTATGATACACGATAAAAATTGGAATAATCCCCATATCGAACCTCTAATGTGTCTGTGGCAGTCGGAGGCAAAGTGGGTGGGTCAGAGGGTTGGTACTAATTTTATTAATTGGATTCCCCGCACCGTCGTGATGTTCCGATGATAATTTGATATGTCCGCAAAGTTTTTCGCTTTCCGGATTGAAATTTACGTTTCGATCGAATTTATAGGGTTGCTGTTATTTGATAGTATTGTAAAGGGGTTGCCAGCGTGGGTGGTAGCGTAACGATAACCGTGGATGTGTTGATTTAAGCAAACTGAGGGGAGAGGGGAACAGCAATTTGTGCTAAGCTAGTTTCAGGGCTGATTCCATTTGAGAACACTTTGTGGAATGGTTCTCAATTATTTTGAAATATTTTGTATCAATATTCATAAATCTAACTGAAAAACTTGTTAGATTCTTCTGTTGGATTATAAATTTTTATCCAAAAATATTAGACACATACTTTTTCTCAGTGTCTATGTGTCTTTATTAAGATGTTAATTTTTGTGGCTACTTTCAATTTAATAGCTTAATTTACTCGAATTTCTGGGTCACTATTACCCTCAGGAAGACCATAAATGCGTTTGTAATTCAACGAAAAACAGAAATATTTCCCTTTTCAAATGCTCTCATATTTTAACTTGGACATTCCCAAAGGTGTGTTAAATCAAGATCCAGCTAGTTTAGATTTAACGCCCTACCCTAATTGAATGTCTTCTGGGTCACATTTATTGCCCAGGAAGACCAAAAACGTGACTCAAATTTAATTAACCATTTTATTGAAAACTATAAAGAGGAACAATAAAATGTTTATTGTTATTAATGTCGTAAATGTGATGTTGGTGCTTTGATTTTATCAACAGTATCCTAGTTTTTTATCTGGCGCCACTATCAATGTCTTTGATGATTATATACAAGTACATATGCGTCTTTTCGAGAAAACAAAAGAAAACGGAAAACAGTTTCAGTCAGTTCGTTTCCCTCCATCACGTCTGGATTTTGTGTAAATCAAGGTCATGTAACCTCAAAAGCATGTAAAAATAAAGCAGTAAAAATATGACCAAAATGTAACATTACATAAATTAAAAATTAAACAAAATAAAAAAAAGTTTTGCAGTAGAAATGTCAGATTCCATGTTTGTTGGTGTGCTGAAAATGTCTTTGGACATCACAATTTTTTCATATGCTGAGTATTAAGACATAACCTCCAAATTGACTAAAATAAATACTTTTTTTAGAGGTATAAACAATCAACTTCGTCACAAATATAAAATATTTCCATATAAACGTGCTTTTTTAAAAGGTGAGTCCCTCGCCTCTCACCATCGGGGTGCTTTCACCATCGGGGTGCTCACCATCGGGGAATCACCTTCTAAAAAAAGCACCCCGATGGTGAGAGGCGAGGGGACTCACCGTTTAAAAAAGCACGTTTATATGGAAATGTTTTATACTTGTGACGAGGTTGACTGTTTATACCTCTAAAAAAAATTTTTGTTTATTTTAGTCAATTTGGAGGTTATGTCTTAATACTCAGCATATGAAAAAAACTGTGATATCCAAGACGTTTTCAGCACGCCAACAAACATATGGCATGGAATCTGACATTTCTACTACAAAACTTTTTTTTATTTCGTTCGTTTAATTTTTAATTTATGTAATGTTACATTTTGGTCATATTTTTCACATGTTTTTTGGAGGTTATGTGAAACTCTATCCGCCAATTGTTATTTTTGATCACATATTCGGATTCGCTCCAAAATGTATAGATATACGCATGCTCGCCAGCTTAAACTTCTAATTTACTTGATAAACGTATTTATCTTTTTCAATTTCAAGATGTTTGGTTGAGGTTATGTTTTAATGCACGGCCTATGGAACAATTCGGATCTCAAAATCGTGTTCAGTATACAAAAAAACATATGGAATGGTATAATGCCTTTCTGCTACAAAACTTTTTGTTTTTTTATGCTGCTTTATTTTTACATGCTTTTGAGGTTATATTTCCTCGATTTACGCAAAATCCAGACGTGATACAGAGAAACGGACAACGGATTATTTTTCAGCGACCAAAAATACGTATATGATACCTAATCTTGTTTGCATAAAAAAATGTGTGGTTCTGTGTAATTTTTGTACTTCAGTATTGATTTTTTTTTTGTTTCTGATAGGATCGCAGCTTGAAAAATGTTGAGCCTACTAAGCCCAAGTTCAAAGTGAAAATAGTAAAACTGCGATGTTTTCAAAAAACCGTGAATAACTTCGAAAATATTAAATTAATTTCAAAGTTATTGGACTCGTATTAAAGGGTAATCTTCAGAGTATTTAATCGACCAGAAATTTTGTAAAACGACCATTTTGAAAAAAAATTACGTTAAGTCAATAAACGTATCATAATAATGATAACTGTTAAGATGACACATTAACAAATGTTATGGCTCATTCTGGAGCCTATATGACGTCTTCAAGACGTATAACATGTGTAGCAAGCACATCCTAAAAGATTTATCTCCGGAAGAAGTCGGTGTGCAATGTGCGTAAGTGAAAAATAGAAATAAAACAACTCGTACGGAGAGCCGAGAAACATTCTGTATGGAGACTGTAGACTCTACTCGATTAGTAAGAAATATAACGTATTTTGTGAGAAACGTATTATCATGAGATGAGTAGGGGAGATGGAGGCACAATGATACAATTTTTGTCGTGATTATGATTTTGTCCAAGACAAAATACTTGTCGCCATCTTCTTATTTTAGGCTTACAGGCTATGTATTTGTCTTTCATATCATACTCTATTTAAAGGAAAAATAAAGTTTGGAGTTTTTGCAACTTTTTTTAATGTCTACATTTGCATCAAACTACTCCTCTGGTGGGGTAAATTGATACAGTGCTGGGAACATTGATACATATACAATACACTAGAGAAAAAAGTAATATTGTAGTACAATATTTAATGAATTATAAGATTAGGAACTGTTGGAAAATAAAAAGATCTATTTTGGCGAAGTGTACCACCAGCAGCAATGGATTTGGGCAGTTTGAATACATCTCATCGAAGCACTAAACTGATGTCCTGAACGTTAGGAAAAACAAAAGTCTTAGGCCAGTTTTTCTTTTCCGTAAAAAATTGACCTCTATTTCATGGTCATTAAAAATCATGACAATTTGTCCAACAAAGTGTACGGCTGTTTTCCTTGTTAAAAACTTGACGACAACAAAATCGCCTACATTTAATTCATCATCACACAACAATGGTAGTTCTTCATCACTGACATCGTTAATTGAATCAGATAAGCTCATTTCCACTTCACTGTCACTGCCACTTCACATTTCGGACCGTTTCTTTAATATTAAATTTCACCTTCTTGGTTACTTGCTTAATTTTTTTCATATATATTTTCTTAGCGATGTCCTCTAATTGTGCTTTTTCTGGCGTGGTGTAAATACGAGACTTTCTCGTATCTGCCTAGTTGTTTGTATAACTTGTATATTTAGAGCGATATATTCCGATTTGGTTTCCGCCCGCAGCTTCTTCTCCGTGCTCAGATTCATCTGAAACCTCTGGAATCTCATTTTTATGATTTTTTCTATACTTTTCGATTCTATGTTGAAGTGTAGAGGGTTTTAAACAATGATCAGCAGCTGAAACTCTAATTGATTTGTGATTTTTAATAACATCGGTTATTGCAGTCTTTATAGCTCCTTCGTCAATGAATGCTCTTTGTGATAAGTACGTACCATTTTCATTAACCTGAAACAAGTAACATGTCCTCGTATAACTTACTGAATCTTGTTGATACGAATAAAATTGTACATTTGTAAATTGCAGAGGTACATTGATACACTGTAGAGGCACATTGATACACTGCATCAATGTACTTCTCATACATATGTATCAATGTACCCCAAATGCACTCTGACAGAAATAATCACTAGTGACATATGTAACCTTACAGTGCATACACTTGGTTGCAAACAATGTTTAATTAATACTTACGTTTAGGAATGGTGACACAAGCAGCACTCTATTGCTACCACGTTGGTAAAAACACACACATGTAAAAAGGCATTAAAAATTACTTTCTCGCGCAAAAATAAACGAAACACATGTAACTTTACTCTCACTCGTTTTTCCGTTACTAAATTTGTATAACAAGTAGCCCACACTAGTGCCATCTTTGAGGTAATAGGTTGAAACAAATGGACTTCTTCTGCCACGAAATTTTAAATGCGTATCAATGCGCCTGGTGTATCAATGTACCCCTCTCTCCCTTACTCGACAGAGCTAAACAAATATAACATTTTCTTAAACACGATAAAAAAGACACATTGAAAAGAACAACAGTTTCAAATAAAAAACCAATTTAGTAACACTTTACTTTACCTACCAGGGAGGAAAATGTAAGAAAAAATCTGGACTTTCCTGAAAGAACCAAATATAGAGAGAAAACAGAGAAAGGTAAATGCCCTAGTTTCAGACACCACTAAATTTTTATGAAATACCTCAAATTCCTAACGTAAAGATATGTATGTACCTGCTTCGGGTAAAACGATACCTCAGGTAGGTAATTTGATTTAACAGTTTCACCCCCATTACAGAGCGGAGATTACAGGGGTTTCTTGTTTACCTTTTCCAGGTAAATGCACCTTGCTTTTGCACTAATAGAATCGTTTCACGTTATGTTTGCTTGCATTTGAGGCGCTTTTAACTGTGTCCGTTCTACGGATAAAGTTACGTTAAAAGCAGGTTGTATCGCTGGTTTTTGTCATAAAATACACTCTTTAAATGCTTGGGGAATCTCAATTGTCAGCTCTAATTTGTCCGATAAACAGTGGTGTGATTCAAATTTAACTCTTCCCCCGACCATTCTTGTCGCCAACCGATGATCTGAACGCACAAGATCCCGTATTCTATCGACATTTTCATCGGTTCTTGAAGATGAAGGCCTTCCGCTGCGTGGTTCGCTTTCAATCGACTCTCTTCCTTCTGAGAATGCCTTAAACCACCGAAAAACCTGGGCTCTTGAAAAAACACTGTCTCCGTGTTGAAGTTTTGCAAAAGTATCCGTTGCGCTGCGTCCAAGTCTGAATCAAAACCTGATAGCACACCGTTGCTTAAAATTAATGTCGCTCATTTTTAAAACGCACTGCAAAAAATTGGTTTACGAAAACAGTCACAAAGAACAAACAAATGCTTCTAACAAGTTCAAACTTGTACTGAAGGTGCATTACATGTTAACCTACCGCCCTTCTAAGTCCCGTCTCCGCAGTGTTGCTAGATCGGGCGCTACGTTGCCAGTATTATTACTTAATTTATACACCTCGTATATATTCTTTTTTTCATTGTACTTGACATTTTTATCTGACAATTATCGTCATAGTGGGCGATTCTACTACCACTTCTACTTTCACGTAATGTAGGGGGAGGATAGCTAAAACAATATATACGTCGCGTAGGAGGTTTATAAAACTGGCGTAGAAAACGTTATAAAACTGGCCCAATTTAATATTTTTCAAAATCTCAAAAAGCCTCGCACACTTGAAGAGATTTATGATTTTTCTAGCTCAGCCCGGTCAATATCGTGAACAATAAACAAAGAAATGGCGTCATTGCTAATTAAGGTTTGCAAAAAAATTCGATCGTTAATTACTAGAAAAGTTATTAACGGATCGAGCTGTAATTTTTTTTGTAACTTCATAGGCTTTCGAAGAAAAAAAATTAATGTCTTTTCTTTTTAGTCTTTTTCAAGTTAACAATAGCACTTGGAGACTTCGGGTTGGACTTAAAATTTTGGAAATTCAACAGTCTATCTAATATATGCAAAAGAATGGAGATATAAGCGAAAATGTGAAAAAAAGACGTTTTTTTTTCACAATTGTTAACTTAAAAAATTAGCGGACAGTGTCAGCTCTACGGACTCCGCGCATTGTGTTCTACGCAAAAAAATACAAAAGAAATCGTCAAAACTAGCCCTACATATATGTTTCAAGGACAGTTTTTGATGTTTTTAGCTCCCCTGTCTACTGGACTAAAATGGGCCAGTACATACACACGGGCAAATACAGGCACGGACACCGGCAAACGTCCCTAGAATTATTAGTGCGGTCCAACGCCTTTTATTAACTGACCGTAACGATGATAAAGTCGGAAATGGCCGTTATATGGGCGGTTCTGCCTGATTTTTTTCACGACTTCGAATTTACAACTGGCGATAACGCGCCGTTAATTCGTAATTGGGCTGCTAGCGGGAGGGAAGGGGTAAAAACGATCGTAAATTGGAGCCGACATGCTTCATTAACCGCAATAAAAGGGAATTTAGTACTTTTTGTGCAGCTGATCGAAGCTGGACGCGTAATTACACACGATACATACAACGGGTATTTGGAAAATTGGCCATTTTCACAAATTAAAATTTACTGCTTGATAAAGCGTTATTTTGTTACGGAAACATATGTATTTTCTGCTGACTGTATGCAAGCAAGCCAGCTTGCTTGCATAAGACACGAAACTCGAAACTTGAGCAGTTTTCAAGCCATAACTAAATAAATAAGTACCACTCAAATTGGTGGTAGGCCCTAATTAACACATATTTTACTGGCCATGTTTCATCATTCATTTTAAGGCAAGTAGAGTTAAGACTGAGGTCGTTTGAACCACTTTTTATCACAGTCTTGTATGCGTAAGAATTACCCCTACTGCGTACATAGGTGGATATTAAATACATATTAAATGTATTTAAATTTACTGTTATCTTTTTTCAACTTAACTATTGCGAAACAATTTTAAACAGCGAATGTTACTTGAAACATAAGAGCTGTGAAACAATTTTAAAATGTCTAATAGGAATATTATGTTAATGGGGCAACAGCGAAACAAGACATAAACTACGAACATTCAAACTTCCGGCGAGTCGAAGCACTCTGTTATCCAGATACAAGTGTCTGGTATCTGGTTTCCATATCTTGGAAACTGTTTCCAAAATATTTGCGAAATATATTTTTTTCATAATCACCGAGTGATTAAAATTTTTTTATACTTGTGATTTTTGCTAAATTCTTATTTTGCGTAAAAATATAACTATTTTAAAATCTCACAGGCGAAATGTTGGGATGAAATAAAAATTCAAATTACCACAACTTTTACCGATCGCAAAATGTCAAGAAAATCACAAGTATAAAAAAAGTTGTATTTACTCGGCGATTCACGATTTTCTTGGCATTTTGCGATCTGTAAAAGTTGTGGTAATTTGAATTTTTATTCACATCCCAACATTTCGCGTGTGAGATTTTAAAATAGTTATATCTTTACGCAAAATAAGAATTTAGCAAAAATCACAAGTATAAAAAATTGTATTTACTCGGCGATTATGAAAAAAAAATATTTTGCAACTACTTTTTAAGTCGTTTCCAAGATCAGCCATTTTTGGAAAAAAAATTTCACAAGTTTTCCCTGAAGATTTTTTGCCATTATAGCCTTCTACTTAGGTCTAGTAACCACGCCCTAAATTATGGTGTAGGTCCCATTCCTCCTAACGAAAATACGCGCATGTCAAATTCCACCGACCGCCACTGGAAAATACATCATAATAAAATAGGAAATATTCGAATAAACGTACTAGTAAAAGATCCCAGTGGTCTGACGTATCCTTGAGTGACATATGACGTCATACAATAGTTAATTTCAAGTGTTGACTCTAATGGATTCGTTCGCTCAAAATTCATTCACCGCGCAACACGACACACAATACATGCTGGGGCCTTATCTGCTTAAAAGTGCTATGTATATTTCGAGGTTCTATGAAATTATATGTATTTCGATTGTATGAAAGGATTCCAAGCCGGACCTGTTTCTAAAAACCGCAGGTGTTCCGACTCTTATGGTAAAAATGCTATTTCAGATTTAAATCCAAACAGCTAGATATGTTAAGCGGTGGTGAGGTTTACTCAACAAAAAGTTAACTTATCAATTCCCCTTCATTCTGTATGCATGTACGTATTAGTACATATACGAAGGCTATCCCAGTATATAAGAGTTCCAGCACTGCTATGAGGAATGGAGGAACCATCTCCAGCGCTGTGTGGTTTCCCAAAGAAGTTCTTTTGAAGGAGACAATACCGAATCGTAATTCGAATAAAAAAATTTAAAAAAATCAGTCTCATTACTTAATTTATACATCTCGTATATGTAGCAATTATTTTATTATTAGACTTTCATAAATCTTTCTCAACTATTTAAAATTCGATTTCTGAAGCAATTACTGCTATTTACAAGTAGCGACGTTTAATAACTGGCTAACTGGTTGTACTTAATATATGTACATACATACATATGTATGTATATATGTAGGTACCTGATTGTAACATTCCAGTGTAGGAATATCATGAAAATGTACCAAAGTTGCAATTATGAATTATGTACGTTAAGTGAACCTTAAACAAATTACACAGAAACTTTCATATCAGTATGCAATTACTCCCACAGCTGTTCAATATATGGCGTGCCATGTGTAATATGGGTTATAGCTTCCTGTTATTAATGCGATTTAACGCCATTTGGAAATATTGCCCAAAGGGAATCAGGAAGTGAACGAAAATGGATTTCTCTACATTGTAAAGAGATAATCATTTAATACATAACCATTCATGTATATTTATAATTTGTGCCACTTCATTCAAATTACTTCAGACATTACGTAAAAATTTCACTTAAGTTTGCTAAATTCTTTTTTATCAGTGTAAAAAGTCCTGTGTTAAAAATAAGAAACTGAATATGCAAAATAACAATTTGACCGTTTTAGTTTCGTACCAAAATAAACCACTTGAATACAACACCGTGATGGACCTCCTGATGTGATGTTTATATTTATAAGCATATATTGTATCTCACGATGTGTGTGTCAGCGTCGCTTTTATCAGGTCAACCCAATGTGGCTCTAACAAAAAAAATGACGAGTAAAAATTTTTGCAGATGAGTGGTAATTCGATAACGAGACAGGAAAATGTTTACACTTGTGTGAAATAGGTCTTATATTATTAATTATTACGCTATTTTATTAGTTAAAATTAGTTATTAGTTGATTAGCTTATGAATACGTACTTGAACGACTTAAAAAATAATCTCATCAAAATTGACCAAGCAAAAAATACTCTTTTTTTAACCTTTTTAAGGACGGGACTGGTCGATATTTCGACCACTCAAGTATCATAATATTTTTGAGTGATTTTGGGGATAATATTATGTTTTGAATATAGAAAATATATTGAAACAATTTTAGAAAGCATATTTGACCTTGAAATAGTGATTTCAAGCACCCCAAAGGGATCAAATTCGCCACATCCACGCTGTTGATCATGGGTTATGCTGAGAGCAAAAACTGAAATATTTCTTGCAAATGACTTTCATAATAAACGTTACTATTTTTCTACATCCAACGCATAAAAAACGTACAGATATCATTTCGGACAGAAAACAACGGATTTAACCTTGAAATGCAATGTTCAAGTTCTGAGATGTCTTCTGGACATTTTTTTATTATCTTTTTCGGTATTCAGCGCATCCAATTACTTAGGAATGCACTGTTAATTCCACAAATAAAATTTTTAATATGGGACTTTCCGTCCCAGACGGGACTGGTCAAAATTTCGACCACCAAATTTGTCGGGCACTTGACATATTCTTCGATTTTATGTACTAAAATCGTGTAAAAAAAAAGTCGAATTTCAACGAAAAAATCCCCGTCCTTAAAAGGTTAAACAACTGTTTAAAATTAAATTCATTTTATTCACTTGAATTTAAATGATCCTTTAAGTCTCCTTTAGATCCCTTGTATTTACATATGGCCCGGTAAATGGTTTTATCTTGAACATTGCTTTTTCTAGGAAAAGAGGGACAGAGTGACCCCCTTTATGATTAATGACAATAGGGAGGGATTCCTTAGGAAAAGCGGTTCCTTTTTAGAAAAAGGAAATCCCTCACACTTGCATTTCATCTTTTAACTATATTTTGGGTTAATCCATGCTTAACCTGCAGGTGTGAAATATACCCATCATGGGATTTACAAGGGTCATCGCCATCACCACTCTATCTAATAAATTACCTACCTTTTTCTCACCTCCCTGGGGTGAAACATTTATATAGGTACAGAGATCGTATCTTTGATTGTAATTTTAAGCTTCTTTGTGATAGGCACCAATTTTAAAAGGCGATAGGTACGGATTTTAAAAAGGGTCAAAAGGTATTTGACCTTGAATGACCATTTAATGTACGTACAGTGGACATTTAAGCTTAAAACAAGGGATGATACAAGGATATTCCTAACGAAGGCAAACCTCTTCAGAATGTCATTTTGCCAGAAGTAAAAAATATACAGGAAATATAGATAGCATTAAATTATAAAAGTCAGGGCCGCACTTACAATTAGTACATAATACCACTGTGGGAAATGCGAAAAGATATATTTCGATAAAACGAATCAAGGCTTTTGAGATGTGGATCTATCGCAGCATCCTAAAGATACCATGGACTGACCGTATTACAAATAATGAAGTAATAAACAAAATTAAATGCCATCCACAACTTGTCCACAACCACAAATTGGAGTACTTTGGGCATGTGATGAAAGTGTAATTATCGTCTCCTACAAATCATTATACAGGGTAAAGTAAATGGAAGGAGAGGTCCGGGTAGAAGGAGAATGCCCTGGTTAGCAAATGGTATGGTGTAAACTCCACTGAGCTGTTCAGAAGAAAAGAAGAAGATACAATATATCATTCTCCTATCTAAAATCACCTGTTTTGGTAAAAAAAAACGTTATACGGCCGATAAAATTGCGACTGAGCGACATAGAACTAATTCATTAGACTCACCTTTAAGTCCGAATATTGAGGGTCGTAACGTTACACGGGTTGCATACTCTTTAGGTAGACTTATGTTTTTATGTTTTACTAGTTTTAATTGAAACTATGTAGTTTCTCATAAATTATTCCTTATAAAGGGTGGGCAATATATTGGTTTCTTTTTAAACTGAGTGTTATTTGTACATTGCCGACACTGACGCGCTTGTTTACGATAAATTTACGATAAATAAATAATACTTTATCAAGCGCCACATTTCTTTTAGTTTTATTCATATAGTGCGGGCTTTGATTATTTCATAATTCTGGAAGCGTTTCAAAAAGTTAAGCGCTTTAAAAGCGTTTTAAAGTTACGAAGGTACTTATTTTTTGTACCTTCGTCCCCTGTAACTTCGATTTCATTTATAGTTTCCTCCTCATCTTCACCGTCTAGGAGTTTCCACCGTCGGCGTCGCTCATTTTCACTAGAAACCTATACAGACGCATGCAAATGCTAAACATGCTACACGACATGCTACACGATCAGTAATATTGACAGTATCCCCTCTCTTCATTAATACTGATGCTTGAATATCAAAATATCCGGACCTGCATCAATCCAACAATCATTCTATCCGTAATTTGCATTACACGTTCAGTAAAACAGTCATTATTTTTAAATATTGACAGTATTATTGATCGTGTACGGTCCCTAAAAGAAATGCTGCTGTTACCTAAAGTGTGCGTGAAAACCCAAGAACCTCAACTCGTCACAGACCACAACAACTAAATGTCAGTCGCACTTCTCTGAGGAGAATATTGCATAAAAACCTCTGATTATTTGCTTACAAGTTGCAACTTACTCAAGAGGTAAAGGAAAACGACCATCCACTTCGTTATCGCTTCTCCGTGTGGGCTTTAAATGAGTTTGAAAATGACGACGATTTCAATCAAAAAATCATTTTTTCGGACGAGGCTCATTTTCATCTTGGAGGATGTTAATAAACAGAATTGTAGGATTTGGGGTTCCAAAAATCCACACGTAGTAATAGAGAAGCTAATGCATCCTACAAGAGTGACTGTTTGGTGTGGGTTTTGGAGTAGTGGCATCATTGGTCCTTACTTCTTTCAAAATGAAGATGGTAACAGTGTTACAGTAAATGGATTGGACGATTTGGACTTGACCGAGCTTTCGTTCCAGCAGGATGGAGCAACGTGTCACACAAGCCGTGAAACAATCGATCTTTTGCACACTAAATTCGGTAACCGTGTTATCTTACTCCGACGATCCACAAACAATTGACACACAAGGAAAACATCAATCGAGTTATTCGTGCAATAGAGCCACCAATAATCGAAAATGTACTGCAAAATTGGGTGAAAAGAATGAACTACTGCCAAGCCAGCCGCGGCGGCCATTTAACTGAAATCGTTTTTCATAAATAATGGGAAGGCATTCTTTCTTGAATAAAGCAACAATCATTTGAAAATATTCAACGGTGTAGTTTTAATAACAATTTTAAAAAGAAACCATCTGATGGCCCACCCTATATTAACAATCTATATTCACTGTTCGACTCTGTTTCTAATATTTTAGGTATGCTATCTGTAATAGAAAAATAGTAGTGCAGTTTATTAATTATGTAGTCAAAACATTTTTTTGACTATTTTGTAAAAAACTGGGAAAGAAAACCTTATTAGAGCTATCACTTGACGCGTATTCTGTTCTAAAATAAAAAGTGCTTTAAATTTCGGAGAACCTTAATTATACGCCTCTGAATCTATTGTAAATTTTTAAACCAAAATACACGGACGGCCTTTGTCAAAGAAGTCCTAGTCGATGCAGAACCGTGCGCGCTCGGCTGATCTTCAAAAATAAAAAAGTAGAGGATACTTTTATTGCGCCTGTCCGTTTTGGAATAAAAATATTCGTCCCATAGAGAAATGACGCGATTGCTACGGGTCGGACGTTGAATTGAATTTACGTATGAATGGTTTTAACTTTTATTGGCGAACCGGGGCAGCAGATGTTGTAGAGCGACCCTCGGGTGCACGTCGGTCGGTGGTAGCGACGTCACGAGGAAGCGACATCATAATGAAAACCCTTACGTACTCGTATTTTAGTATTGAAAATACTTCTGGGCGCGTATATGGGAGCTGTCTCCTAAAATATTAACGCTGAAGCGACATGCAAAATGCGAGCGACCTCTACATGGTCACGTCCTCAAGGAACGACCTAGCTTAATCACAAAAGTCTATATACGAGACTATAAAACTGTGAAAAATAAAAAAAAACAAATTCTACACCGTTGTTTATTATTATTAAATGCAAAGAACAATAAATGAAAATAGTTAGTACCAAAAAGGATAACAAAAATGCATGTTGTCTATGAAATATAATTTTTACTCAAAAAGTTTGATTAATACCTTCAACAAAAGTCTACATACGACTTTTTAACAGCACTCATTAATAAAGTGTAGGCCCTTCTGCCATCTTTATCCCGGAGTGGGTACTGGAACCTTCGGCGTAGAAACAACGTGTTTCTACAGACAAAATTTTGGAGAAAAACTAACGAAGCACTAAAATTAAAAAATGTAATGCCAACGGTTAAACATGGAGCCGGCTCAATTATGGAAACTGGAAAATTACATTTTATTGATCAAATTATGACAAAAATACGTCTATCTGGATATATAAAAAACAAGTTGTGTCAAGTATTGAGAAGTTAAGGTTAGCAAATGACTATGTTTTCCAACAGGATAACATCCGAAACATACTTCGGGTATAGTAAAACAATGGTTACTATGTCATGTCAAGAAACAACTCCATTCACGCCACAATGTCCAGACCTAAACATTATTGAACATTTATGGGACGAGTTAAAAGAAGAATTAGAAAGCGACATCCTTCCAACCGAAACGAGTTAAAAAATTCTCTTAGATGAATGGGACAATATTCCAGCAACCTTAACAGAAAAGTTGTTTCGTCGAGCCAGCACGCCTTCAAGAGTTATAGAAGCAAATGGAGGCTACGTTATTAATGAGTGCTGTTAAATAGTCATATGTAGACTTTTGTTGAAGGATTAATCAAGCTTTGAGTAAAAATTATAATATTTCATAGACAATATGCATTTTTTTACCTTTGCGGAGGTATGGAATGCTGAGGGTCTATTGCGAACAGTCCTCTTCTTTGCCTCGGGACTTTTGGTATCTAAGTTCAGCAAAATTGTCTTGTATAATCTGCCGATTAGGACTATCAGACACCAACATTTGTGAAATCTCACATCCTGGTGGACAATTTTGTTTAAACGTCGATCTCACACTACAAGATATTCACAATCTTGTCGGTATATGTTCTCCACACATGTTCTCCATATATGTAACTGGGTAATAGTCTCTTAGAGCATATCCCTGCGACAAATGGTTTTTAAGAATACGACGGGTCAAATTCATCGCAACTGCGTCTACATACATTCTCGGTACACTGCAGGTAGTCCATGGCAGCCAGGCCATTATAAAGGCACATTATGATGTTCAACTTACTAATCGAAAACATTTTTGTTACGATATGCACGGCAAAGAAATCGCAAACCTGACTCTGATGAATATCGCATGCAAGATAACCCGATAACCCTTTTAAAACGACAAGACCTTCAGGGTCAAACCGCCAAAAATCGTAACAACCAAACTGTGTTTTATTTTTATTAAACTTACTTAAAAATTTCTACCAGTTGTGTCTGGTATTTTCAATACGCCTACGATACTTGCGTAAGATGCAAGATCTGTGAATTTTTTTTAATAAGGTACAAAACACTTTAGTTTCTACACATAAAACTCATCAATGTTTATATTCAATGCATGAATAAATACTGTAAAATGAGGTGCAACGAAAAAAATGTCTCATTCTGTGTCGTTATAGTTTTATCAGTATGGAAGCAAACATTCTAGCTGATGTTTGTCGAAATTTATCACAGGGATTTACATTTTCTTAGAAAATATTTTATTGTGAATATTCCCTTTAAAATATCTATATTATATTTCGTGGAGGTAACACAAAATTTTACCTGTGAGTTAAATAATTGTCATTCGTGCAGTGAGCACCTGAAAATTCGAATCAAGGCCATTAATAAGGATGACACTCTGTTTCTTTGAACATTTGCGGTTTGACATTTTAACTGCCTGCCATTGTAATATAATCCATCATAAGTGCCAGTCATTAGGAAACGTATTCAGTTTTTTGTGTGCCCTACCTGTCATCGTCGCTACCATCCGAAGGTCGCCCTCCCTTCTCTTAGACGTATTGTCCCCTGATTTTACCTGAATTTCTTTTTTATGGGATTACGTTCGACGCAGCAAAAGGGGCCTTTATCAATTCACAATTCGTGTCGTTCGATGGTTGTCAAATAACTTTTGACAAAAATAGATTTTGGTAAGCTTGTTTGTATTTTGCCGAAGACCCAAATAAAAAAATTGAGTGCAGGAAAAGCCACATGGTTACTTTTTTTAGAGGATAATGTGGAAAATTGTATTTAAAAAATGTGAGCCTCCAGAAACTCTTTCGTTAGAAAGATATGGAGGAGAATAAAAAAGGAACGATAGAATAAAAATGAATTGACAGATATTTGAAGAGAAATTTTACTGTTTGTAAACGAAAATTTTAATAATTTTTTCATTAAATACATACTTCATTTATTTGGAATATTATTAAATCGAATTTGGTTCAATGCCCTAAAAATTATACAGTGTGTCCCAAAAGTCATGAGCAAGGTTGTTTTGTTTTTATGACATTCACCATTTTTTATTGCACCGTGTGAAATCTTAGGTC
The DNA here is from genome assembly GCA_029963805.1 of Aromia moschata. Classification (NCBI taxonomy): domain Eukaryota; kingdom Metazoa; phylum Arthropoda; class Insecta; order Coleoptera; family Cerambycidae; genus Aromia; species Aromia moschata. The sequence continues at coordinate 6,826,804 of JAPWTK010000007.1, read as the reverse complement.
TTTCTGATTAATTTGGTTAGTATTGCAGATGTAGGGGGTTGGTAGGGAAAATTTTGGAAAAAAAATCGTAAAAAACGTAATTTCCGAATTTTTAGTGGGTAGATAAAATTGTCGATATTAGGTCTTCAAAAATTGTGTGAAAGAAACTGTATAAATAAGATACCACCTGACAAACTTCGCTCGGCGTTGCTTTCGTTCGTTAAATTAACATCTTCGGGAGATAACTTTTTATATAGACCTACTGTTTCGACCATTCGGTATATGAAAACGGGGTTTAGCTCGTTGTTCGTTCGTTATTGTTGCGTCATCGCCTGCTCTGACTCCCATCTGGAACTGCGCGAAGCTTTTCTCGACAGGGCGAACTTTATGAAAAGGGCGGCCGACTACATCACAATGGGGCCGGACCTAAAGCCTTTTTGATACTTTAAATGAATTAATGCGAGGCACAACGCGCCTTAAAAAAAAGAACAGCGATTTGGCGAAAACAAAGCCCAAATTCTAATGCCGTTGCGCGGTAGAACTCGTTCCTTTTTTTTTTTTTTTTTAGTAATCCGACTAGATTAATGCCCATGCCCGCGCGCGCGTTTTTAAGGCGATCGTAATTACTCTAATGTAATGGGCAAAGTTTCGCGGATTAGTAATTATGGCAGCCCCCAGGGGAAATTAGTATGAATTATGCCCGTTTGAAAAGTTTACTGGAGTAGCGGGCCAGGAATGTAGACACAGTCCAGTAGGCAGAGATTTTTATGTGTTCTTGAAAGATATTGGGCTAGTTTTGACGGTTTCCTATGTATTTTTTTGCGTAGAACACAATGCACGGGGTTCGTAGAGCTGAAATCGTCCGCTAATTTTTTAAATTAACAATTTGTGAAAAAAAACATACTTTTTTCACATTTCCGCTTATATCTCCGCGATAATACAATTCTTATATCACTCTCACGTGGGTGAGAGGACACCAAGGCCATGAGGGGAACGAAAGAGCAGATTTTCTCGCAAAGAAAGGGGCTGATGTTCCACTGACAGGACCTGAACCCACCTGCGGTCTGGCCTGCCAAGGGTTTATTAACCGTTTTAATAATAAGATGCTGTCCTCGAAAAGGTTTTTTTCTTAGTTCCATCATTCGGGCTATGTGAATTCTCATTATATGAGACTTTGGAGTGCAGACAACCCTCAATTACAATTACAATTGCGTATGGGGTAGGTGCGAGGTGGGGTAGGTGGGGTAGCTTAAGCCGGTGCTTATTTTATTGTGCCCCAAAAGGCTAGTCATTCCATTAGTCCTGTTTCCTCAAGAAGTTTAAGGACAGTTTCTAATGGAGCGTCTGTCACTTCTTTTGGTTCTATTGTTGAAGCCCAAAAGTTCGAATGCCTTTCAACTGCCAGGGTTTCTTCCTCCTCTCCACACCTCCTGCAATCGGGATCATTTTTCACCCCAATTGTGGTAAGATGTCGCAGTGTGGGCAGTGCCCTGTGAACAGTCCTACTATCCATCTCAGCTGGTTTCTCCCTCTTTATTAGGTCTATTTATTGACTTATCTCATGATGGTTCGCCAAGAACATCCGCGATCGTCTTAACCCTTGGACCTGGGACTTTCTCTAGTGAGAAATATGTTTTTCTCTTAATAGATCCGTTATGGCTCTCAGATACTTATTCTCTCTGAGAATTTCATATGTGGATTGCAGACGATATAGATGGAGAACCAAATCATCTTTCAAAATTCTTTGACACGGTGCATAGGGCAGATCCACTTGTTAGCTCAGATGGCTGAATGACGTTCAAGGATTGTCCGTTATCAGTTGCATAACCATTTCAACGTTTTCTTCTGTCCTTACTTTGAAGCTACCAGTCCCTTGTTTGCGATTGACGCCTCCAGTTTGCCGATACAAATTTAGCAAACGTTATACTGACAGGCTACAGAATAACTGCGCCTGGAAAAACCGCCCTGTAGTTTCATATGCAGCTCTCATGATTATCAGTTTCCATTTATTCTACTGCCATTTCTACAATAAATTTCAAGTAAAACACGTCTCTGTTTTACAATTGTGACATCCACTTATCAAAAGTTTGAGAACAACAAAGTTTTGCTTTCAGCTTCGTCATAACCGCTATTTCCATCTCTCTCATTCGTACCCAGATTTGATGACGTTTTTTTAATGGCGTATTATTTTCTGACATCTGAAAATTTGCGCTTTTAAACGTGGGACGCTCTGTATAACGATGATTAATGTCGCTGTAATGCAAAATGTGTCATAAAAAATGAATAATACGTTCCATCGTCCAACGCCTTTTCACACGTGAACGCATTTACGTCACTTTGCATAACCATTCATTTTTGCGAGTTAAACATTTGTACTAATTTATGTAGCGCGAGATTTTAATTATTTTCGCGTTCATACGGCGACAACCGGAAATAAAGGCGGCGTTTTCGTAATTACCGAGTGTACTCTACACGCTGCAAAATGTGCCAGTTGTGTTCGCAGTGCTCCCGAAAAAAGTCGTTATTTTGATCAGGCTAATTTCTGTCGGTGTGTGGAACACATTTTCGCAGCTATCAAAATGGAAATGACGAAATGGGTCACCGAAACTGTTATGTTAAATTTCGCGAAAATAAAATTCTCGGTGATACGCCTTTTGAATTTGTATTTTATCATAAAAGTATAGCGAAAGGTTCCTAGTACTATTTTTTTTTTTGGTGGGAATAATTGGTTATTCTTTATAATTTTGGCTCTTTTACTTTTTGCTGTTTTAGTTTTTTAAAATACATCTTTTTTTATAACTAAAAAGGCGCTATTATACAGTGAATGATATCACGCTAAGATTGTAACCAAAAGGTGTTAATTTTTTTTGCTCCTTACAGATTGTGAAATTCTGCGTCTAAAAATTGCCATGTTTTCAAAAGTATACCGTCCTTATCTACTAAAGTTTTCGTAAAAATCGCTCTTCATGAAATGTTAATAAAATACAGCAGGTTCCAGAGGGATACTAAACCGTTAATTTTTTAGAGTTATACGAGGTGTGTAAATTAAGTAATGAGACTGATTTTTTTAATTTTTTTTATTCGAATAGTATTACAATTCAGTATTGTTTCCTTCAAAATTACTTCCTTGGGAAGCCACACAGCGATGGAGACGGTTCTTCCATTCCTCATAGCAGTGCTGGAACTCATATACTGGAATAGCCTTCAGCTGGTCGGTTACAGCAGTTTGAATGTTTTTCTGTGATCTCAAAATGACGTCCCTTGAGGTGATTTTTCAATCTCGGAAAGAGAAAAAAGTCACAAAGACTCAAATCAGGCGAATAAAGAGGCTGATGAGCCACATGAATGTTTTTCCAGGCTCGTTTACTGAAATGGCTGTATGACAACAACATCCAGTTGTTCTTGATGTTTGGTCTCACATGCACAACCCTTTTTCGAAGCTTTTCAAGAACCTGTTTGTTAAAGTGTTGATTTACTGTTTGGCCTAGGCATAGACTCTTTGTGGACAATTCCCTGGCTATCAAAAAAATGATGATCAGAACACACAAGATCCCGTCTATCGATATTTTCCATTTATCGTCCATTCTATCGATATTTTCATCGGTTCTTGAAGATGAAGGCCTTCCGCTGCGTGATTCGTCTTCAATCGACTCTCTTCCTTCTGAGAATGCCTTAAACCACCGAATAACCTGGGCTCTTGAAAAAACACTGTCTCCGTAGGCGTGTTGAAGTTTTGCAAAGGTATCCGTTGCGCTGTGTCCAAGTCTGAAGCAAAACCTGATAGCACACCGTTCCTCAAAATTACTCATGTAACTCATGTTCCTCAAAATTACTCATAAATGTACTCATTTTTAAAACGCACTAGAAAAAAACCTAAAACAGTCACAAAGAACAAACAAATGACTCACAAGTTCAAGCTTGTACTGAAGGTGCATTACATGTTAACCTACCGCCCTTCCAAGTCCCGTCTCCGCAGTGTTGCTAGATCGGGCGCTACGTTCCCAGTCTCATTACTTAATTTACACTCCTCGTATATGGCGTACAGGAATTTTTGGAATTTTTTATGATTTTGGTTCACCTTTTTATGTGTAGGAAACATTTTTCCAAATGCTTCAGTTAGTCAGATACATACTCTGAAGAGTTTCCTTGAAAATGAGTCCATGAATATTAAAAAAAGGATTTAATATTTTCGGAGTTAGGTACTCACGTTTTTTTGAAAACATCGCAAAATTTTACATTTTCATTTTACAACTTGGGCTTATTGGACACAGAATTTCACAAGCAATCAGAATTTAAGTGGATAACCTAAAAATAACGGGTGCGTCAATACTTTTGCTGCTGACTGTATTTTTTATATTCTTAGCGTCATTTGTTACATTCCAACCGTTCCTGGAGTGGGTACTGAACCCTTCGGCATAGAAACAAAAATCATTTTTCCTATCTCCACCAAATTACTTTTTTCCATATGTCTACACTGAAACCGATTCCCCCAGTACGTTAGTTTATCGCTCCGCTCTCCCCGCCAACGTGGATGTACATATGTAATAAAAAACAACTTTAATATTAATATTCTGTTTATCAAGGAAGTCTGGATTGTCTTCAGACGGTTTGTTTAGATTTCTGCTTAATGCCACAGCCTTTTATTACTTTTATCCGAACGATAATCAAAATGTGTCGTGCGTTTGCATTTGTGTATAGTATTAGGGCCTTTATATTTACTTTATATGAGCCGGTATTATTTTATCCAGAAATGTTTATATATTTGGCTCTATAAAAATATATAGTCTAAATAAGAAACTATTTGGATTAGGTTTTTTTTTGCGTTTTGTTATAAGTTTTTTATGGCCTGATATATTATGTCTACTCTGTCACCTACGTTGTGTATAAAACAAAGCCGACAAGTGTCTTTTTAATATCGGTAGCAAGAACGACGTGTTCGTTTATTTGTACAGATTTTGTGTTTTTCCAGTTTAGTGTCAAAAGATGGAAATTTTGTGATTTAACAAACATATGCGTGAGCAACAGTGATACCTACCTAGAGCATAGATTTGAGGATTGCAGATACTTCTAGTTTAGATATCTTTTGGCAAAAAAATGAGCTACCATTAACACGCAATCCTAAGAAATAGCGGGAGAAAAATATTGTATTTGTTTTTGGTCCACAAAATTGTGATCAATCGGTCCGAGAAAATGATTCTATGGATCGATTTAAAAATTTTCAGGGCTATTAGGGGTATATTAAGCTGGAAATATTAGTCTCCCCATCAATATTTGTGAAAACGCGTTAGATTGACTATAACAACGAAACAAGTTACTTTTTTCCCTTTTCTTTAAATGTTGAGGGTGAAAAACTTTTTTTTCAAAAAATCGTAAAAGGATCTTGTAGGGGTTTTATTCAAGGTTTTGAAACTGCCCTTACATTCCCTGTGCAGTCATCGGTTGTTGAGATATTGATCATCTATGAAGAGAACATAAAAAAAGAAAATTGAAGTTGAATAAACAAGGTATCCGGCCCACGCATTGATTTAATTAAAAACAAATTCCCCAAGTCCGTTGACAAATAAAAAAAAATACATGTTTTTTGTCGCCCTATATCTTAGGATTCCGTAATAACCATAGCTCACAAAAATTGTTATTCCAAAAGATCTCGAAACTAGAATCTTGAAGCACCGAAACACATTTTTTTAAATCTAGATATGAACATTTTTCACGGAGATACAGCTTTTCAAAAATCACCAACAAATTCAGTAAACTTTTTTGTACTGTATTTACTGATATTAAAATACTTATTGATAAAATAAACGGCGCGGGAGGCCTTTTTACTGCTGGCTAACACTTTTCTACAACAAATTGATGTCGTTTTTGCAGCACCTCAATATATTTCTTAATGTAAGAGTTAAAACTTGTATATAAATAATTTTGGAACACCCTGTATATGACAAAATGTAGCCCCTAATGATACGCCCCACCCCTTTAAGTCCGGCTGCAATTCCCGAAAATCGGCAGACCATCTGAAAGCAAATCAAGATTTTACCAATCGGACAAAAAGGGTAAATACGTGTTACAAAGCCGTTTTGGTGTCATTGAATGCTTTCAAACTCATACAATATTTCCATTCTACCTACCATCTGCACGTATCTATATAAAATGATGGTTTTCGGTGGAACCCGTCAGATTCGGTGAACGTCCCAGAGGTATAGGTTAAGTTTGACCAGTGTCAGCTGCGTAGTGTGTCAACGAAATGCAGTCTATAAAATCCGAGGAGGCTTCTTATAACAAATGGCGGTGTTTTCGTGGATATACGGATAATTCTCAAGTTGTGGACGATTTTACTCCTAGGCCGAGGAGCCGGATTCCTTTGGGAAAACTTATGAGGAAGAAGACGAATTCTTTACGCGACGGAGAAGTTGGGAGTACGAATGCTCGCATTGAATGTCTCAGCGAAGCCTTTGGGGACCTGAGTTGCAGAAAATCTTGAAGGAACTGTCTGTGAAATGTATGTAGTATAAACATACTTATGTCAAGGATGTACGAAATAAATATTTTAATTGGAAAACCAACGCTTTTCATTCCACAAAGTTTACTAAACAGTGTTGATCGCTAGGGTCCGGAAAGTGTGCCACAACGCAGGGTTGGCACTGTACAACTCTATGATAATTAAAGTATAAACCGTATTTTTAAGCGCCTTGTAAATTATATCCGTGTGTGCCCGTGCATACGTACGCCACTGACCACGTTTGGTAACGCGCACTGGGACTCTAGTATCCCACTCCGTGCGGGTGGTCGGCGTTGTGGCACACTTTGCAGACCCTAATGATCACATATAAAGTATAATCTATATGTCGATTCAAGTTACATATGTAGTTAATGACGGAAGCAGTTGCTTTAGTGTAACATTTTTAAAAAATTTTTGAGTGACAAAGACTTTTTAATTTAAATTTTCACCTTCAATCCTGTTTTGTCTATCAACATTTTAATAGACATATGAAGTGTGTGAATTAAATAATGGGACTGGCAACGTAGCGCCCGATCTGGCAACACTGCGGAGACGGGACTTGGAAAGGCGGTAGGTTAACAAGTAATGCACCTTCAGTACAAGTTTGAACTTGTTAGAGTCATTTGTTTGTTCTTTGTGACTGATTTCGTAAACCGTTTTTTTTCTAGTGCGTTTTAAAAATGAGTGCCATTAATTTTGAGCAACGCTGTGCTCTCAGGTTTTGCTTCAGACTTGGACACAGCGCAACGGATACTTTTGTACAACTTCAACACGCCTACGGAGACAGTGTTTTTTTCAAGAGCCCAGATTTTTCGGTGGTTTAAGGCATTCTCAGAAGGAAGCGAGTCGAATAAAGATGAACCACGCAGAGGAAGGCTTTCATCTTCAAGAACCGATGAAAATGTCGATAGAATACGGGATCTTGTACATTTAGATCGTCGGTTGACGACAAGAATGATCATGGAAGAGTTAAATTTGAATCACACCACTGTTTATCATATTTTTTTGAATAACGAATTGAGGATGGGAAAATCTTCGCAAAATTGATTCCAAAAAAACTCTCAGGAACAAAAAGGCATCAGTACAGAAAGATGTCTGGACATTTTGAAATAGATTGAAAATGATCCCCATTTTATGGAACGTGTCATTACTGGTGATGAGACTTGGGTGTTTGAGTACGACCCGGAAACCAAGCGCTAAAGCATGGAATGACACTTCAAGCTCTCCAAGACCCAAGAAAGCAAGAATGAGCAAATCAAAGATCAAAAGCATGCTGATTTGCTTTTTTTGATAGTCAGGGAATTATCCAGAATGAGTTTGTGCCTCCAGGCCAAACAGTAAACGAGTTTTTAACCAATAAAAACTTTCCTTTGGCTCCTTAGGCTTCTTATTCGCCTGACTTGAGTTCTCGTGACTTTTTTCTCTTCCCGAGATTGAAAAATCGCCTCGAGGTGCGTCATTTTGGGACCATAGAAAACATTGAAACGGCTGTAACCGACCAGCTGAAGGTTCATCCAGTATATGAGTTCCAACATGATCTCATCCAACAGTCTCATTACTTAATTTACACATCTCGTATAAACACATTTTACTATTTAGTTTCATAGAGTTCACAATGAATACACACACTTTTTCGCCTTTGCTTCTCGGCTATTATTCCAGGAAACATGTTAATATTTTTTCTCTATCCCGCTATTAATCATAAAGGACATCATGCGTGAAATAAAATTTGCTGGGGAGCCCCTAAATCTAAGCATAATGCCGTATGGCGCATACATTTTTATATTCGGGTAGCCCCATCTGAGATTACTGGGATTACTTTCCTGTTATGCGTTTAAAATACGGCACAATTTCTTTTTATGCGGCGCTCTGCAGTTACTGTAGAACGTAACATACATTCTTTTTTAAAGAGGATAGAAAAAAAAAACGAAAACCATATATACTGCTACTTCAGTACTGTTCAACTATATTATCAACAATAATGATGAATAAAACTATACAATTTACAGTAAACGTTTTTGTTTTTTTATTCTTTAAGGGGTTAGACCCCTCTGGAAAATTTTTTTTTCGAATTTTTTTTGCTTAAATATTTTTTTTTGCTTAAAAACAATCCAAGAATGATATCCAAATGGAATTATTGATGGGAAAAATGTTTAACAATTATTTTTAACCTAATTTGTGAAACAACTATGTCGCCTCGAAATGTTCGCAAATACCGCTCTGCTGCATTTGTAGTATCATATACAGGGTGGTCCTCCGGGAACTGCTAGTTAGTTAGTTAGTTAGTTATTCTTTATTTATTCATATACAGTACAATATATAGGTGTCGAACTTGTCAGTATAGTATCAAAATATAAAAATATAAATAAAATTATCACTAATACCTAATATTATGATCCTAAGAAGTAAAATATAAAATCTAGAGAAGTAAAATACAGAATGTAAAATATAAAATATAAATGTAAAATGTAAAATGTAGAAATATAAATATAAATGTAAAATATAAAATACATAAATATAAAAGAACAAACAATAGTACACTTTAAAATAAGTAAATAAAGAACAAATACACTTAAATCCTAATCCTGCATCCATCGATTATGGGAAAACTATAATTATCAAAAATCTGAAAATTTGGTGACATACTAAGATCGATGGGGGACATACGCCTAAAATATTTTCACGTTAATCGCACTTCCGGTTATACCGGAAGTAGATGTCAATTTTGTTATTTTAAATGGAATGACCTCTATATTAATACATTTTTAGATTCTATTGTGAATTCTAAGAATATTTAATGTATAATGTCCTTTACCTAAGTTTAAGCGGTTTTGAGATATTTAAGTTTTTATGTCAAAAAATGACGTCTGCAGGCCCTAAGATAATTACCAATTTTTCCTATAAGAAAGCCTTTATTATTCAATTTGGGTCGGATTGCTTGTTGAAAAGGATCCACTTTAATAGATTTTTTTGTAATATTTTGAACTATACTATACTGTAACTATAATTACAGGGTGTTCAAAAAAATGAGATCAAAAATGAAATTGAGAAAAATGCCAAAAATCAATGTTTTTCAAATGGAAACCCCCAATTTTCATAATTTGATCTTATTTGGTGGCGGTTCAGTGATGGTGTGGGGGAAGTATGAGTGCGAGTGGGACGGGGAATTTAGTTTTTATTGATGGGCATTATGAATAAATTTACGTACCTATACCTATTAAAAACAAATTTGCCATTAAGTGCAAAATTGAATCTAGGAAATAATTATTGGTTCCAACAAGACAACGATCCAAAACACATTGCTTACATAGTGAGGCAATGGATTGTTTACAATACTCCCCGTCAGTTAATTACACCCCCTTAAAGCCCTGATTTAAATGCAATTGAACATTTATGGTCGGAAATGAAATGCCAGTTACGAAATTATGAAATAAAAGATAAAAAACACTCTTAAACAGGAAATTACAAATGTATGGCAAAATATGGACCCTGATATCACACAAAAATTGGTAGCAACCATGCCTAAACGTTTGGAGGCTGTGATCGCAGCTAAAGGTGGACCAACCAAATACTAACTTGGCCAATTTCACCAAAAAATCCTGAAGTACGAATACTTTTGCGACCCGTGATTTTGCATTTGAGAATAATTTAGTTTTTACAGTAAATGATATGAAGTTCAAGTTTAATTTATGTAATACATACACATGTATGTTTATAATAAAATTATTATGATTAATTATACTCACACCCATTAAAAGAAAATTGTGGTTGTTTACAATTCCCTGTAAAGTATGAATACTTTTGCGAGTAACTGTATATGTACAGTCCTCTCTACCGCATCAAGTATAAACCTGGCTTAACCGCTTAATCCAGCTTATCATCCCTATCGATCCTGCTCAAAAGAAGCGTCCTGTACCCGACTATAGTTATCCTTATCCCCGTTCGCCCTCTGCGATTCCCACGGTTCGTCACGTGTTTCCTTCCAGCTCCTAGTTGACGCCCGCCCCCCGATAGAGGCCGCCACCGCCGTTCCCTAGGTCTCTGGGTTGCGATCTCCAACAGCGACACGCGTTCAGCTGATTCAGTTTAGTTCCCGCAGACTTGGGTGGCTATGCTGATGCTGAGTTGTTTCCCTGGCTTGCTGGATCTGAGACCTAAGGACGTCCGCGGCGAAGAATTTAATTCACCTACAATTATTTTTATACTTTTCATAAAATGATACGAAGAAATCTAAAAATTTACTCATAGTGCATTTAATATGGCATCTGGAAGATAAACAACAGTTCTCAAGCAGAATTATAATCAAGAATTCTTACATGTGTTCTGTTGGTGACAAATGAAGATCCTTGACTAATTTGATCTTGATTCAGATACGGAAGAAGATAATATATAATTCCAGAAATGTTATGACACGCCATTTTATTAACTCTATCTGTATGAGGTTTTGGAAGACGTGTCTTGGAGAGAGTCTTCTTCCCTAGGATTTCAAAAAACCCGTAATTTTTATCATTACACTGGTCTACACACATTTTGGTGCCTAAGATTTGATTTTTCTTGTGAGTTGATACAAAAAAAAACAGTCGCATTTTTTTATATCAGCTTTGGTTGATAAGATTTATAAGCTTATAAGATCAGCTCTAGTTTATAAAAAAAAAACACATTTTACAAAAGTATCAATTTATTTTGGGATTATATATCAAGAAATTGTCTTTTGAGTGATTTTATTGAGTGAAATTGTCTTGGGCAATCACGCATAAGTCCCCAGCAATAATCGGCCGTCATATGAAAGTCCCATCTGCCTTGGTACCTTTTCTCCATTCTCGCATACATTGATGGAAGCGTTCTCCTTGTTCTTCGCTAAGATCTCCTAAATTATGTTGAAAGTGATCTATAATCATATGATTATGGAGGTAGTGCACTTTTATGCTCATATTACAGCCTACATTTTTGAAGTTAAGGAAGTTTTCCAAGGAAGTTTGCAACCGTTACAAAAGATTTCCACGCATGTCGTTATATTTTAGTCATAGAAGCTTCAAAATTTGTAGAGCTTTTAATTCATTGACGTATTTGAGGCCCATCAAAAAATTCCTGCTTTTAATATCTCAGTACTCAATCTAGGAAATTTCTGAGAAATGAATTTAAAACATTGACCATTTCTGTCCAGAGCTTTAACAAATTGCTTCATGAGCCCTAACTTTATGTGCAAAGGTGGAAGAATGATTTTTTCTCGAGGAACTAAAGGCTGATTTATAACATTTCTTTCACCAACAACAAGAACATCTCTCACAGGCCAATTTTTTTTGTGTCCAATGACTTGATTTGGCTCGACTGTCCCAGGAACAAATAAAACAAGGGTACCTATTTCGTATAATCACTCTGTTGATCCAATAAAACATTAACCATCAAAAGAGACCCAATCACTTGCATGATAAGTCTTCAAGCCCATGAAAGTCAGCAAGCCGTTCACATCATTACAATATACCAAATAATCATCAGAGGATCCTCCAGTTGATCCTCCTCAGATTCCTGTACTACCTGATGAAAAACTGGTATTGGAACAGTGTCTGAATGAGGAGTAGGTCTTATAGCTGAAGAAATATTGCTATACTTCCACTTGTAGCGATTGTTTTTGTTGATGCCCACTACATTCGTCATACCAAAATAACAATCGTCATGATGATTTTTTTGTTCTAGCCAAATCATTGGTACTCCAAACTTCAAAGATTTTCGCGTTCCTTTTTCCCATTGCTGCAAATGTTCAATGCACATTTTGAGGCACCCACACTTTATCTTGGTTGCGAATTTCAACACCGAAGTAAGCAAAATACAAGCGAATTATAGTGTCAGTAATCGATTTTCGCTGATCTTTCAATATGTATTCACCACAAATGTAACAAAACATATCAGGATCGTTAGCACAACATTTCAACTTACTTGACAAATCCAAAGATTTCCGTAGCTAGTTTGATCTTGAATCAAATACAGAGGCAGATAACGTTATACAGGGTTTCCGAAAAATCAGTGCATTTAAGGGGTTTAAAAAGTACAATTTAAAGAAGTGAAATTGTCTTTTTATCTCTGTTACTTGTTGTACCATTCGAATAAACCAATATGAGTTCTACGCGCGCGTCTCGCCAACCGAGTTGGTATCATCGGGAGATGGATGAAATTGCGTGAATTCGTTTATACGCCGAAGTTTCCAGTTGTCTTATTATGTTATTAAGAATCAACCGATGGATATTATCAATTAACCAAAATTGCTTATTATCGGTGATTAATTGATAGTTCGCGCCCCTCAGCGATTGGCGCGTAGACGATCCGTTGTTTACACAGCTTGCTGGATCCGAGATCCGTGCACTAATCAGGGACAAAGAGATGTTGCGGCACGAGACACAATGGCCAAGCGGACCATTATCGCGTAATGTCCGAGGTAAATTCTGTGCAGTAGCTTCCCAGTGTGTTTGTTGTCGGTGAACCCGAGTTATGAGTATAAATAGACCTTTTATCTCACGGGGTGGCGCGGTGGATATACAAACGAAATTAAATATCGAAAGCGTGGGAAGCCAAGACCCTTTGGCTGTGTACGTTTGATTCATTGTAAATGGTCAACGCAATGTTGACAACGTCCTAACTGCGATTTAAATAATGATGATTCAAAAATACACTACTCAGAAAAATTAAGGAAGCAAAAAAAATGTTTTCTCGATTTTTGACGAGCTGTATCTAAGGGAAAAATGGTCGTATCGCGAATTAAAAAAAAAAGCGTTTTGAAGCTCCAATACTCTAGTTTTCGGATATGTAGGCCAACATTTTTTAGAAGCCACGGTTTTAATGCAATTCGAATAAATAGCGCGAAAAATTGTTTTTCCAAATTTTTAGGCTTCTTTTTCTCGCTCCACGGGCTCGGAAATTTTTTTTTCGGTTAAATGACCATATGGACCAGATATCCTCTTTACTGTTTGCTACATCCATTTGTCGCGGAGATATCCGAAATTGAACGAAAAAGGACCTTTTTGTCTTCAACCATCGATATCTCAGCAATCAATGATCGTACAGGAAATTGAAGAGCAGTTTCGGAATAAACTGGAATAAACTTTCTATAAAATCCTGTAGACATTTAAAAAAAAATTACACCCTTAATGTCGAGTTGAAAAAATTTGAAGAAAGTGACTTTTTCCCTTGTTTTGGTAGATCGACTGCATCTTAGCAAATATTGAAGGGGAGACTAGGACTTTTAGGAATTTTTACTGCAGATCGATCTATCGAGCGGTTTTTCCGGGCCGATTATTCAGTTTTCTTCAAAAAAAATTAAAGGAGCAAGATTTTTTATTTTTAAACATTGTGTAATCCTCATAAAAGTAGAAAAACCAGTTTTTTTTTCCATTTTTTTGCGATTTTCAAGAAAAAAATTTTTTTTTTTGACTGGATTTTTATTCCAGTTTCCGAAACTGCGCTTCAATTTCCTGTACGATCATTGGTTGCTGAGATATCGATGGTTGAAGACAAAAGGTCCGTTTTCGTTCAATTTCGGATATCTCCGCGACAAATGGACATAGCACACAATTAAAAAAAGGAAATCGAAGCTAAATAAACAGGCTATCTGGTCAATATGGTCGTTTAACCGAAAAAAATAATTTTTCCGAGCCCGTGGAGCGAGAAAAAGAAGGTTAAAAATTTGGGAAAAAATTTTTTCGCGCTATATCTTCGGATTGCATTAATTGTGGCTTAAAAAAATTTGGAGGTCCGAAAACTAGAGTCATGGAGCTTAAAATGCTTTTTTTTAATTCGCGATACGACCATTTATACCATACGACTTAGATACAGCCCGTCAAAATCGGGGAAAAATTTAGTTTTTTTTTGCTCCCTTAGTTTTTCTGAGTAGTTTATACAGTCGGCAACGAGAGTTATCAATATACACCCACTTTTTGAATATCGCTTAAATGCTGCAAATTTTTGTATTACAGGTTTTTATTTTTTTTTTTGCTTTTGATAGGATTGTTTTGATAGGACAGCGACTTTCGTTGCTGACTGTTGCCTTCAAAATTCACACTTTTTTCGCTTAATACTTTTTTGTACTCAATGTGCATTTTGCCAACCATCTTGCCATCATTATGAGATTATTAAAATTCGGTTTGAACCGAACCGAAATCGAATATTGGAGGATAACACAGGACGACAAGATTTTAACCCAGAAACCAGAATATATTTTTCCAAAGGTTTTTGATGCGCTGAATCCGAATCCGAGGTCCAAATTTCTCAATTGGCTCTGGTTTTCGAGATATCCTAACCTAAAAGTGCAAAAAAGCGATGTTGGCCTATATTTGAGGTTATGTAGCATAGCAAATATTTGTTTCTCAAAAAATTATGAACATCTTAAAGTACATGCCTTGCCCTTTTAAATGACGTCGAGTTTACTCAAATATCTTTTTTTTTTGCTGATATATCGCATTTTGAAATTTGTAAGTTTGTGAATTTCTCTATAATTGAAAACCTACATACTTATTAAGGATCGTATGTACATCAAACAGTCGATTGGTTTTTTGATTAGAAAACAGTGCAAATGTTTGAAATTCAATAACAGGTCAATGTTTTTTTTTATGTAAAGATACTTCAGAATCCAAGGTCAGATTTTCAGAATTTTTTCGAGGAAAATTTTGGAAATCTGAACCAATCAACTGTTCGATGTACACGTGGTCCTTAATGGGTTTTCAAATATAGAGAAATTCACAAACATAAGAATTTCAAAATAGGACATCTCAACGAAAAAAAGTGAGTCATCCGCAATTTTGATGACTGCTCAAGGGGTCCAAGGCCTGATGCCTGATATTTGCTGAAATGGCAAAACGACATTCGAGAGGCACCGTTCAAAGTGAGGGACTACAGAGCGGACAGTCAACAACATGCTACGATACATATTATTAGACGAGAATATACATACGAATAATATATTGTTAATACTTGTGTATCAAGGTTCAATTAAATTATTTTGAGCTTTTTCTCCGTGTTTCCCTCAAAAAGAAGATAGTTGAGCAAACTCAACGGCATTTAAAAAAGAGCAAGGCTTGTACTTTAAGATGCTGTTCATAGTTTTTTGAGAAAAAAAATTACGATGCTACATAATCTCAAATATAGGCCAAAATCATTGTTTTTGCGCTTTTAGGTTAGAGTATCTCGAAAACCAGAGTCAATCGAGAGATTTGGATTCAGCGCATCAAAAACCTTCGGAAAAATATATGCTGGTTTCTGGGTTGGAAGGTAGGCCTAATTTTATCGGCCTGTGTAATTTACGCCAACATTTCCCTGAAAGAATGTTTCCTTCATAGACAATTTTAGGACGGTAAATTGTATTGATGGTAATAAAACAATTATCTTGTTTAATTTTTTTGTAACATTTTTTTTTAGTCTTTTTGTTTCCTCATAAACTATGTAATTGTAAGTTTTTGTAAATTATTATCAACGGGGTGTATATAGTACATATTTGTATTCTGCATGTTTTATTCTTGTTTTACAGTTTTATTTTCATTTTTACAGATTGTCTGACGTCGAAGAAAAGTCCTCAAGCTCAGGATCACTCAGGTGAGCAACAATATCGTACAACTACATACATATATGTATGTATGTATGTAGATTAGGGATGGGCACATTTTTAAAAACATCGATGTTAATATCGATGTTCAACATCGGTACCTACTATCGATGGTAGTAAAAACATCGGCTAGAAAACATCGATGTTGGGAAACATCGATGTTTCAAAATCACATATACAGGGTGAGTCACTTTTTTGTAGCAGGATACAAAAGGAGGATATTTAGGAGCACTTTAACATTCGATAGAATACGATATTTTGAGAAAAAAGTTCCTATAAACACATGGTCTATCTAGCTTCATAATGGAGATAAAGGGTGTTAAACGTTTCAGATTTTTTTTACAATATTTTCTGAACGGAATGGTATTTTCGCTTAATATTTTACATACGCTTTAACCTCAATAGGAGCAACAATTTTTAGTGATTTTGTCGAAAATATTATACAGGAAGTTGCTTTTCTCGGATGATGCCCAGGTTTAGATTAACATAACTTTTTTTATCGTACGACACTGATCTTATTTGACTAACATTTATAAAACAATGATGTTTTAGCTACAAGTTTGACCTCTTGCAATTTTGCGCTAACTGTGATGGTTTTTGAGATATTGGTCATTTTTAGTCTGATGGTGCATCTCCTTACAGGGCAGCGGAAAAAAATTATTTTAGTTTTTATTCTAGTTATCATTTTATCTTTTTAACGAAGTGACCTGGGCATCCGAAAAAAGTAACATCCAGTATAGTATTTTCGATAAGAACAATAAAAATGTTGATCTCATCCATGTTAAGACATGTCGTGCATCGAAAAAAATGACACTTTAACACCCAGATAATATCCAGAGAATCACTTTTTTGTAGCAAGACTTTAACAATTGATAGAAAATGATATTTTGAGAGAAAAAGCTACTATTAACATAATGTATGGTTTATCTAGCTTCCTATGGGAGATACAGGGTGTTAAAGTTTCATTTTTTACGGTGCACATGTCTTAAGATGGATGAGATCAACATTTTTAATATCTTTATCGAAAATTTTATACTGGATGTTATTTTTTTCGGATGCCTAGGTCACTTCGTTATAAAATAAAAATGAAAACCAAAAATAAATTGTTTTTGTTGCTATGTAAGGAGATGCACTATCAGACTAAAAATGACCAATATCTCGAAAACCGTGACGGTTTTAAATAATATGTAATAAATGTTAGTCAAATAAGGTCAGTGACGGACGATACAAATAAAGTTCTGTTAATCTAAATAACCTGGACACCCGAGAAAAGCAACTTCCAGTATAGTGTTTTCGACAAAATCAGTAGAAATTGTTGCTCCTATTGAGGTTAAAACGTGTGTAAAATATTAAGCGAAAATACCATTCTGTTCAGAAAATACTGTAAAAAAATTAAAAAAAAAACTGAAACTTTAACACCCTGTATCTCCTTTATGAAGTTAGATAGACCATATGTTTATAGGAACTTTTTTTCTTAAAATATTGTATTCTATCGAATGTTAAAGTGCTGCTACAAAAAAGTGACTCACCCTGTATAAAGTGACTAATTCTTATGTTCTCTGAAAAAAAGTGTATAGTTTTGTAGAAGTAGAAACTAGAAAATTAGATGTCGCGTAAGCCACAATGTACAAAGAGTCAATTAGTAATCAATTAGTTTTTTTTTGTGTTTTTTTTAGCAACTTAAAAACTTTCGTACTGAAAAATTAAATGATATTTCTGGGATACGTATTACGTAACGATGTTTCGATGTTTACAAGTAACATCGATGTTGAAAATATAACATCGAAATTAAAACATCGATGTTTTAATCATCGATGTTCAGTGGAAAACATCGATATTTTAGAAACATCGATGTTAGGTGCCCATCGCTAATGTAGATCACTGCCTGGATTTATTATAGAATTGATTATCTCAAGCTGCTTCCGTGATTACTCGTCTGTTTTTATTTCCATCGGGTAATAGCAGATATTAGTTAACGTCAAAACTAATAATAAATAATGATATATAATTTTGCATTGCATGTAAACATTTTCCATTATAGCCGTGTGTTATATTCGACACATGATTTATGGGATAAAACAAATTAGAAACTCTGATCAGCATAATTAGCCTCGTGAAGATAGCGTAGTTGACAATCGAACCGCCGGAAGATAACTAGTTGACAATCGAACCGTCTCGTCGCTATACAGGGTGATGGTGTTGAATATTTAAATGGATTAGTATAATTACGTCAAAGGGTAATGCAATGTAACACAATGCAATTAAAACCCAAAGTAAAAGTGGATGCTAATAAATATTCAAACTATCATAGTATACGAGGTGTGTAAATTGAGTAATGAGAGTGGCAACATAGCGTCCGATCTAGCAACACTGCGGAGGCGGGACTTGGAAGGGCGGTAGGTTAACATGTAATGCACCTTCAGTACAAGCTTGAACTTATTAGAGTCATTTGTTTGTTCTTTGTAAACGTTTCTTCGTAAAACGGTATTTTCTCGTGCGTTTTAAAAATGAGTGACATTACTTTTGAGCAACGATGTGCTATCAGGTTTTGCTTCAGACGTGGACACAGCGCAAGGGATACTTTTGCAAAATTTCAACACGCCGACGGAGACGGTGTTTTTTCAGTCCTGGTTTTTCGGTGGTTTAAGGCATTCTCAGAAGGAAGAGAGTCGATTGAAATAAACTACGCAGCAAAAGGCCTTCATCTTCAGGAACCGATGAAAATGTCGTTAGAATACGAGATCTTGTGCATTCAGATCGTCGGCTGACGACAAGAAAGATCGGGAAAGAGTTAAATTTGAATCCAAACATCAAGAACAACTGGATGTTGCATCACGACAATGCGCCTTGTCACACAGCCATTTCAGTAAACGAATTTTTAGCCAGTAAACACATTTCTGTAGCTGCTCGGGCCTGACTTTGAGTCATTGTGATTTTTTTCTCTTCCCGAGATTGAAAAATCACCTCAATGGACGACATTTTGGGACCATAGAAAACATTCAAACGGCTGTAACCGACCAGCTGAAGGCTATTCCAGTATATGAGTTCTAGTTCACTGCTATGACGAATAGAAGAACCGTCTCCAGCGCTGTGTGGCTTCCCAAGGAAGTTATTTTGTAGGAGACAGTACTGAATTGTAATCCTATTCGAATAAAAAAAATACTTAATTTACACACCTCGTAAAACAGCTGCAGTCCAATAGTCCAGATCAATATTTTTCATAAATGTCAAGACCGAACATTCTGATAAAAATTTTTGCTAGAAAGGAATAGGTCTGCCAAGCATTTTCCTTTCAGCTTTGTGTGACAATAATTGGCTACAGAATGGCTCTGATGTGAAATTTTGCACCGAATTCGTTTTCGTCTACTATGAAAATACACAAGCGATACTATCTAACGCCGCGGCCGAACGACAACTGGCTAAGCTGAAGTGATAAATAGTTGCATGCTTATTAGCCAGATATTTCCAAATCGAAAACATTACTTCCCAACAGTTGAGCGCAAACCAAATTGTATTTATCATTTTCCTATTCATGCTAAAATATTTCATATTATTGCTGGAGCACCCTGTATATATTCGTAACGAAAACTACAAGAAAAACCTTCGCGATAAAAAATAAAGCAATAAAGAACTAACTACACGGGACAAGCGACAGATAAAGTAGTACGTTCCCCGCCACTTATTTTCTTCGAGTTATTTGGCTAATTCCGAAGGCTTCCTTTTGCTCCCTCAATCAAACGCACAACTAAATCCGGGACAAAACACCCGGCCAGACGTCACATAACGGCGGCACAATATCATCCCCCGCAACAATCGTCCCCTTCCAGCGTTTTGTCTCTCCTGAAAAATGTATTAATCCCGCTAAAACCTCTTTATTAACGCGTCAAAATCTCCGGAGGGAAAGAAACGTTGATTCGTTCAATTTGTACTTGTCTGCGGGGCGCACAGCTGTAAGACAAAAGTCGGAACGGCACATAAACATTTCCGTTAAGTAATTCGGAAGTTGTAGGAGTCAGTGGCGTGTCTAAGGGAGGGACCATGGGGATTAATAAACGTCAATCTCATTTTTTTCCAAAACTCTTTCGTTGATTAAGGAGTTATGTACCTCCAATTGGGTTTGTCCAAAGAATAGATTTTAATTTTTCTTTAAGTACAATATCTCAACATTACGAGGTGTGTAAATTAAGTAATGAGACCGATTTTTTTAATTTATTTTTTATTCGAATAGAATTACAATTAGTCCAATCAACGAGTGAAAGCCCCCATGTTAATTGGTCACTAATTGTTATCATCAAACAAAAAATATGGTCGTATAGAGAAAACGATTCTAAGAAAGATAGCGTTTTTTGCTACTCGAGTTTTAATGGCGAAATAACCAAAAAAAGTCAAAAAAACGGTTTTTGAAAAAAAAAAAACGCTTGTTTTGCAAATAAAAAAAGTTTCAAGTCCTACAAAGGGGGGAGAGAAAAAAGAAAGAAAAAAACGAAAAACATTGAGAAATTAAAAAAAACGTAAATCGTATTCGTATTTTTGCTGTATAAATTCCAATTTTGTTTGAACAGACTTCTTGTTAACTAGAAATACAGCCCAAGACAAGCGGAAAATTATCCTTTTTTCAAAAATTTAAAAAAGTTTTATTTTTTTCGAGTTATAACGATTAAAAGAAAATACGTTTTCAAAAATCAGCTTCACGAAAGCTCAGCATCAGCTTCACGAAACGATCATGGGCTCATCTTATTCACGAAGATTTGTACTTTCATGCTAATAAAAAACCAAATTGCTTTTATTTAATTTTTGCATAAAAAAATGCGTTGTAAAATTGTATCATCTTTTCGAACCGTTTTTTTTTTCGAATAACTTTTTTAATTTTGGTTTTACATTTTTGGCCGTTGTATATTTGAGAACTGGCATTCAAAACACGCATTTAAAAAAAAATGAAGGTCCTACGACCTCAGGGAGCCGAGATAATTTTTTTTTAATACCTGACAGCGCTGTATACGTCCGATTGGCTTCATTTTTACACGAAATAGATCTCAGACTTTTACTTTCTTAAAAAAAATATTTCAAATCATTTCGCATACATTAAGTTCACATAATTGTTTGCGAAAGTACAGCGTTGGGTGAGCACGCGCTAACCAGCGCACGGCGACAGAGTGGAGGGACACTCCGCTTGGGCGCATCGAAAACTAAACACGATTTCAAATCGATCGCGCTCGCCAAATGATCTTTTCCTCCGCTTAAAAAAATTATCTCTGCTCCCTGAGGTCGTAGGACCTTAATTTTTTTTTAAATGCGTGTTTTGAATGCCAGTTTTCAAATATGCAACGGCCAAAAATGTTAAACCAAAATTACAAAAGTTATTCGAAAAAAACCGGTTCGAAAAAATGATACAATTTTACAACGCATTTTTTCTTCTCATAACTTTAAACGCGCTTTTTGGAAACACTCATTTTGCAAAACATACCAGTATAGTGAGCATGATTTCTCAAAAACATTCAAATTTAGAGTAGCGAAAAATGGACTTTTTTTTGTAAAAGTGCTACAATTTTTTTTGAATAAATTTTTTTTACCTTTCGTTCAAGGACTGTATTTTAAGTTACACTAACAGAATACTTTTGGTTTTTTGATTTAAGATAAACTCTTCCAGAATTATCGTGTTCACCTCAAGCTACCTGCGACGTTTTAAGTTCATAAAAAAAATACAGAAATCCGTTTAAGATTTTTTAATAGATACTTGGAAATTGATTTTCTTTAAGAACGACCACAAATCACGTGGAGTTGAAGAAATCAGATGGTGTTGTGGCACATTTTCAAAGTTTACACCATAAAATAGTAAAAAAAAACTTATTATTTTTTTGTGTGATGTTTCTAAAGGGGCTTTTAATAATTCGTAATAAAATTAGGTTTTATTTTCGAAAGACTTTCTTTTAAATCATTTTATATTCAATTTGCAATTAGAGCCCCCTCCCAGAATAAAATTGCGACTACGCCACTGGAGAGACTGCGCGTAAAAACCGCGCAAAGCTCGTAGATCAAGTCGACAACGGTAATTCGGCATCGGGAAATTGCTAATTGCTCTTTACGTCAGGTGGAAATGTAAGGAATGCACTAAATTACATTTCACGAACTATTCCCGGCGTACTTTGCGTTACGACTTTTTATTACTTTAGACCGGAGTTTCCGACAAACTAACGGGTTAATTGCGACATATTTCTCAATTAAAAGCATTAATGTTTTATATAAATAGCAAACGAAATACGATAAGTTTTATCTGCTGTATACCATGGATTAGTGGGAGGAATTTAAAAAAAATGTATTTCTTCACCAACGTTGCGGTGATATATTCGCCATCCTCACCTCAGGGCCCTAAATATTTTAATAACAGTGTAAATACGAGGTGTGTAAGTTAAGTAATGAGACTGATTTTTAATTTTTTTTTTCGATTACAATTCACTATTCTCTTCCTTAAAAATAACTTCCTTGGGAAGCCACACAGTGTTGGAGACGGTTCTTCTATTCGTCATAGCAGTGCTAGAACTCATGTACTGGAATAGCCTTCAGCTGGTTGGTTACAGCCATTTGAATGTTTTCTATGGTCCCAAAATGACGTCCCTTCAGGTGATTTTTCAATCTCGGGAAGAGAAAAAAGTCACAAGGACTCGAGTCTGTCTGTCAACTGGCTGTGTGACAATGCGCATTGTCGTGATGCAACATCCAGTTCTTCTTGATGTTTGTTCTCACACGCATGACCCTTTTTCGAAGTCTTTCAAGAACCTGTCTGTAAAAGTGTTGATTTACTGTTTGGCCTGGAGACACAAACTCTTTGTAGACAATTCCCTGGCTATCCAAAAAGCAAATCAGCATGCATTTGGTCTTCGATTTGCTCGTTTTTGCTTTCTTGGGTCTTGGACAGCTGTGCCATTCCATGCTTTAGCGCTTGGTTTCCGGGTCGTACTCAAACACCCAAGTCTCATCACCAGTAATGACACGTTCCATAAAATGGGGATAATTTTCAATCGATTCCAAAAAGCCAATACACCTTTCTCTCCGACGTCCTTTTGTTTCTACGAAAGGTTTTTTTGGAACCATTTTTTGATCAGATTTTTGTCATCCCCAATTCGTTAGTTAAAATCTGATGAACAGTGGTGTGATTCAAATTTAACTCTTGCTCGATCATTCTTGTCGTCAACCGACGATCTGAACGCACAAGATCCCGTATTCAGTCGACATTTTCATCGGTTCTTGAAAATGAAGGCTTTCCGCTGTGTGGTTCATCTTCAATCAATTCTCTTCCTTCTAATTCACCGAAAAACCTGGGGTCTTGAATAAATACTGTCTCCGTAGGCACTTAACGTGCCTACGTGTTGATTTACTGTTTGGCTTGGAGGCACAAACTCTTTGTGGATAATTCCCTGGCTATCAAAAAAGCCATCATCTTCAAGGTTCATCTTTAATCGACTCTCTTCCTTCGGAGAATGCCTTAAACCACCGAAAAACCTGGGCTCTTGAAAAAATACTGTCTCCGTAGGCGTGTTGTAGTTTTGCAAAAGTATCCGTTGTGCTGTGTCCAAGTCTGAAGTACAACCTGATAGCATACCGTTGCTCAAAATTCATGTAACTCATTTTTAAAACGCACTAGGAAAAAACAGTTTACGAAAACAGTCAAAGAGAACAAAGAAATGACTCTAACAAGTTCAAACTTGTACTGAAGGTGCATTACATGTTAACCTACCGCACTTCCAAGTCCCGTCTCCGCAGTGTTGCTAGATCGGGCGCTACGTTGCCAGTCTCACAACTTAATTTACAAACCTCGTATACGCAAATAAAATGGAGTAAGGTAAAATCAGAAGCATCAAAATGATTACATCATTCCTTCGATCAGAACTCGTATTTTGTATTAAAATAACGATCAAGAGGAAAAAATCCTTTGTGTGAAATTACTTGTCAAAAATGAGTGAAATAAAATACTTTTAGGTATCATACCTTCAGTTTTAAATACTTTTAATTTCTTTTCATTAATATTAATGATGCTACTGACGGTACCTGCGACGGCATTCAATTTGTTTGGAGCTCCACCCAAGTATATCAATCAGTATTACTCGCTGATGAAATTTTGATTAATAAAGGCATCTTTTATAAAGTTTTCACAAGTTTCATAGATAAAAATCTGCAGTCTTCCCTCCGCTTGCTCGCTTTATTAAACCCGATGATAAAATTGATGAGAATAGACTAGTCCGAAATTTAAAAATACAGGGTGTCCCGTTTCTGGATAAAAATATAGTGATTACGGCAAACTTATCTTAGTCCAACAATTAATATGTTATAACTATTATACAGGGTGTGTAAGTTATATTTTTATTTTCGATTTTGACACCTTGTATATCGTGATTTTTTTGCTATGGACGTCATTCGTTGAAAGCTTTATATTCATCAGGAGTTCTTTAATCTACCTTCTGCCGAGTTTAATGGGAGTTCGCTTCTTAAGATACTTTGGAACTTGTTTATGAAACTTTGATATTAACGGTGTGTTTGGGTAACAATAATAACATTTTAATGAATCAGACTGGGTGTATTTACAGAGCTTGTGATGAACCTATAGACGGGGCATAGTGTTGATCTGGACATTTTTTTTGGTTAGTTACTCATTCCTTTTTAAATAAGGTTGTTCTGAGCACCACAATACAAATTATATTTGTAAGATGATATTAACGGAAATTATATAATGATATAAAGTACGGAAAAGTCCATAACATTATTAATCAAATATAGATCTTATGGACCTAACTAGGATCAACATTACTGGCTGATGAGATTTTGCGGAAAAATAAGGATAAACATATGGGACTGCTGTCACTTCCCTGCTTAGTCGATAGCACTATCCTCATTTTTTGTTTATTATATAAAGAAATGCTAAGACGAAGCACATGTGGTAACGTTATGTTACAAACGTTTTGTTTAATTTGCTCATATAAGTCTTAGTCCAGTCTTACTAGACTGGTTTCTTTCTCTCAAAAGTTTATTTAATTATATACAAATTTATAAAATATAATTAATATACATTTGTTAAACTACGAGAACCGATGCATGTATGCGTGCAAGGTTTCTTATGGAGCAGCTATTAAGTAAGTAACAGTAGTTTACCCGTGGAGCACTTGAGTTCACTTCCTACCTTCTTCTTCACAAGGTTCATATTTTAAATAATAGAGAAAATTTATTTTTGTACTACTATACGTTATAATTACTTTTACAAGTTGCTCCAATCAACACCTCCTAAAGACAAGGCCTAAACATTGCCTTTAAATTCGTGTGACGTCAGTATACGTTGTTTCTGCGAGAAGTGCTGCGTTGTTTCTGAAATAGAATCACGTATTTTTTCATTTTTACTTATGAATTATGATTTTCCAATGCCTTGTCAATCATCCTAAATTCAAAATAATCCAATTCATCAGCTGCGGTGCAACGGCTTACAAACTACTTACGATTACGTCATTTCGTCAGCACTCCGGCCGTGTCTTTAGGAGGTGTTGCTCCTACCCATTTTTTTTACCGTTCTTCAAATTTGTCTGGCCTTGCAATACACTCCCTCGAGGGTATATGCATGCCTAAAAAAGGTACTTAATTATGTGCCGTGATTTGTGTATCGTGCTCCGAATTTTGGCAATTTCTTGCCTATTTTGACCGGAACACATCTGGCCCCTTACAATCTGATTCGTCTCCAGTTCTGGTCCCTCGTTGTGGGAATAGCTCATGGAGTAACGCGCCATTTTTTGCAGGCCTCAATCCAACCTCGGTTGCCCCCTTTCAAGGTTGAATCGTGTGTGGAGTCCCACTCGAACTGTTGAGCCGTGGTCTTAACAGTTTAGAACAGTGCCGTACCATGTGGGCGTCTAATTGAATCCCAAACTCATTGCGTTAGATGAACGAAGTTACAAGTTAGTTTCGGAAAGATTTACGTGCAGTATTAGCGGCGTCTCTTCATACAACTGCCCCTAAATTAATTCTAGTGTTAACCCAGTGGGAAGCCGTGGTCATTAATTTTTTTATACAGAACTGTTTAGGCTACTACGTACATTGCAGAATGAAAGGGAATCGATAAGTGAACTTCTCTCTTAGGTAGACGCGATCGAGGTGTGCGAAAATTCACCTAATTTTGACATCCGCCTTGATCCGCCTATGTACATTACTTCTACTGCATAGGAAAATCTTGTTTAACCTTTGAAGTGCCTTCAACAATACTGTTTTGGTACAGCTAACGCAGACAGTCCTGCATTCTGTAATTAAAACGTTTCAACCAGTGGCGGCTCGTCAGGGGAGGCAGATTTGTAAATATTACAAATTAGGTTTTTTTTTAATAAAAATACTATGCTTTAATTTTATTTAATAAAATTAAAATTTAATATACTACCTATAAAACTTCCTATAGAGTTCCTGCACTATTATTTGCAACATATTAGCCCTCATTAATGACCCAGCGCCTAGTCTATCGCCGTGGTGGCAAGCCTCCAATGCCAATGTTTTCACATATGTATTTATACGGAATAGGGGACTTCGAGCTTCGCGATCCTGGGTTGCTAACATGCGTTGCTGACAAATTTAACTCTTAACTCCAGTGGCATTAAAGATCATTTAAAAAACTGCATAGCGGAGGCAAACACGCCCACCTCCCACCTCTCACACGTGACAGCGCAGAAAGCGAGTTATTTGATTTCATGAACCTAACCTAACCTAACCTACAAAATTTAATATATTTTATTGTTCTGTGTTTTGGAAATTTTTGTTGGAAAGTGCCGTTATTCTTGCTGGGTTTTTTTTAGTGTTTTGAGTGGTATAGGAGGGTAATAATTATTGAAAGTGTTCCATATTACTTACTTAAGTCGTTATTTGAACGTTTTATTTGATTAACTATACAGAATTATAATGGAGGTAACTGGCGAGTGTAGCAGTTTGTTTCATAGAAATAACAATACGAGTTGTCATGACAGTCAAATAAATATTCGAACCTGCAATGATACTGTTGAGTATCATATAAAGTACAAATTTATTCGCCTGTCTTATGAGGATAAATTAATTATCCTCTATGAGGATAAACTACTTAATATATTTTATTGACCAAGTAGAGGTCCTTCTCCTAACTATGCGGCATATTCCTAACACTGTTTACTATTACAAAAATTTAGGAAACAAATTTTTACAAAATATGTTTGCCTCCCCAAAAGAGAAAGTCACGAGCCGCTACTGGTTTCAACTAACACAGCGGAGAGCCTAACGTACCTCGATAAATCAACATCAAGTACGGCTAAATGAAATCTGTTTGACACGGAAAGTACTGCCACTTAAAGGCAGTAAACATTAAAAAATTAGAATACAGACTTGTTTTCCTTGATATTCTTTAATCACTGATTGCCCCGCTGAACTCCCAGGCATCTGTCCTCTGCGCTTCTTATAAGCCGTAATATAAATTCATAAAGTTTGTCATCTCTCCCCAACTTATATGGAAAATTGTTGCCCAAAGTTCGGGCTAATACACTTGTTTATTTACCAGACTTTTCTATACCTCGCTTAGTGAGAATAACGCCTTGTACATATTTATGAGGCATTTCCAAAAAATGTGGAGTTCATAAAGTATAAGAGAACTGTCAGCCTTCTTAGCTTGGCGCTTCCATTCTTAAGACAATGTAGACAGCACGACAGTTTAATAATGTTTTTCAGGCTGATATATTGTACAAAAACTGACTCAGGTATTTACTATACACGTTAAGAAATAAATATTTGAAAAAATCCAGGGCAACTAAACTACTCGTCGGGAGGTTCGATCAGTCCATCAATTATTCAAAGAATATTAGTGGTAGTTTGAAGCTCTATTATCGAACTTGTACGAGGATAGTCCCAGAAGTACTGTTGTTTGAAAATAATGACTATGGTAGAAAGTGCCAACCTTATAAACGTTAAGTTTGAACTTTGGCGGCGTCACGTTGTTTAGTATTTGTTTGGCAGCCATCAGTAGTGACGCTTTCAGTGAGTTTGTAAGCAAGGAAAAAATTGGTCATCGTTATGTGATTCAATACTTTCATTTAAAAGGCCTCAGTCCAACCAATATCAAAGTAGAGGTAGATTATATTCTAGGGGAGTCTGTTTCTTCGTTTACAAAAATAAAATATTGGGTGGCAGAGTTTAAATGAGGCAGTATGAGTTGCCTAGACGAACATCGCAGTGGTCGACCAAATGAGGTGACCATGCCAGAAATTGTGAAGGAAATTCACAAAATGGTATTGGAAGACCGTCAACTGAAAGTGCGTGAGCTAACAGACATGGTAGGTATTTCAAAAAATGTACATCGCATATTGCTTGACCATTTGGACATTGGAACAAAAACACACATTGGAACAAAAACAACGTCGTTAGGGTGTTTCAATCGAGTGTTTGGCAAAGTTTCACAACAATAAAGCCGAGTTTTTGCGTCAATTTATAACCATGGATGAACCATGGGTCCATCACTTTACGCTTGAGACGAAGGAACAAAACAATGGACTGAAAGGGGAAAATCGGCTCC
Organism: Aromia moschata; assembly: GCA_029963805.1. Taxonomy (NCBI): domain Eukaryota; kingdom Metazoa; phylum Arthropoda; class Insecta; order Coleoptera; family Cerambycidae; genus Aromia; species Aromia moschata. Next base: position 6,798,193 of record JAPWTK010000007.1, on the reverse strand, counting down.
AAAGAAGGCGAAGATAGTTCCATCTGCAGGCAAGGTCATGACGTCAGTTTTCTGGGATGTGCGTGAGATAATTTTCATTGATTATCTTCAAAAAGGAAAAACAATCAACGGCGAGTATTACGCGAACTTATTGCAGCATTTAATTGATGAAATCAAGAAAAAACTGCCGCATTTGGCGAAGAAGAACTTGTTGATGTAAATCAATAAGTTAAAGTTTGAATTGGTTCCTCACGCAACCTATTCGCCACATTTAGCCCTTTCGGATTATTTTCTGTTTCCAAATTTGAAAAAAAAAAATGGCTCGTTGGTAGAGGTGGTAAAGATTTGCCAACAATGAAGAGGTGCAGTCTGCAGTTGATGGCTATTTTGAGGAACTTGACGTTTCTCGCATAAACAGGGCGTCGAATCTATTGAACATCGCTGGGAAAAGTGTATTGATCTGAAAGGAAAATATGTAGAGAAGTAAAGATATTTTTTCCCAAATTTTTTGGTTTTCTTTCTTAGGTCGGGTACTTCTGGGACTACCCTCGTATTCTCAAATTACCCTTGAAAATTAACTAATTTTATAGATAACACTACCAAGCTCCTTTTTTTGTTTTAGTTTCGTTTGTTCCACATTTCACAGGCACCGCCTGAAAAAAATTTATTAGGAAGCGAATAAGGTCCGTTACTCATCCTGCCTTTCTTTAAACAAAAGATCAATTAGTGACGCCTTTTGATGCATTTAAAGTATAAATTAAAATCTGTACACTTTTTATAGCACTCCATTGTTTACAATCGAGTAAACACTTAAAAACATCAGCGGTGAGTCGAACAATTGAACGGAGTTGTGACGAATATGAATCCTCGCTGACTAAAAGAATATGAATCCGCGCTGTATTTTAAAATATCTTTAATAGTTTACTTGTCAACAAATGCTTTAATTACAACAATGAAAGGAAATACATTGTAGCAAATCACTATTTGTCAATTAATAAAAGATTTCTCCTACGCCAAAACATTGTAAATAATTACATGATCTGAAAATGTAAAAATTATAACAGCGTTACATTTTCTCAGGGACTAGAACCTTTTGTATAGAAAAACCTGAACAAGCTTTCTATATCAGCGAGACCTTAGACTGCGTTTAACACACTTATTTCGTTAATCACATTGGCGTCATCGGGGGATGGCTAAAAATAACGATTTTGTTGGAACGAGTTAAAAAATTAATTAGAACCAGTTCCATTCTCATGCAAAAGTAAATCTTTAGAACAAAAAAAACTAAAACGTTAAATTTGAGTTGTACCCTCCGATGTGCCCCAATTTCCGATCTTATATCAGTCGTAGTTAATTGGGGTTATCAAATAAATCACCCCAAATTTAATGGGTTCACAAGCGTTAAAAAACGGAAATGTGTTTAAAGATGTGCAGGTGGTGGTTTGAAATAATTATAATAAATTATATAGTGGGCGACCTAAATAGGAGAGCATGATAAATTTAATTTTTTTTTTCTACTATCTTGTCTGGTATATACAAATTTATAGCTACTGTATAAAGATAAACTATCTTGACGTCTCTCAAGGAAAGGATGTTTTGTATAATTACATTTTTTTATTTTGTATATTCAGACTTAACAAGGACGATACAGTCAGCCAACATCAATGATTTAGATTCTCCATTGACATCATTTTCTGATTCTGCCTTTTAGAGGAAGAAGTCGAACAAAATATGTGTCCAGAGAAATCACAAATGTTTCAATGATGTTGGCACGTATACCATCTAAAAAAATAATTTCCAATTGTTCGTTTCAGTCAGGTACATTTATTGTATTTTTAGCTAGCACTCATCTCCATAATTGGTGCTCACAGTCATTTCCGGCATGTATGCGCTAATAGGACAAGGTCGCCAACAATGAAAAATAAACAAATTAGTGTTACTCTACTAGTGCATTAAAACTGAATCGGATAGATGGGTGGCCTTTATGAAATGTCTAAATGTATTTCTACCAGCTGATGATGATGAGTACCTGTCAGTTATATTTAAATCACCGTGTGTTGTTGTTGTTTACTTTACGTCAACTTAACAGTCGAAATATGGGGAGGGTTTTAACATACTTAAACACGAGTACAGTACATATTGTTATTTGAATGATCGATTGTGTTTGCTAGATAACGAAGAACTTTAGAGTGTTTTTTTTCCATTCAGAGTATTCGAAACAAGAAATGTTTCAGCTTGACTACTTTTTTACACCTAAAAGCAATTAACGTAAACAGCTTGTAAATCAAATGCATGCCTCTGTTGACAAATTTCGTGAAACTGAATCAAAACGTTAACTACTTGCGGAAGGGTATTTTCAGCAAGATGGTTATACAGCTCATCAAGCAACTGCTTATTTGGAAGAATTATTTACCACCCGATTCGTGAATTTTCCTGCAAGGTCTCCAGGTCTTACAATTACCTCAAAAACATGGTTTTTAGAAGCGCATGTCACCTGTCGAGGAAGTTTGTGATGATTAGAGCTCGTAGGTTAATAATAGATTCCAGGATCGACCAATTTAACCAAGGTCGAGTCGCGAAGGCGAACGTAATTTGTACTTGTTTATTTAGTATTATTTAGTCTGAGGTGGTCGATGCATCATCCTTCGTGTGCATGAAACGTTGAATAAACTTGTAAAAATGTCGGGACCCGTCGCGCGTTACAGTCGAGCGTAGGATAAACAATTTTCTGGAACTGACCTCTGATGGCAGTGAACGTTGTACCGACAGTGTACTGACGTGGCACGTAAAAACAGTTGTTTTGCTGCATGTTGATCTAGACAAACATAAAGCTCGTGTAAGTGGTGGTGTGAGTGCGCGAGACAGACGGAGACAATTTGACTTGGATTTAGTCAAAAGAGCTTAACCAGAGCTTAACTCCCTGAACATATGGAACAGTATAATTTATGGAAACTCGAGTAGCACGGACACATGATATGTTATAGCGTCGTTCACCGTGAGTATGCATCTTTTTGTGTCTTATGACTAAGGTTCCTTTGCCGCCCACCCCACATTTATAAGGTATGACCTGTTTAATAATTCGTAACGTTACTGACAGATATCCTGGAGCCGCCCCTGGTAAAGCAGGCATCTATTATGAACCTCCGAGCTCTAGTGATGATATTATAGTTATTTGTGCTAACATAACCTCCCAACATTAGGCAACACGAAGCGCCCATTTCGTTTGCCTGTTTGGAGAACAACACAAGGACCTCATTCAAACTGCCAACGACAAAGATAGTAAATAAAAGAAATTACATCTGCAACACGTTGTAAGGGGGTGCAACATGGACCTCTGAATTACCGTGAGTGTTTTTTTTCGGTGTCGAGTCATAAATTTAAATACATGCGAGAACACTGATAACACGAGGCGATAGCGAGAGCAACAATAATTAATTTCATGTCCTCTTCCGACAAAGGGACATAACCATTTATTTTTATTATTCGACCCGGTGGATGCGCTCACGCGAAAACAAACACGCAATCTAACGTTGTTTTTTACGTGCTGACGTGTTGACGTGTCTGAAAATATCGCGAAACAGACCGCGAGAGGGGGGAGGGGTCGTTGATACAAACTCGCGAGTCGCACAGCGGTCCCAAACGGCCCTAAAAGCTGGTCAATAATCGAATTGTGAGCGAATATCACCCCCGAAAAAAAAAACGGCGATTTTCGATCGAGCTGAATTTCAACACGAAGCGCCCATTTCGTTTGCCTGTTTGGAGAACAACACAAGGACCTCATTCAAACTGCCAACGACAAAGATAGTAAATAAAAGAAATTACATCTGCAACACGTTGTAAGGGGGTGCAACATGGACCTCTGAATTACCGTGAGTGTTTTTTTTTTCGGTGTCGAGTCATAAATTTAAATACATGCGAGAACACTGATAACACGAGGCGATAGCGAGAGCAACAATAATTAATTTCATGTCCTCTTCCGACAAAGGGACATAACCATTTATTTTTATTATTCGACCCGGTGGATGCGCTCACGCGAAAACAAACACGCAATCTAACGTTGTTTTTTACGTGCTGACGTGTTGACGTGTCTGAAAATATCGCAAAACAGACCGCGAGAGGGGGGAGGGGTCGTTGATACAAACTCGCGAGTCGCACAGCGGTCCCAAACGGCCCTAAAAGCTGGTCAATAATCGAATTGTGAGCGAATATCACCCCCGAAAAAAAAAACGGCGATTTTCGATCGAGCTGAATTTCAACACGAAGCGCCCATTTCGTTTGCCTGTTTGGAGAACAACACAAGGACCTCATTCAAACTGCCAACGACAAAGATAGTAAATAAAAGAAATTACATCTGCAACACGTTGTAAGGGAGTGCAACATGGACCTCTGAATTACCGTGAGTGTTTTTTTTTCGGTGTCGAGTCATAAATTTAAATACATGCGAGAACACTGATAACACGAGGCGATAGCGAGAGCAACAATAATTAATTTCATGTCCTCTTCCGACAAAGGGACATAACCATTTATTTTTATTATTCGACCCGGTGGATGCGCTCACGCGAAAACAAACACGCAATCTAACGTTGTTTTTTACGTGCTGACGTGTTGACGTGTCTGAAAATATCGCAAAACAGACCGCGAGAGAGGGGGAGGGGTCGTTGATACAAACTCGCGAGTCGCACAGCGGTCCCAAACGGCCCTAAAAGCTGGTCAATAATCGAATTGTGAGCGAATATCACCCCCGAAAAAAAAAACGGCGATTTTCGATCGAGCTGAATTTCAACACGAAGCGCCCATTTCGTTTGCCTGTTTGGAGAACAACACAAGGACGTCATTCAAACTGCCAACGACAAAGATAGTAAATAAAAAGAAATTACATCTGCAACACGTTGTAAGGGGGTGCAACATGGACCTCTGAATTACCGTGAGTGTTTTTTTCGGTGTCGAGTCATAAATTTAAATACATGCGAGAACACTGATAACACGAGGCGATAGCTTGAGAGCAACAATAATTAATTTCATGTCCTCTTCCGACAAAAGGGACATAACCATTTTATTTTTTATTATTCGACCCGGTGGATGCGCTCACGCGAAAACAAACACGCAATCTAACGTTGTTTTTTACGTGCTGACGTGTTGACGTGTCTGAAAATATCGCGAAACAGACCGCGAGAGGGGGAGGGTCGTTGATACAAACTCGCGAGTCGCTTGGTGCTCCCAAACGGCCCTAAAAGCTGGTCAATAATCGAATTGTGAGCGAATATCACCCCCGAAAAAAAACCGGCGATTTTCCGTCGCGCGTTCTGCCCTTTGCAATCCATCAGCTGCGGGTCATTCGAGCTGTTAATATAACGCTGAATCGCGCGTGTATGTTCATTAACGTATAGATGGCCCGCGTCCATCGGTATCAATCGATCATTTTCGGAGGTCGCTCGCGGGAAAGGAACCCCTCCGACTCGGGTACTAACTGTTTATTGCATAGCAGGGCCGTATTCAGGCTCTGTTGCGTCGGCACTGAGCGAAAAAATACACGAACCAAGACGAACTTATAGAAATACTCAGCGATGAGTTCAGAAATACTGAGCGCAGATCAACGCGGTGGCGGTGGCGGTGGCGGGCAGATAATAATATTTACCCTCACTTGCTAGACCTTCAGAATTTTACGTAATTGCTAGACAGGGTCCGGGAGACCCTAGTGACTTTTAAACGCTAATATCTCGGAGCCAAATCAACATATCCGAAAGTTTTTTTTTTAATTCAACGCCAAGATCTGTAGAAAATGAATATTCAACTTGCAACTACCTAACTTTAATGACTTTTTAAATATTTTGAGAAAAACGAAAGTACTTTTGCGAAAAAATCGTTTTTTTCAAATTGCTGCAACTACAATAAAAATACAGATAAATGAACTTTATTAGTGTTCTTTTTAAAGCTAAAGAATTGTATAAAAAGTTGTATACTTTAAGACTGTTATAGTCAATTTAGCTGTCGTTCCAAAAAATATATTTATTTAGCTAAATGAAAATCAGTAAATTTTACAGTTATAAAATGACCTTCTTTTTACCATTATAAATAGTATAATTATTTTTTAATCATTAACTGCATTCATATATTAATATATCAGACATATTTTTTTTTATAAAATATAATGTTTTGCTAAATAAGACAATTATTTAGTTTTTTCGTAAGTAACATTCCTACAAAAGTTTAATTATTTATTAAGTAATAATAATAATAATACATGAAAACGAACATTTCTGATTTATAAATGGTGTAATCTCACCTGGCTCTTTACCCACTGAGCTATCTCCGCGGCAAATTAATTATTATTTAAGTTAAAAATTATTATTAAATTAAAAATATTCTGACTATTTATTTTCAATTAACTGATTTGAGGACACCCGTGTTTACATGAAAGATAAATAGACTATTTTTCGTGTAACAAAAACGCCCTCCTGTTAACCTCTTAGGGTAATTCCTACACCATTCACGTTGCGCAAATATCGACTGTTTCGGCGGTTCACGCCAGTGGAGGTTCGTCAAAGGCAGCAGGGTCCAGCACTACCTAAAAATAACACAGTTGAGCTCTTACGAGGTGTGACTTTTAAATAACTGAATTGCTGTCATAACGCTTTTTATTCGTTACCAATTACAGTAGGAACTTTTTCGCCTTTTTCGACTTTTCCATTGTTGAAAGCAGTGCTGGAAGTCTGTTTCTGTCAGCTGGTTCAGAACCTTCGTCGCTTTTGCTTTAACCGCTTCTACACTTTGTTTTGGGGTCGTAAGTAAAAAACCACGATTCATCACAAGTAATCACCGTGTCTAACAAGCCTGGATCAGTGTCAATGTTGTTTAGAATGTCAGCGCAAATGTTAATTCTTGATCTTTTGCTCGGGTTTTGGCACCATTTTTGCGCACACTTTGCGCATGCAAAATCTGGCGAACACATTCTTTGTCGATTCTTGTTATTTCAGCAAGCCCTCGGATGTTTAGACGATGATCTTGGACGTGACTTTTTGAAAAATAGTCACAATTCAGAGAATTTCGAAGCGGCAACGCTAAAACAATATATACGTCGCGTTAAAAAAAGGTAGTAGCGTAGAAAACGTTATAAAACTAGCTCAAATTAATATTTTTCAAAATGTCAAAAAATCTCGCAAACTTGAGGAGACTTATGATTTTTCTAGCCACACCCGGTCAATATCGTACAATAAACAAAGAAATGGCATCATTGTTAATTAAGGATTGCAAAAAAAATTCGATCGTTATTTACTCGAAAAGTTATTAACGGATCGAGCTGAAATTTTTTTTGTAACTTCATACTACAAATAGCAGTCCCTCCAAGATCATAGTTGCCCTACTTTCTAAGTAAAAAAAAAAATAGTGAAAAAAAAGCGCTTTTTCAACTTCAGCAGTCATTTGCAAGTTAACAATAGCACTTGGAGACTTCGGGTTGGGCTTAAAATTTTGGAAATTCAATAGCTACAACTTCTTAAATGCATTTCAAAACTAGCCCAGTATGTTTCAGGAACACTTTTTGATGATTTTACCTCCCTGCCTACTGGACTATGTTTCGTATGCCCAACATTACGAGCAGCCGTTGCGCTGGCATGCAAAGTAACGGATTTGTACTAAACGCATTAGTCAGTCCGTATCAATGCGAACCCTTCGAATCTAGTTTGCCGTTGTATAGGCCGAGCTGCGGTCTACGCAATACGTCACGTTATCTCGGCCTATCGCTGTCCCCTGCTCGATTTCCATCGCCAGGAACACATTATTTGATATGCGATACTTATGAGAAATAGACCGGCTGTCGGTAAATATTTGCTTCGGTTTTTTTCCTACGAAGGAGGCTCGTGGCATATCGCGTTACGATTTCTGAGGTGCGACAGGTTTGTCTAGTTAACGAGGAGCGATTGACAGGGCGGTTATGTAAAGAAAAGGATGATAGTAGTGTAATCGAGCTAGATTTCGTCGAGGCATGTCCGATTTAAATATTGTTTAACAAAATCGATTTCATGTCATGACGCTAATGGTGTCAAGAAATTGTCTCTTGTATATGTAGTTCTATCGTAGAAGCAAATATTTTTATACAGGGTGCCGCAGGGTTCCATTTTGGATCTTTCACTATTTCTGTTATACGTCAATGACGTACTAAGTTTTATAAACTAGTTTGTAGAGGTCAATATGCCTGTATCTAACAGTATGATGTAACAATATTTTTTTAGTTAAGAGTTTAGTTAAGAGTCATAATTAAACAAAAGATTGACGATTGATTTAAGACTGTCCCCAGACAGATGTTCAAAATGCATGCCTCCGGCATCTTGGCAGCATCCTAGACGTAAATAGAAATGTCTTCTAACGTTAGTTAACATCTGCGGGGTAATCGACCTAATTGCAAGTGTCATTCTTCTTCTTAAGTCAGCTAAATCGTCGGGTTTGGTTTTGTAACCCATGCTTTTTACATATCCCCATAGGAAGTCTAACTGCGTGAGATCAGGTGATCGTGTAGGCCATTCTACAGAACCACGCCTCCCTATCCAGCGATTTGGAAAGATTGTGTGGAGATATTGCCGGACATTGATTTCGTAATGTGGTGGTGCACTATCCTGCTGGACCCATATTGCATTACCTGGCAGTTGTGGGTGTCCTTCAGCTGGATACGAGTTTGCCATCGTCAGTACAACATTATTTTGGAGCAGCGCTAAATAGGTTTCTCCATTCAAATTGCCGTCAATGAAGAAGGGACCAATGATATTTTTCCAATTATTCCTGCCCAAACATTAACTTTCTCAGGGTTTTGCGTGTTTAAATCCTCATCCAGTGAGGATTTTCTCTCGACCAGTAACGACAGTTTTTGGCGATTAACATGGCCGTGAAGTGTAAATTTAATGTAGATTCATCCGAAAATAAAACATATTCAATTTGTAAAGTACATATTGTCATCTATCTACATCATTTGTTCACAAAAGAGGATTTATCTGTCAAAATCGTCTTCCGCGAGCTCATTAGTTGGTACCAATTTATATGGGTGCATCTGATTTATCTTATAGTATAGTAGGCAATGTCATGCACAATTTTTTAAAAAACAACATTTTTTTCACAACATTTAGTGATTGTTTTTTTTTGAGGAGAGGAATTTTAATTCGTCAATCATTTTCATCAGCAGAATTCTGACAATACAGGGTGAGTCACAAAGAATGGGACAAGACTAAACTGGAGATACTAGACATCAAAATATTATGATTGAGCTCAACATGCCTATACCAATGTCACTAGTTTAAGAGATACAGCGTGTTTAAAGTTTAAATTTTATTCTGAAATTTCTCAATAATTAAGAAAGTTTTGATAGTATTAATCTGAAAATTGGTAGGTTTATGTTTTTTGGGGTGAGAATTACGAATTTTAAGTTTCTTTTTGACGTTGCTCCTAGAGGGCGCTAGTTTCACCGTATTATTTTGGTAAATTAAAATATATATTTTTTTATCTGTTGAATTATGCGTAAAACAAGTCGAGAATCTAAAAGTACTCTTGCTTCGGTCGTCTAAATCTATCGGTTTTTAAATTATTTGCATTTAAAGGGTTCAATGTATTTTGTTATGATTTTTATAATATAATAATAATAATCAACATGCACGCAAAATAGCGAAATAATTTAATGAAATGTAAATTTGACAAATGTTGACACAAGCCTACTTAGAACAAATATAGCAATATTAGCGCCAGAAAAAAAATCAACAAAATACATTGAACCTTTTAAATGCAAATAACTTAAAAACCGATAGATTTAGACGACCAAGTTTCAGATTTATACTATCAAAACTTTCTCAATTATTGAGAAAATTAAGAATAAAATTTAAACTTTGAACACGCTGTATCTCTTAAACTAGCGACATTGGTATAAGGCAATGTTGAGCTCAATCATAATATTCTGGTGTCTAGTATCTCCAGTTTAGTCTTGTCCCATTCTTTCTGACTCACCCTGTATAAAAAGTGGTGTAAGTTTTTTGCGCCTCAGAACATGTACATATGTTTTATTAAAAAAAAAACTAAACTAAGCTAAGTTTGGTTAAATCGCAATATTTTTACCCAAAGATTCCGTAGTTTCACTGTGACCCCTTAATAAAGGAACACCCTGTATAAATGTTATATTTTCCTTAAAAACTCCGGCGATATTGAGCAGGCATTCACGTTTTGTGCGGCTTATTATATGCCTGCATAAAATGGACGATGTTTTCGAGATAGACGAAACATCTCGTACTACCGAATTGCCCACTCACTATTTTCAATATACCCGTTCCGGGATAGCTCTCCAGATAATGAAGGTATTTACTGCGCCTTCTCGGCTAGGGAACTAGGAAAATGGAACGTGGAGTGCAAATGTACTACTTCAAGCTGATGCAGGAAAAATATTTAATTAGGTCAAATCCATATTTTTGCATTCCGTATATGCTGATATTTTCAATCTGAATTTTATTTAGTATCAGTATTTATTTCCAATTTTTAGTGCTAGACTAGATTAAAACGAATAACACACGTGGACGTTGAAGAATTGTAACAACAGCTCCCAAGGCATCATTTTCGCTATATTTTGACTGTGATTAATGGATTCATAAAGAAGTTACAAGTTGCAACGCAGTACTAGTTTTCCCATACAAACGATATACTGTATACTTAAATAATACACAGTTTACTTCACGTGCATCTGTTACAGAGTTTATTTTTAAAGCGTGTAAATTATATAAAGTAATAATTTTAAGATAAACAAAAGAGAACGTTAAACCAACGCCATCTAGGCGGGCTAGTGTTCCAAGCTAGTGTCTGTTTCCGAGACTAATATGATTTTAAAGTAACAGGAACAGTTATTAGTTATAGATTGGGGCATTTATTTGACAAAACCAGTTGAATTTGTTGATATAATGATTTTAGGGATTCTTGTATAATGAACCACTTATGCCACAAAGTATATTGAGGAAAAACTAACGGAATTATTAATTTCGAGGGTTTTGATCAACTATACACCCGGCACATTGAAAATTACAACGGATGAAGAATTAAAAGCGTTGATTTACGGATGAATGGAGTGAGTGCCTTCGAGACATCTTCGGTTTCATTCCGTCAAAATAATACTAAGAATAGGTTCATTACATGGTACTAGTTTGTGGACCGTATTTCCTGTCAGTTGTTGTTCTTGCATACAGAGGAACGAAGCGTTTTATTTATCTGTCAACGTCCTTTGTAGTGAATTAGCATAGGAATTATGGGAACTATTGTATTAAGGTTAACAATTTGAAAATACTCCTATGCAAAACGTTTTATAATAAAATTTATGTTATTTATACAGTTATATATAAATAATTAATAGGGTCCGGAAAGTGTGCCACAACGCAGGGTTGGCACTATAAAAATAAGTATAAACTAATTTAACCGTATTTTTTAAACGCCCTGTAAATTATATACGCGTGTATTTCTTGCCCGTGCGTACAGTGTACAGATTCCGTAGCGTTTTACATTAGCTCGATGGGAGCGGGTGGATGGTAGAACGCCGAGTTCAAAATAATTTTATATGTCGTGAGTGACTGACTCGTGTCGTCGTGTAGTGTATTTACATATTATTTGATTTTGTGTGAACTGAGAAACTTTTAGATTCGAATATCCACTAACAAAATATTACTGGTACTGTTACAAAAGAGTAATTTTGGTTTGATTTGTGCATAATATTTTGCGCATGTAACCTTTCAGGAACGTTTTTTTTACCAAATATGTATCCGATTTTCCATTGCCTAGTAGCCATACATTGCGTAAAACATGTTTACAGAAGACATATCAACGTATCATGGGAAATATGAAAGCATATATACGCAATAAATTTCTATGGTTGACAGCGGACGATACTACATATTTTTGCGGTAATAAGGTCGTTAATGTTCTGATACGAATTTTAGGTGTTTCAGATATTCCGCCCCCCTATATTGATAGCTAATAAACGGGTTTTGCAAACAACTAAAAGTATATAAATTGTAGTAACACATGCATTGTCCTCTGTAAATGTAAAAAATAATAATGTACTGACATTAGCGATAACAAACAACTGTTAGAGATACCAACAACTGTGCGAAATTCATGAAAATTTGCATTGAACTATTTTGAATTTGCACCTTTAACTTCAGTAGATGTGGAACGATCGTTTTCCTTCTACAAGCATATGTACAGGTCAAGTCGCTCACGTTTAACGAGAAGAAATATAGAGACTATTTGTTGTGACCAACGTATGACAGCACTGAGGCAGTCGGCGTTTCTGAATGCACAAGAGGCCGGTATGTACATTATTAACACATTTTTTTCTCCTGTTTTATTGGTCCTTCCGTCAATGACATGACATGGATTACGAGTCCGACTCTGTATTGTGGCACACTTTGCGGACCCTAATAATTAAATTTTCCAGGTTCTGTGTCAATAATTAAGATTTACATGTTCTGTATTTACTTTTGACCGTGATATTATTTGATGTAATTTTTAAAATAATATATAATTAATAATAAAAAAAAAAAAGTTAAGTTTTAATTACAAAAATAAGTCACAGTAGAAAATCTTATGTAAAACGTAGGTGTTAGTTCTAATCCGAGTTAATTTATCATCTAATTAACCACATTAGAGACACCGGAACTCTTAAAGTGAGTGTATAATTGACCTTTTAGTAATGGTCTTAAACATGTAGGAGGAACCATATACTCTTACGAATAATAAATGTCGATGGAATGAATTAAATAAATCTAAAAAAAAAATTAAACGATTTTGCTTTGTTAGTTTTACAACCATCATTCGAGTGGAACCGAACATTGAAACTGAATACTCAGTACTTGATGATGCCAATGTGGTTGTCGAAATTCGCGCGTTGAGTAAAAGACTAGTGGAAAATATTCATGAGAATTTTTTTTATATATAAAAGTGAGAAACTTGTACAGACGAAAATAAAGTGTTTGCTAATACGGAACGCCGAATGTTCTCTTTAGGATTGTCTAGACTAATCTCCACAGAGAGTCAATCGTCGTCCCAATGTTACGGAAATGGAAAACACAAGATGTCAATACGTCAGTTAGAATAAAAGGAGGCGTTCCGTTGATATTATTTGTGTCAAATGGGACGAGAATAGCAGCGCAAGACGACGATAAGAGAAACCTTTTGTTTGATTAATCGATTCGTTCTTCTGTTACTTTTTGTGCTTACACTGAAACGAAGTTGGCTTAGGTGGACGTTACGAATTATACGAACAATTAAGACGCCTGGAAGTGGCTTTATTTATAGAAAAATCTTTATATATGACGGGAAACTGAAAATACAATGTTTTGTTTTGATACAAAGTCGTCGTACACCCACTTTATGAAGGTTGCCAAAATTCTTATAATTTTTGTACTACAGTATTGATTTGTTTTTGCTTTTGATAGGACTATAGCTTCTGATATTCTGCGTTTAATTATTCTGAGTTGAAGGTGAGAAGATATGGCTGAAAAAGTAAAATTGGGACGTCTTCAGAAAACTGTGAATGAGTCTGAAAATATTAAATCTTCTTCAAAGTTCTATAGAGTATATATCTGACCAAAAACACCATAAAAATTCAAAACTCTAGCTTCCTTACTATAGCAAAAATCACCGTTCATGAAATTTTAATAAAACACAGTGGGTTACGGAGGGATATTAATCCCTTTATTTTTTTAGTTATGTGTGGTATATAGGGCTTTTTTGAACTTTTGTCACATTTTGGTTCAACTTTAGAAATCATGTCTAGGAAATTTTTTCCCAAAATGGCTCAGTTTATCAGGTACATACTCTGAACATTTCACTTTAATATGAGTCCGAGAACAATACTCTAGTATAAAAATTATAAGAATTTAAGCAAAAAGTAGGTGTATGATTTCAGTGCTGATTGTACATATTAAAGTCACAAGAATGAGATTAGGACTTTCCCATAGTATTTTTGCTTCACTTCATGACTTTTTCCCATATTACCTTTATTCTCCCAGTCTGTTTTCTGCGTGTAGGTATTCCGTTTCAGTTGACATTAAGTACCTACTTTTTTAACATTGATTAATTCGAAATATTTTGTAAGTCTCTAAATAAACGGCTTGTACCAACACCCACTGAAATACAGATAATACTGTAGAGGTGTTGTTGCTTGTACGCATTCCTTGAGCATAGCTTTGCGACACAAAGTGCGATAACGCGAAGTAAACTGTGTGGGCGAAAATCTGAAGCTTGAATACGGAAAAGCCCGGAATTTGTAGTTTTAAACGATGACGCTTATCAAACTCAGACCTGCGAAAATATTAACCCTTTAACGCCCAAGTGCACTGTCAAGAGACATGAACTTAGAGGCTCATATTACTGATGATTTCTCATTTTTGAGGTTAGAATAACTAGATATGGAGAGATTCACTGATATTTCTCGTTTTTTACCAGTTGCGGGATCATTGACGCAAAAGAAGAATTTTGAAAAATTATTGGTACAATGGGGGTTTTTTGGGGTCGCTGATCACGATACTGATGTCAGAATTTCAAAATTTAAGATGGGGAATTCAATATGGCCACCATCCCGAATAAAATTTCAAATTTTTCGATTATTTTGCCTCAAACTTTGTAAACTTGGGGTTTTCGGGGTCGCTAATCACGATCCCGATGTCAGAATTTCAAAATTCAGGTCTTGAAATTCGCTTCAAAATGGTCGCCATGTCATATCTACCATCCTGAATTTGGAAATTCTGACATCGGGATCGTGATTAGCGACCCCGAGAACCCCTGGTTTACAAAGTTTGAGGCAAAATAATCGAAAAATTTGTAATTTGTTTCGGGATAGTGGCTATATTGGATCCGCCATCTTGAATTTTGAAATTCTGACATCAGGATCGTGATCAGCGACCCCAAAAACCCCCAAAGGACTAATAATTTTTCAAAATTCTTCTTTTGCGCCAATGATCCCGCAACTGTAAAAAACGAGAAATATCACCGTTTGAATTTTGCTATATCTGGTTATTCTAACCTCAAAAATGAGAAAAATAAATTGTTCTCATTGCGTTTCCTTCTCGAGTGCACGTCTCGAATGCACGTTTCTATTTGTTTTTATGAGTGGTATAAAGGACGATAACATTGCTGAAATTGCGATTTAAAAAAAAGATCTTGAAAAAATCGCATTTTTCAAGGTTACATCAAGTTTTTTTGCAAATCTTAACGATTCCATTCGAAAGAGCGACCTCGAAAACATAGGAAAACATGGTTTTAGTTATTTTTCCTTTATTTTTTCAATCAGTAATTTGAGCCTCTAAGTTCATGGCTCTTGACAAAACTTGGGCGTTAAAGGGTTATAATTAATTTGTATTAGGGTTTTATTGTATTTTTAGCTCACATGGTTTGTAATAATTTATGTAGGCTCTGTACGATCTGCAAGAGAAACGTTGTTTGTATTTTCACGTTCAAGTCCTCTTTTTTTGCCGAGTCTCTTGGCCTACTTCGCGTTAACTCTGCAATAAAGCTACCCAAATAAAAACGCTCGGCCTATATGATTTTTTTTCTCTCCGCGCCCTCGTTTAATTGCTGCTGCCGAAAATTTAATTTGCGGGCAAATATTCAATTAAAACATTACCAGCTTCTTTAACTCCTCCATCCAAAATATGAAACAACTCAATTAGTTCAGAGGAGCTCCTCGGAGCCATGTATCTTGGCATTCTCAATATTTGCCGGAATTTTGTTAAATGGATGGCGTTAATGAGATACGTACCGAGAGAGAGATTTAACAACGGTAATATACAGCGTGTCCCAGGTTAACTTAACTGATAATTTTATAATTTTTTAATGCCTGAAAAAGCGCGGTTTTCAATGTCGTTTTTGAGATACTTCCTCAAATTTGACAAACTTGGTCCATTGTATGATTGTAGAGCACCTCTTCACGAACCAAACGCACTTTGAAAAATTACCGTAGGACTGTTATTGACAATTGCGGGGCCATTTTTCGAAAACACCTTTTTTTACATTTTTTCGAATTGCGCCAAAAGTTATGAATGTTTTTTTGATAAAATTTTTACTGTAAGTAGCCGCCGAAAAGAGCTACAATTTGGTTTGGATTTTAATTTTTAAAAACTGATTTTCTTCGTATTTTTAAGCGCTATAACGTGCTATTTTTTTGTTTTTCTGAAATAATTTTTTTTTTTGCTAAAAAAAGTGAAAAACGGTTTTTAACATGTTTATGAATTTTTTTGGTTATGTTCCTACAAACCGATTTGATCCAAAACTAGTGCACTCAAATTGCACTATTTTTTTACCTGCTTATCAATTTTTTTTAACGCTTGAGGAATTTTTTGAAATCATTTTCTATCTTTCCTAGGCTACAAAGCAATGCTGACAAAGTTCTAACTGTGGTTTAAATAATGATGATTCAAATATACACTACTCAGAAAAATTAAGGGAGCAGAAAAAATCTAAATTTTTCCCTATTTTTGACGAGCTGTATCTCAGTGAAAAATGGTCGTATCGCGAATTTAAAAAAAAGCGTTTTAAAGCTCCAAGACTCTAGTTTTCAGATCTGTAACTGTATCTGTGGCCAAATTATTTTAGAAGCCATGGTTTTAATGCAATCCGAAGAAATAGCGCGAAAACATTTTTTTCCAAATTTTTAGCCTTCTTTTTCTCGCTCCACGGACTTGGAAAAAATTTTTTTCGGTTAAACGACCATATGGACCAGATAGTTTGTTTATTCAGCTTCAATTTCCTTTTTTTAATTGTTTGCTACGTCCATTTGTCGCGGATATATCCGAAATTGAACGAAAAAGGACCCTTTTGTTTTCAACCATCGATATCTCAGCAACCAATGATCGTACAGGAAATTGAAGGGCAGTTTCGGAAACTGGAATAAACCTCCTATAAAATCCTGTCAAGACATTAAAAAAATCCATCCTCAATATCGACTTGAAAAAAGTTGAAAAAAGTGACTTTTCCCTTGTTTTGGTAAATCGACTGCATCTTAGCAAATATTAATGGGGAGGCTAGAACTTTTAGGAATTTTTACACCTCAATGTACCCCCAAATAGTCGATATTTTGGAATTATGTAAGTCGTGTTTACTTTCTCATTTGATAAGCTACCTTAACCACTGATAATTTCTTAAAAAGCAATGTTTAGAATATAAAATGTGTATGGATTTATTAAAAACTTTCAAATAGATCATTGTAATTTGGAGGGACTATTATTTTTCAGATAAATTAGGTACCAGGCCATCTCTTCTTTTAATGCTTTTGACACTAACATATTTGTTGGATTCAAAGAAACCATAAGATTAGTAGTTATAGTGTAAATAACTGTCTCACTTCAAGGTCCCTGATGTGGGAACTCGATGGCGATATTTGGGTTACGGTCGCGATTATTGCATTAATAAGACGTAATCAAGATGGCGGCTGCGGTTGTTGTAGGGTGAGAAGTTCCGGATAGGGGAACAGGACCTCGAAACGAGCCAGTTTTGTCATAATATAACTACTCACATTTATTGACGAAAAATAACGTTTTATTATTATTTCATGAATATCAAGTTCAGGACATAATATGTTTAATTCTACCTGTTCGGAGGTTTTGGGACACGCTGTATACGAAATGACGCTCTGTCGGGAATTGTCTTCTGCTCCCCATTCGTTAATTTCCAGCGAAACAACTGACGGTGTACTTACGGAGGAATTTAATTAGGAACATTGCATCGTTTTTGTTTGGCTTCACATTCGCTACCCGAACTTCTCCGTGCTGTTCATAATTTTCTCGGGGTTATATTTCATTGCGCTACTGTCCTTCGCGTTAGAATTTCCAATTTCGAGAAGAAAAATTTAAGCAATTAGGACTGTTTGGGAGTTGTCGTTTCCCGCGGAAATTACCGAAATTTTAGCAGGTTTTTCATGTTCGAAATATATTTTTATAAGTGATATTTGGAGAGTTGGTGGGATATTTTCCAGATCCACTTTAAGGGGGAATCCTGCTTTAGGAGGCTCAATAAATCGTTTTTTTTTATTGCTTAAATCTATTCATAATGTGTCTAAGAATATGTATCTAAAGTTATAGCGGCTAATTTACAATATTTTTATAGATACAGCACTAAACGCAGTGGTGTGTCGAGCCGGTATACGGGCGCTCGGGCAGTTGGAGCTTGGAGCGTGCGCTCCTTCTCGCGGTCGAATAACTCCGAACTATACCGACATCGGCCTGTTATGAAAAAGGATAAACAGAAGTGAGACGACAGATAAGAAGCAACCGCAGACGCATCGAAGGTAGTGAGGGAATAAGACCGGTCCTCTCAACGGTAAACTTTAAAGCGCGTTTTCTCGAGTTTTTGTGTTTATGAATTTTCTAAACTGGCGGGCGAGATCGCAAGAAAACTAGACGTTCAATTAAAACAAACCAAGGCTTGTTAGCTTCAGTTTTGCATTCTCTTCTATTTGAACTGAAAAGATTGTACGAAAAAAAATTTTAAACAATTTTTTAAGCAAGTTGAAATTATTTTTTTTTGTTTTAAAAGCACTTTTTTTTTTCAAACCTGAGAAAGATTTTAAATTTCACAATTTTTTGGGTTTTTTTCTTAGTTCATCTAGAAGAAAAATACATGAAAATTAAAATTTTCTTTGTTTTTTTTTTTGTCAGACGAAAATTGCGAGCTCCATCTCTCCCGCAGATTGGAGACTGCAATTAGAAGGTGTTGCACAAATGTGCATAAAAATCGGCTGGGTTTGAATATTTTTCTCTCGATTTTTTTTAATGTTCAGATATGCAATAAAATAATCTGAAAAGTTCGTTAGACTTGCTTATTTTTTTCTGTCCTAAAAAAATTCTCACAAAAACGCTTTTTTTAGGCCTCCTAAAGCAGGATACTCCCTTAATATCCAATCTTGCTTTTCGTCTTTTCTGCTGTACAAACACATTATCAAGGGAAGGGAAATGCTTGTTAGTCCTGGTAGAGTGATTAAACTTGATATTCACCCATCAAATTTTTCTCGCACACTTTACAAGCTACATATGTAGTTTAGCACCATCGTAGAATAGTTTACAAAAAAAAAAAGTTATCTGGATCTGGGATATCTGGGACATCTGGGATATCTGGGATCATCTCTACGTTTCTTATGTATTTTTCGACGCTGAATTCGAATCTATTTTTAGGTTTTCTCTACCACGTCAGGATTTTGAGATATCCTAACCTCAAAAATCCTATATCCTAACGTTAAAAAAACACGTTTTTTTGACATATTTGAGGTTATGTAGCTTTGCGAATTTTTTTCTCAAAAACCATATGTCGGATCATAAAGTACAAATCTTCCTCTTTGAAATGCTGTTAAGTTTGCTCAAATATCTTTTTTTTTTCGCCGAGATATCGAATTTTGAAAATGGTCTGTTCGTATCATATCTTTCCAATTACATTTAATTATGGAATACGGAAACCTTATGGTCATTATTAAAATTGCTATATCTCGGCGAAAAAAAGAGAAGATATTTGAGCACACTCAACGGCATTTTAAATGTGAAGATTTGAAAATTGTCTGTTCATATCATGTCTTTCCCAATACATTTAATTAGTACGGAAACCTTATGATCATTCTTTAAATTGCAATATTTCGGCGAAAAAAAAAAAAAAAAAAGATATTTGAGCAAACTCAACGGCATTTTAAATGTGAAGATCTCACATATGATTTTTTGAGAAAAAAATTCTCGATAACCTAAAATATGTCAAAAACCGATATCTCAAAACCCTAACGTGATAGAGCAAAACTAAAAATACATTCGAATTCGACGTCGAAAAATACATAGGAAACTTATGGTCTGACCCAAGATCCAGACAACTTTTATTTTGTAAACCTGTATAATTAATACTTATATACGGGTATTTATAACGAATAACACGTATCACACAACAAAACGCACGCTCGTTCATCGTTCCTAGTACCCTGGCGTATACGGTATAATGTGCAGTGTTATTTCTGTTAACTAATCGTGGCGAAATGAAAATACTGCGGGTTGCCTAATCGCCAGGGCAAACACTCGCCGCTAATTTTATTTTTGTTGCGGTTCCCGTAAACACATCCCGTCGGTCGGCGCGCTGCGAATATTTTTTTATCGGGATACTTCGGCATCTCCGCGTTTCGTCACGTTTTCCCGGTTTTTCTCCCGGTTAATCGCGTCAGCGACGCCGGGAAAGGTTAGACGAGGAAGGCGCGCGGGTAAAGTGGATTGTAATAATCCGTTAAACGCCCTCCTAAAATAATCCGGGGGTTTGTGGGAGGGCAACCGGTCGCTTCCTGGAACGCCGTTACGGCCTGTAATTTTTCGGGAAAATTACCCGGTTGATTGATTCGACTGTTGCCCGGTGAAGTTCAGTGTTAATTACACCAGTTTACAACTTTTAACTGTTGTCTCCTCTCAGGATTTTTTAGACCAGCACAACGCCATCCAGAAGATGTCGAAAAAATCTTAAAAGAAAGAAGGGAGCTTCGTGATTTCTGTGTCTTACGTCTGAAAGAGCACCAAAAACCGATTGCAACAAAGATTAGCAGACAGCGCAACGCAATTTTGAAAGAATGAAATGAGCTTTGTTATTTTAACCCCCTGAGTCTAAGAGAACACAAAGACTGGCTTCGTGATTTCTGCGTTCTGTATCTGAAAGAACACCAAAAACCGATTGAAACAGATCAACTGACAGTGCAACGTCGCGAAGTTGTCGAAAAGAATGAAAGGAACTGCGTCGTTCTTCTTCGTTCTTCGGAATTGGTTCTCAAATTGCCAACAACTGACTTCTTGACAACAGGCAGGTCTATCGGCGAATACATTGTCAACGACGTCTTCTAGTAATTTGGCTAATTTCGCATCGTTTTCTGTTCTTTAAATCCTCTAAATTGTGTGGTCTAGTGGTATAGACTTTTACTTTCAAATATCTCCAAAGAAATTAGTCGAGGGGTGTAAGATCTGGAGATCTCGGAGGAATTTACATCTTATAGAGATGTTATTCACAGTGTATTGAATTCCCAATTGTCAGGTAGTCAATGGTTGGCAATTTGAGAACCAGTTGGCCTGATTTTGCGTTTTGTTTTTAATATCACAGTTAATTTTTTAGTAATAACAAAATGTCTGTTTCATAATTTTCGTTTCAAATTTTCTCTAAAATTTTCTAATGCAAAGTGGTACACAAATTATCATGCAGTCGGTTTCCATAACACTAGATTTACCAAAACCGACTTGATTAATAGGAGATTGTTATTTGCAAAAATTGAGAGACGTCATATCTCAAATATAGTAGACGATTGAAAGGAGATATGGCAGTAAAAATATGCATTCTTATAAAATTAAAATTTGACCTGTTTCATTAGATCTGTTGGGTCTCAATCAGTGGGTGGATTTTTTTCTATACTTTTTTCTATACCAAATATGTAAACGCAGGAAGAACTTACATTAGGAGTTACTCAACAAGCAATTTGGTTTGGCAAGCAACAAAAAAATGAATCCACTATGATAATCCAAAAATGAGGAAATCATGGGGACCACCTGGCCATGCTTCAACATCTACAGCTAAGCCAAATATTCATGGAAAAAAACTCTTGTTGTGTATTTGGTTATTGTTATTATGATTAGCTTGGTGTCGTGTATTATGAGATGCTCAAACCGAACGAAATCATTACTGGAGCTGTCTACCGAACACAATTGATGAGATTGAGTCGAGCACTCAAGGAAAAGCGCGCCCGCTACTACTTCAGACACGACAAAGTTATTCTCCTGCATGATAATGCTCGTCCACATGCTCGTCCACACGGTCAAAACCTATTTGGAAACACTTAATTGGGAAGTTTTACCCCACCCGCCGTATTCACCAGACATTGCTCCTGATTTCCACTCGTTTCGATCGATGGCGCATGACCTGTGTGAGCAACACTTCACATCATATGAAGATACCAAAAATTGGATCGATTCGTGGATAGCCTCAAAAGATGAAGCATTCTTCCTACGCGGTATCCGTATGCTACCAGAAAGATGGGAAAATGTAGTGGTAAGCGATGGACAATACTTCGAATAAAACATTAGGTACCGTCCTTTCACAATAAATTCCCAATTTTTTATTTAAAACGGCGGAAACTTATTTGTACACCTTAGTAATATTCAATTAATTTTGCCAATTATCTTGATGGAATTGTTTCGTCTCCTTTTAATATCAAGATACTTCACGTTCATTCATACATCTTCCCTCACACAGTGAAACAAAAATGTAACTGACAAGGTCAACTGATCTATTATATGTTCATTTAAATAACTGCCTAACCCTACATACATTTTAACGTAATCTAAACCCAAATGTTTTCTGTTTACGTAGTTTTTGTACAAAAAAGTTTGATGAACCTATAGGAAGTAATATTTGTTCGTGAACATATTGATAGTTCTTACTCCTATGTACTGTGAATTTCCTCTACTCGCTCGCCTTTTTTTAACCAGATCTCGTTCGTTAAAATAAGCTTTTTACAAGACTACTTGAGAACCATTATGTACACCCGCGCTTACAAGACGCAGATACTACAATCGTTTAGAAGACATTAGGGCTTAAAGTAATCGCTTTTACATCTAATTCCGTCCCAATTTCTTTACTCCCTTCCCGTCGTCTTAATGCCCGACGTTCCCTTGGATAAAGCCTACTATAATTGATATCGCATTCGCCTTATTCCAACATGGGGACCCTTTGTACAATAGTCATGGGATTTGTGAAGAAAAAATCCTAACATTTTTTTTTTTTTGAGAATATATCTAACAGGAGTGTGTTTAGAAAAATATAATTCGTAACTTTTTTTTCAATTTCTCGCACTCGAGACTCGTTTTTGTGCTCTCTCTATCGGACTAAGTACAATGAAGCCCACCATCCCGTTAACAAAAGTAATATTTCTGGAAAATAAATTATTTGGACAGTAAAAGTGTGAAAGTCCCGTAATTTATCCGCTCTATTCGCTTTTCTTTAAGCGCTAATTACCATAATATAATGAAAAAGGGGCAATTATTTGCTTAGCGCGAATCAGAACAGCTTCAACATGGAGGCCTGCAAATAATTTACGAGTTTAGTTAGATTAATGTTTTAAACACAAGATGTGAAATATTTATCCGGTTGATTCAAAAGTATTGAGTCTTGCTGACGTGTTCAAATATCAAGTTGTGTGTGACTATTTGTAGACAGTGACAAATGATTTACGTATTAAATGTTTGCTGAGGGCACAGAACAAATGATAGTCGCCTAAAGGTCTGGTGAATACGGTGGATGGGGCACAACCTCAAAACCTAACAGCAAGGCGTGTCTGTTAGGTTTTGACCCACCCTGAGCTCGCTAGACAAGCCAGTGGGTGGTTCAGTTTAATTGTAACAGTCGTTTGAATTAGTCTACGCACCAGTGACGCGTCGAAAAAATGTAGTGTTCAGATGGAGCAACGGATTAACCTCAAGTTTCTTGTTAAACTGGGGAGAACTTTTACAGAAATTTATGCAATGTTAAAAGAAGTGTACGGGAATGAATGTTAATCCCCCACACAAGTTTTTGAATGGTTTAAACGATTTAGGATAAGGATAAGAGGGACGTGAAACGACCGAAGACGTAATAACTCTCAACGTAAAAAAACGGACGAAAACATTGAAAAAAGTTGTAAATTAAGTAAATTAGTCGTCTAAGCATCCGAGGGCTTGCTGAAATAGCAGGAATCGACAAAGAATGTGTTCGCCAGATTTTGCACGAATCGTTCAAATGCGTAAAGTTTGCACAAAAATGGTGCCAAAACTCCTCACTCCTCATGCCATGAACATATTTGCGCTGACATTCTAAACAACATTGACACTGATCCAGTCTTGTTAGACACGGTGACACTGAAGGGGACAAGATTCGAAAGTGTGGAAGCGGTTAAAACAAAAGCGACGGAGGTTCTGAACCAGCTGACAGAAGCGGACCTCCAGCACTGCTTTCAACAATGGAATAGTCGTATGGAGTGGTGTAGAGATCGCCAAGGGGGAGTACATTGAAGGCGAAAAAGTTGCTACTGTAATTGGTAACGATTAACGGTAAGTGTTATGACAGCAGTTCGGTTATTTAATAGGAACACTTCGTATAACTTTGTCCAGCCGTGGCCGCAGAAGATCGAGCTGGGCGGCCTTATTGTGGACTTGAGATCAATAGACAGCGGTGGTGACGACGGTATTGTCCTCCAAGAGTTCCTAGTGATAAACGCCGCGAAGGCCCCACCAAACTGACAACATCACCTTTCTCAGGTGGACGTCAGATTTAGGTACCTATTGTGCTGGAACATCTGCGTCTACCCGCTGGCGCTTACGGCTGTGATTTACATAAAGCACCCACTTTTCATCCCCTGTGACAAGATTGTTCAACCAGTAAAAACGACGACTGCGGGAGGGAAGTTGTGTGCAAATGTTACTCCGAACCTGGCTATCGGCTTCGCTTAATAAACGTGGTATCTACTTGCCCAACTTTTGGACTTGCCTAACGTTTCGAGTCCACGTTCTACCGTGGCTTACTCGTTGTACGTAAGCGTTCAATATTCAGTTAAGGTGACCTACCAGATCGTCGTTTATCGTCGATGCTGTAATCGACAGATCGGAAACGCGCGAACCATCTTTTGCAAGTTGCTAAACTAGGGACGTTGTCACCATACGCGGCTAATAGATTTCGATATACTTCGTTTGTATTATGACTTAAGTTCTTACCCTTTGACATTCTCAATTTGTATTTTTTGATATCGATAGAACACAAGGTATGCTTGATATTAGTATGTAGCAGCTTTTTTATACGTTTTAACGTAAATAACAACTTGTACATTCTCGTGACATCCTGTTCTCCTTCATTATTTTTCTAATAAAAAAAAATAACAATAATGCGAGCCTGTCACTTTTTGTTTACCTGAGACGGAAATGAGCAATTTTAACAAACATTGGGTATCAAATTACAATCATCATTAAAATTCACTTGGTGTTACATTTCTCTCTAATTACGACCAATAGAAAATCCGAGACCTCCGTTTTTGTCTTAAATTTCACGTGTGGTCCTGCCCGGTATAAAAACCGGCCCGAATCAGACTTCTAATTACCGAAAATTACCGGATTGTGATTGCGTGCCCGAGCTTTCGTTTTGAACGTAATGCCCAGAATTATTTATGGGGATCCTTAAGTAATAATCGTTTCTGCTTTCGTCCAACTTTGTGCCGTTAATTGTTCTTTAAGGGTACTCAGGAATACTATTAAGTTTTGGGTTTGCTTAAAACTTAGTTATTTAATAAGCCCAGTTAGGGAACTTTCTGGAATAACGAGAATCGTTATTGAAAAATAACATGCAAAATAAATTTATTTGGAGGAAAATAATTAATTTTTATTTTTAAGTGTATGCATGATTACTTAAAAAATGTAATCCTAATCTCTAATTGATCGAATGAAGTCTTCTTAACTTAACTGACAAAGAAAGAGTGTTATGACTAGAGTTTGTGCAGCGCGGAGTGTAACAGGACCGTAGTCAGTTTATGAATGAAAATGTTAATGTGTTCACAGAAACTATGTTGCATCATATACATTATTAAATATTATTACTTATTACCAAGCGCGAATGTCCGACACTGTGCATGTACTGCCCTTTCTTCGTTGGCATTCACAGCTCACAGGTGACTTGCATTACGAAAACTGTGCTAGCAATTTTAGTTATTTATGGCACGCTGTAACAGACAGTCGCCGGTATTGCATCGCGTTGATACGTTTCGTTTTTACGTATTCGCCGTGTGTTTAAATAACTTTATAAATATGAATGATTATTAGTTGAGGGGAGAAGTGAATAAAGTGAGGTACCAAGCCAAAGGTGAAAAGAAATAGACGGGAAGTATTTCAAATGTGGTTTGACAGTGATCCCGGGGGTTTTAGGGACATACGTATTCAAGGAAATGACCTATTTTGTACTGTGTGTTATAACGCATTATAAATCCTTCAGATAAAACTAACGCAACAAGACATCTGAAAAGCCATGCCTCGTCCAGCGCCGACGACTCCGTATTTTTCTATGAACTTACAGAAGCCTTTGTTGCAAGCAATATTTCCATTAAACAAACTAGAGAATCCCAAGTTACGTACGTTTTTAGAAAAATATATGGACCGAAAAATTCCTCATGAAAGTACGTTAAGACTTGCATATGTCGATCGGGTTTACAACAATGTAGTGACATCAATACGCGAAGACATTGCGGACAATTTCGTGTATTTTATTATAGACGTTGAATGGTCCTTTTCCATACACAAGTTAATATTAAGTGATAAACGTCGCCGTTTCACTCCAGAACACTTAGAAAAGCACATAATAATATGTTTTAACCACCGCCAACCTGCCATGGGAACCTTGTCTCAACACTGACGTTTGTCGGGTAAGTGTTGCCATTGTTACGTGGTATCTTAATTTACATATATAGGTATTTTATCCTTGACTTAACCGTACTGTTTGGTAAAAATAGTACTATGTTGCTACATAATTTATGTAAACATATTAATATTTTCATTCGTTAACTGACTACGGTCCTGTTACACTCTGCGCTCGCACGAACTCTAGATATGACAGCAGTTCGGTTATTGAATAGCCACACCCCGTACATCAAATTTTTTGTCGACTAATAAGAGGAATCTTCAAATACTAACCCTAGAATCTCCTTCATAAGCCTGTTGGGATCGGACTTGGGATTGATCCCGCCAAAACTAAAACACCGCGGGGCGCACATTAGTTAACACTAACGGGGCCCGATTACGCGACTCGTAAAAACGGAACGTCGGCTAAAATGAAGCGGCCGATGTTTATAACTTCGGTACAGCGACCGATGTGCACATATCCATTTGGGCGGGAAGATTTATGCCTAAATTTGCAGATAGCTCTGAGAGCCCCGTCCCGCCGCGCGGGAACAAATTGAGTTAATTTGTTTTTTTGCGTCGGACCAAATGCGCGTGGCATCCGTTTCGTTACACGTTTTTTTTCGCCGAAATTATCGAGTTGACGAGAAACGACGATGCTTTGGCGCGGGTCGAATGTACTGATTCGAGAATTAACGCCTGACGTCGACGCGTCACAGCTTTTGAAGAGCTTGACGTCATTTGGTGGGAACTAATCTTTGATTTATGATTTCCTGAACGTTTAACAAGGCATTTTTGGTTACAGGCACAGCGCATGGTGCCAAAAATTCGGATAAATCGGTGCAAAAATCGTAGCGCTGATGAGTTAGCTTTGGGTTTAAGGTGTTGTAACATATTTCTTCTTCTTTCTTTCCGATAAACCGTCCAGTTTATCCTTCTTTCTGTTCTCTTTCCACTGACCAATCTTTCATCTTTCACCTCCTTTCTTGTACTTTTGTAACCTGCAAACCTTCCCATCGAATGGTTCCTTTTATTTGTTTTCGAGGTTATTCGATGTCTACTCCGGATATAACCTTTGATTACGTCAGAAAATATTGTGGAGCCAGTGAGGTTTGGTTTAAGATACGGTTTCGGTTGCCAAATTTCGGCTTGTGATTTTTGTGCTGCATGTTTAGATTTTCTGGCATGTGCACGAGGTATGTAAATTAAGTAATGAGACTGGGCACCTAGCGTCCGATCTAGCAACACTGCGGAGACGGGGCTTGGAAGCGCAGTAGGTTAACATGTAACACGTTAAGTTAACCTTCAGTACAAGTTTGAACTTGTTAGAGCCATTTGTTTGTTCTTTGTGACTGTTTTCGTAAACCGGTTTTTTTCTAATGCGTTTTAAAAAGAGTGACGTTAATTTTGAGCAACGGTGTGCTCTGATATCAGGTGTTTTTTTCAAGAGCCCAGATTTTTTCGGTGGTTTCAGGCATTCTCAGAAGGAAGAGAGTCGATTGAAGATGAACCACGCAGCAGAAAGCCTTGACCTTCGTCGGTTGACGACAAGAATGGTCGGGGAAGAGTTAAATTTGAATCACACCACTGTCCATCAGCTTTTGACTAACGAATTGGGGATGAGAAAAATCTGCGCAAAAAATGGTTCCAAAAAACCTTCCGCAGGAACAAAAGGACTAGGAGAGAGAGTTGTCTTGACTTTTTGGAATCGATTGAAAATGATCCCCATTTTATGGAACGTGTCATTACTGATGATGAGACTTGGGTGTTTGAGTGCGACTTGGAAAACAAAGCGCCAAAGCATGGAATGGCACACTCAAGCTCTTTAAGAAAAAAAAACAAGAACGAGCAAGTCGACAGTCAAACACAGCCATTTCAATAAACGAGTTTTTAGCCAGTAAAAACATTCCCGTGGCTCCTCAGCCTCCTTATTGGCCTGACTTGAGCCCTTGTGACTTTTTTCTCTTTCCGAGATTGAAAAATCACCACAAGGGACGTCATTTTGAGACCATAGAAAACATTCAAATGGCTGTAACCGACCAGTTGAAGTATATCCAGGATATGAGTTCCAGCACTGCTTTGATGGAAGAACCGTCTCCAGCGCTGTGTGGCTTCTCAAGGAAGTTATTTTGAAGAAGACAATACTGAATTGTAATTCTGTTGGAATAAAAAAAATCAGTCTCATTACTTAATTTACACACCTCGTATATACATATTTTTGTCCGACCTTGTCTCTCTGTTTTGCCTCTTTGTTTTGGAGACAGATCTCCATTCTTTGCTTGACTTAACAAAAATTGGAAAAAATGTTTGTGGAAGTAGCGATTGTAGTGCATAGAGCGGTTTTTATATATCTTGAGAAGGTATTTGTCAAGGTATACATATACCTTGACAGAGTTTCTTATAATAAAACTGAGTTTAGCGAGTCGAATAAAAACGCGATAATTTCAGGCCTTGTTAATATTGTTAACATGCCAAAAAATCAACAGAAGTTTACCAGAAAATAGGCTTTGCCAGTCCAAGCGTATGTGTTTGATATGTCCAGGCTTAAAACTATGTAATGCCATATACTTTTTTTCTATTCTTTACTTGGAATACAATAGTACTGTGTGACAAGTTTGTCTTCACTTCAGTTTTGTAATTTTTATTGCTGATTTTCATAACTTTCCGAGGTGGCCCTATATTAGAAAAAAAATGGCAACGACTCACGATTTTTTTTTTGTACAGCCATTTTGAAGTTAAACTTATTTGCACGCTCGATATATGCTATCGTATCTAATACAAAAAATACATACATTATTTTTTATTTTTTTCAAATTTCGAATCGCTGTAGGTTGCCCTGAGTGCGGCCCTGTGCCGCTCGTCTCGTTTTTTTCCCCAATCGCGTCGTCGTCGTCCTCGCGCGCGCTTTTATGATTCGCTGTAAATAAGGAATGGACACGCGGAGAATACGCCACGCAGTAAATTACCGGGTTTACTGGTTTAAGGGGTTTATGGTTAATAAATGTTTAATCTGGAAGTTATTTGTCTTCGCGAAGAGGGCCCTCGCTCGGCGATAAGCCGGCCGCCGAGTCGGGCCGTAAATAATACGATGTATCGTAAAAGGACGCGATACGGCCAACCGCAGCGCCCTCTACTTTTCGCCGGCGATACTATTGCGGGCGGAATTTATAGGTGTCAAGCCCACTTCGAGACGGTCCGGTTGTTACTTCCGGTTTAGCCATGAAGTGGTGTCCGTAGCATCACGCTAATTTCATCAGTTACATTTTACAAATTACAAGTAGGCTGCTATATGCAGATCTCGGAGTTCTGGGCGACATTCCAGGGGCGGATTCAGTCCCACTATTGAATCGTGTAACTTAATCAAAATATATTAGTAAAATATTCGCAGATTAAATAGGACAATAAAATGAGTTTGGTTTTGCTCCTTGATAACCATTGCATATTGTAAATAATAGAAAGAGGTAAAAAAGTTTTCAAAAGAACTGTGCTATATCGTGCATATTTTTGTAGTATTAAAAAAAAGTGTGCCACAAAATACCCGCAACAAAAGTTGTACCATCCACAAAAAAAGTTATGACATAGAAATTAACTATATAACACTATAAGTATTTAAATAATGTACAGTGATGTAGGGTGTACCTTGTACACTTTGTCGGGACATCCAGCATTTAGGTACTGAAAAGTTTTTAAATTAAAAATATTTACAGCTATAAATACAGCATTTTGATTCTTATTGATCTCATAATTAATATTTTATTTCTATACGGGACATTCCACGCCAATTTCGCCACAAAAAATAGATTTCTCTGAAACTTTGTATATACATAAGTAGTATGTGATAAGAAAAGCTTGACAACTTACTTTTCAATGGCTTTGTCCCAGAATGGGATGAGTAACGGTATGACCGCTAGAACGCTCGAAAGGTGAAAATTTACCAGTTTTACATTATATCTTGGTACGGAAAAAAAAGAAAATGTATGAAAACCATATAATAAGGTTTTTAGGAACGCTGATTACGAATCTGGTGTTCGATTTAAAAAATTCGTTTTTTATGGGGGCCCATGGGGCCCTATAACAAAAAATATGATGAATTTCAAAATTTCAAAAATACCATGGTATTCTACACAAAATTTTGAGTAAAAAGGTCTCTTGAATTTTTTTAATTTAATGCGTATTTTTAGAAAAAAAAATCGAAAACTTTTATAATGGTATTTCTCACTTAATAAGTTTTTGAATTTGTTGCCTTAAAAATACGTCTTAAATTGTAAAATAAAATGGGACATTTTTTTGCTCCAAATTTTGCGTAGAATACTTATAAAAAAATATGTTTTATTAAGTTTTGCCTTATTATAAAATGCATCGAAGTAATTAATTTTATACTCAAAAAGTACGCATTAAATGAAAAAATTACAGAAGATATTTTTTATTTAAAATTTAACGTAGAATAAGGGGAAAATTTTGAAAAGTAAAAATTATTTTTTTATGGGGCCCCTTGAGGCCCCACAATGAAAAATATGACGAATCACGGAATTTAAAAAATAACATCGTATTCTATGCACAATTTTGAGTAAAAAATGTATCATGCTATTTTTCAATTTAAGGCGTATTTAAAGCAACAAATTCAAAAACTTATTAAGTGAGAAATACCATTATAAAAGTTTTGGATTTTTTTGAATTAAATTGAAAAAAATGAAAGAGACCTTTTTTACTCTAAATTTTGTGTAGAATACCATACCATACTCCGAATGTCCGATATATTCGCACCACAAAATATTTCATATTATTTCTGTTCATGTTCGTGAATGACCGCTCAGCCCCGGGTCGGATAAGGGCGAGGATGTTTGCCTGTTGTACCTGCAGATAGTTGTAACCGTTCCGCTCGTATATACGTCGGTGAAATATGTCGTCAACGTGCTTCCCTCTATCTGCACGCCTATGGAAGTGAATTAAAATGTGTTACTCTACTCATTATTTGTAGACATTCTACGTAAAACACCGTATTCGCGGCCACCCCTAAGAACACCTCCTTGACCCAACCGTCTGTTCAGGTCTGGTAGACTCCACGTTACCGTCCGCTGCTTGTCGTTCCTGGCTAAAACCGGAAAAACGAAACAGTCTGCATATCGACCGGATACCTGCTGGACTTTTTATGCAAATACCACGCCACTAGGGCCGATAAAAACGGTCACTGTCGTTCTTAGCATACAAGTGCCGAGAAAACTTGCCATTCTCAGTAGCAAAGGGCTTTGAAAAATAAACAAACGGTTGAAAAGCAATTTGTGGTTGACAAACATAGTTTATGTGGCAGTTCATTGTTACGTTGTTGTCTTGTCTCTTTTCTTCATAAAAAACTGGACGTTTTCCACGAAACACCGAACCGCTATACTTTTCTCGACGCGCGTTTCGCCAACCAAGTTGGCATCTTGAGGAGAAGATTGAAACTCATTTCTTCACTCTCTTTTCTTCATGACAACATAGCCCGATTGTCAAATATGATTATTATTTGATGATGGAAATAGCGGCTATGTCGAAGCTTGAAGTGAAACTGTGTTGTTGTCTCTTGTCTACTTTCGCGCAAATGCCTCAAAATGCCAAGGTAATACTCCTTATTAACCAGCTGTCCTTCCGGAAGGAATTCGGGATGTACCACGCCTCGATAATAAAAAAAAAAAACCCGTCAGCATCACCTTCACTTTCGACCGACTTTGGCGCGGTTTTTTCGGTTTCGGCTCATCATCATAGCGCCATTCCGATGATTGACGACATTGTTTGCATGTGGTACTCGTAGACCCATGTTTCGTCTCCAGTTATGATGCATTTCATGTAGTTTGGTTCACTATAGGCTCTGGAAACCATGTCAAGAGCAACCTGCTTCCGATGCTCTTTTTGAAGAACATTCAGTTCTTCCGGAACCAGTCTCGCAGCGATGCGTTTCATACCCAAAATATCACTCAAAATACCATGAGCTGACATTGTCGATATGCCACACTCTTGAGCCAACTCTCCAACTCATGTGGCGATTTTCAAGCACTAATATTTTGATTTTGTCGATGTTATCGGCAGTCCTAGAGGTTGATGGCCGATCATCTTCGACGACTTCACGGACCGCTTTTAACTCCTTATACCACTCGTAAGCCTGTGTTTTGGACATACACGAAACACCAAAGGCCTCATGTAACATTTTCAATTAATCGGCACACGAAATTTCGTTTGCGGCACAAAATTTTAAACAAACGCGTTGTTCCACTATTTTTTCCAGTGTACAATTCGCCGAGCACACTTGAGGTCGTCTATTACTAACAGCTGCTGTAAACACACTGAGTGACAGATCGCGCTCTAAACAGGCTTGGTAATTAAGGAAGGGGCCACCAGCCTGAAGAAAAAACATTTTACCGATTCCTTTTAAGCGGTTCATTTAAATCCAAATTTCCGGGTATTTTTTGTACGTAATGATAAACGAAAAACATGGACATAAGGCGGTATTTCTTGCGTCATCTAGTGAGTGGTAGTGGAATTTTAACTATACGCTTATTCATTGCTGGTTGGTTCGAGACCCGTCTAACAGAATTAGAGTATTTAATATTATACAATTTAAAATTCCAGCCTGACAATAAAGATTTCGAGTGTGTACGAATTTAAAATAAATAAAATAATTAATTTTATACCTTCAAAAAAGTTTGTGATACTTTTATAACGTTTGTTAATTAATTGTTTTATTAAAGGGCGTTAGATTCGCAAGCAAAACGAGATGACGGACATTTACCCTTATTAGATGTTGGGCTTAATAACATTCATGGATAACTGACATCAATCTCTGGATGCCCTCTGGAGGATTTTCTGAAAATGATCAGTAAATTAATTAATCACGGTAACAAACGTTCGCCCTTACGATATCCATAATTAAACTCCTAAGTCACATTAAGCCGTTGATTGCTTCAACGAAAACATAATTCACGACGAAAAGTTCTCCAACATGACATTAATCTTGTGAAATCGTCGTCTATCGCTAAATAAGTTTCCTAAAGCGGACAGTTGACAGTTGAAAGTCAGCAGTGTTAGACATGAAAAAGTGTCATAAAAGAATTTTGTAGTATTATTACAGCTACCTTAACTGTTATACAACGATGGGTAATCAGCCAATCAAGCATTTGAACACTACCACTATATTTATAATTCGCGTCAACCGGATCAGAGCTACGACCAAAATTAGAAGCAACCAAAAAAATCGACCAAGGACTCATTTTAAAGCTTAGAGACTCCACTTTCAAATGCCGAGTGGGTTTGAAAAATCCAATATGGCGGCTCCAATATGGCGGCCGGAAGCCGGAGAAAAATCGAGTGTTCAGCAAAAAAGACGTAAAAAATAAAAATTCGCAACCGATCGAGTCCTTTTTTGGCTCAAATTGTGGCTGATGGATGCCCTTAACCAAGCTGGTGTGGTAGGTTGACAAAATCCAAGATAGCGGACCCAATATGGAGGTCAAAAATCCAATATGGTGGCCCAATTTTTGAAAATTAACCGATTTCCACCAAATTTGGTATTTGGGGGTTTTTGGGGTCGCTGATTATGAATATGAGGTCAGATTCGTAAAGATGGTGGAAAACTTAAAAAAACTGTTAAAAGGTAAATGTCTTGACAGGTATATTAGAAGACATCATTGGCCACTCTTTTTGAACGCTTGAAACTGTGCAGGTTACTTGACTCCTTTTCAAAATGGAACAATTCTGTCACTAAGAAACTCTAATCCTAACAGAAGAAATCCAGCACTACCAACAGACATAATATGGTTTCAATAAGACGCAGCATGCAGACTGCAGACCTCAATCCCCTAGATTTTTTCTTGTGAGGATATTTTAAAACTACCATTTAAAGAATAAGAGACGTATTTCCGTTACCAACATCGGTATCGGTATCGGTATCGGTATCATTGTTTACTAAACAGTATAGGTTTTTTATTTTATATATGACCCTTTCTTTTTCTCAGAAAGATTTTATGTTAATTTCGACAAGAAAAACGACCGAGTTGTTAAATCCGCACACGCCAATAGACTCTCCGTCATCGCGAACTTCGCAGATGGCCTTATTAAAAATAAAAAATCGCCCTTGCTTTATTTCCGGGGGTAGATAATGGGATAAAAAAATCGCCCCATCATCGTTCCCGAGACGCAAGCCGGCCAAAACGGGAACGGGTCCAGGTTCAAGACGGAAAGTATATAAACCTTTGTGGATATTTGATAAAGTACTCAGGACGGTCATTTAAAGAAGCTTTTAATTCTGCCGGAGAGATGGCAGAGCGGTTGAATTGCAAGATTTTCTTTTGTGATCTGGCCGGGTTAGATTTTGGACGACGCGACACGCCATACTTTGCTGATACGCTTTAGGTTAGATACGAGGTACGGAAAAAAAATCTTATCTTATTTCAACTATCAGCACTGATCAGCACTAGATCAGCACTGATCACAATGGGAATCTAATTCTAAAGCTCTATTGGCTCGAAAGAAAAATTTTCGAAATTTCGGTGCTTTTCAGTTTTAAAGCCGCCATTTTTTTTTTCTGAGAATCACAAAAGAAAATTTGACCCCGAAAATAACGTTCTCTAAAAATAACGACTTCAAAAGACAACATTGTTTCCAATTTATATTAGCCGGTTGATTCAAAAGTATTCAGCCTTCAGTGTTCAAGTGTGATTATTTATTTTATAACCCGGTAACAAGATTGTTCAGCCAGTCAAAACGACGACTGCGGGAGAGAAGTTGCGTGCAAATGTTACTCCGATGCTGGCGATCGGCTTCGCCATGGACAAAAATGGGACTGACCGCTTTAAGGGGTTAGACCCCTCTGGAAAAAATTTTTTTTTGCCATTTTTTTTGCTTAAATGTTGTAAAAACATCTCAAAAAATGACATCCAAAAGGAATTATTAATACTATTATTATTATATATTAACAATTATTTTTAACCTAATTTGTGAAACAACAATGTCGCTCCGAAATGTTCGAAAATACCGCTCTGCTGCGATATTTTTAGTATCACAGATATCCTAGCATTTTGGAGTACCTATCTGCGGCCCGATCGATAATTTGGAAATGATGATATATGCTCCTGGTATAGCAGAATAAAGGTAAAATAATTAACATGCCTGTATTTTGAAAATTTCATGAAGTAAACACGTCTTCAAATTTTAGACGCGTTTTCTTCGAAAATATGTTTTTCAAACGGGTGGGCAGTATAACTCGCGCAATTTTTATCCGATCGACTTGAAATGTTGACTGTAGCTTCTTAAATAAATTATCTAAAGCGGTACATACGATTTTTTCGATCGGTTAAAAATTACGGTTTTTATAAACAAATTAGATCATATCGTTTTTTTCGTAAAATTTGATTTTGTTTTTTCAACTGCTGGCATTTTGCGAAAAATCCAAATTTTACAATAATTTTGTGTACCGCTTTTTTGTTTCTACACCGAAGGTTCCAGTACTCACTCCAGGGGTCTAACCCTTTAAATCGTTTACACGACCGAATTAAAAAGCATGTAGTGTCGGCACAACCTATGGAAAAGTCCGGACATGTCTTGCTCTCGCTCTAATTTAAAATCTCCAGACCATTTCAACCCTTTTCGACACTTTTCGGTGGCGCCACTGTCACGCTTAATTCATTAAATTAACCCGGCTTACGTTACCAATTGGGCTGTAACGCAATTAAAGTGTTGAATAATTGGTAGCATTTATGCTTATTATATCTTCTCGGTGGTTGGAAGCGGGCCATTTCGGTCGAAGGCAAGGGTTCGTTTAAAGGGGTGTCGTGGGCGAAAAGTTACCACGCCACGCATGATAAATGTTGCGGGCAAATCAGTTGGAGAATTTAAATTAGTCCAAGTTGAGTGACTGGTAGGCATATCGAGCAACACAGGATGCCTATTTCTGTGAGAAAACTGGGCTTTGCACGGCCTGATATTTTATTGATTCAATATAATTGTCAGCTAGTACCGGATTTTTGTTTTTAAGGAGTTCCCACCATCGATAATACCGAATTTTATTACTAACTTTTTTTAGTTCAAATGTGACACCGCCCCTATTAAGCCTCCTACTATAGTCCAATTAATAAGCCGGAAAATGTGGAAAAGTTGATAAGTAGCTCCGATTTCAAAAATTTTTGTTTGTACGTGTTCCTTAGACCCTCAGGAACATTCATCACTACTAACATCCGCCTTGCTATGAAAAATTAAAAAAATTATGGTAGTTTTCCCACCCCCAAAGCTTCCCCAATAGTAAAAGTGATAAAACATTTTAAAAATTCAAAATTTCACCGCGGAAATCGTCTCTCGGGGGGTTTTCGGGGTCGCTGATCTAATTCGAACGAATCCGAGATCTAATTACAACAATTCAAACTGTCAATATGATATGCGCGCGAATTTTGGTTTTAATGTAGTTAAATTATTGAAAAAATAGATTACGAGTGTAATGAAATCGTTTTTTAAGTTTTCTTTGATTTCATAAAAACTGGGTACACAAAATGAGATTACAATCTACACATATAGTTGCCATCATTCGTAATCAGAGTCGTTTTCGAGCATTGCTGATTGCTGCAGTATTGGTGGGTCCCTCTTCATCTTCACTTATATCTTGTTCTACTATAATTTCAGCCGGGCAAACCACTTCATCCTCTGTAATGCCAGTAGTTGCAGGTGGCTCGCAATTAGTGCAGTTAGATCCGTAACAAAATTTACACGTTTGTGAACAGTATACGCCATTTTTCCTGCAACCACAAGCTGCACCACAACCAGTTTGACATCCACATGTTATTTCATCCATAATACTTTTTGGCGCGGGCGGTTCTGTCATTCTTATGGGGTTGGATCTTTCCAACCCCAATCAGTTGGGTTTCATTTTGCGGTTCTATTGTGATCTGAATCTACTAATAATCCTATTCAAGAGTGCACTTGATAGTAAACTATTTTCAAATGTTATCGGATGTTTTTTATCTCTGTCACTTCTAGGGGTGGTTTTAATGGGGTCTCCGAAGTGGGTAAGCGACTCCGAAAACCCCCGAGACGATTTCCGAGGCGAAATTTTGAATTTAAAAATTTGGGGTGGTATTAATGGGGCGCAACCACCCTCACTCGAATATTTCAATTTCAAGTCGATTGGTTGAAAATTGTAGGCGGTAGCTTTACGGCCAGTTCGAAAAACATTTAAAAAAAAAAACAAAACGCGTTTAACGTTTCAAGTATGTACCTATATTTTGATGTCATTTTTTATTTATCATTCATCGGCGATACAACTGGGCCATACAACTGTCTTTCTAATCCAAGGTTTTCATGCTGCCTTTTGCTGTTTCCTGCTTTCATGTCCTTCTAATTCAAGGTATACTGTGTTTAGGAAGGAATAGTGAGCACTACTGCACCGATATCGAACGCGCATAAATTACTACACTACTCACAAAAATTAAGGGAGCAAAAAGAAATCTAAATTTTTCCCCAATTTTTGACGGGCTGTATCGCAGTGAAAAATGGTCGTATCGCGAATTTAAAAAAAGCGTTTTCAAGCTCTAAGACTCTACTTTTCGGATCTGTAGGCCAAAATTTTTTTGAAGCCACAGTTTTAACGCAATCCGAAGAAATAACGCAAAAAAAATTCCACATTTTAGCGTTCTTTTTCTCGCTCCACGGGCTTGGAATTTTTTTTTCGGTTAAACGACCATATGGATTAGATAGCCTGTTTATTCAGCTTCAGTTTCCTTTTTTTAATTGTTTTCTGCGTTCATTTGTCGCGGAGATATGCGAAATTGAACGAAAAAGGCCCCATTTGTTTTCAACCATCGATATCTCAGCAACCAATGATCGTACAGGAAATTGAAGAGCAGTTTCGGAAACTGGAATAAATCTCCTATAACATCCTGTCAAGACATTTAAAAAAATATTTTTTCCACCCTCGATATCGACTTGAAAAACGTTGAAAAAAAGTGACTTTTTCCCCTTCTTTTTGGTAAATCGATCTATAAAAATCTTAGCAAATATTGATGGGGGGGGGCTAGGACTTTTTAGGACTTTTTTACACCTCAATGTACCCCCAATAGCCCTGCAAATCTGCAGATCGATTCATCGAGCGGTTTTTTTCGGGCCGATTATTCAAAGTTTTGAAAAAAATTAAAGGAGCAAGATTTTTAGTTTTAAACACTATGCAATCTTCATAAAAATGGAAAACAGATTTTTTTTTCGACTTTTTTCTCAATTTTACATCGGTCACTTGGTAAATTTGAATCCCTTAATTTTTTTGAGTAGAGCCTAGGAAAGATAGCCAAAATAGGTACAATTTTTCAAAAAATTCCTCAAGCGTTAAAAAAAATTAGGTAAAAAAATAGCGCAATTTGAGTGCACTAGTTTTGGATCAAATCGGTTTGTAGGAACATAACCAAAAAAATTCATAAACGCGTGAAAAAACCGTTTTTTTCACTTTTTAAGAGCAAAAAAAAATTATTTCAGAAAAAAAAATATCACGTTATAGCGCTTAAACAGTCGAAGAAAAAAAGTTTTTAAAAATTAATATCGGTTCACAACTTTTTTGCAAAACAAAAAAAATAATAAAAAACCTTCGAAAATTGCCCTTTTTAATTGCCGAAAAGTGCGTTTGGTTCGTGAAGAGGTGCTTTACAATCATACAATAGACCAAGTTCGTCAAATTTGAGGAAGTATCTCAAAAAAACGACATTGAAAACCGGGCTGTTTTGCGCCCGGTCAAAACTTGGTCCATTGTATGATAGTAGAGCACCTCTTCACGAACCAAACGCACTTTGAAAAATCACTGTAGGACTGTTATTGGCAATTGCCGGGTAATTTTTCGAAAACACCTTTTTTTACATTTTTTCGAATTGCGCCAAAAGTTATGAATATTTTTTGATAAAATTTTACTGTAAGTAGCCGCCGAAAAGAGCTACAATTTGGTCACTCGCGGTCACTACGAATTTCGTAGGCCGAGTAATTAGATAGTAAAGAAAGGGCAATTTTCGAAGGTTATAATTTTTTTTGCAAAAAGTTTTGAACCAATTTTAATTTTTAAAACCTGACTTTCTTCGTCTTTTTAAGCGCTACAACGTGCTATTTTTTTGTTTTTCTGAAATAATGTTTTTTGGTACTTAAAAAGTGAAAAAACTGGTTTTTCACACGTTTGTGAATTGTTTGGTTACGTTCCTACAAACCTATTTGATCCAAAACTAGTGCACTCAAATTGCACTATTTTTTACCTAATTATCATTTTTTTTAACGCTTGAGGAATTTTTGAAAACAATTTCTATCTTTCCTAGGCTAAACAGCACCGTGACTCCACTCGGAAAACCGAATTTTTCGACCACTTTAAAAATTTTCCCCCACATAAAACCTTTTGGATGTCATTTTTGGATAGTTAAGGAAGCACTTAAGCCAATAAAAAGAATAGTCAAAAAAAATTACAAGGTAGTGTTACCCCTTAATTACGAGTGGACCCCGACGGGGCGCCACTGGTGCCCAGTTGCCACCTTGCTACCGCGACCGAGGGGGCGCCTACCGACTGCGATGGAAACAAACAATCTTTCGCCTAGCGGGCTCTGATGTCTCGATGTTCGGGACGGCGACAGCGTAAACTGTGAAAGAGATAAACAAGGCGCATCGCGGATGCCATATGGGCGGCCAGCCTGAGAACCTGGAGACGGGCCTTTGTTGCGCGGGTCCGTCGCTTACGACACCCGATAATTATCCGTCAAAGGAGCCACCGAATTAGACCCCCTTAAGCTGTCACCTATCCTATTATTGTGTAATTTAAAATACTGGTTAAATTGAGATGAAAAATAGCTTTGTAAATGGGGAGGAGAGAAAATGATTTGTCTCAATGACAAAGGGAAATAGTGTCCGTTCCAATTAGATTAGAGTGTAATTAACTAATTGTGTGGTTTGTCAATTATCATGAAATATAGACATCCAAAAAAAACGTCATCAAAGATGGCCGAGAAAAAAAATACGTATTTCTATTCTTAATCGAATTTATAACCTTATTTACTTGTCAACACTGTCACTTCATATGACATCCATTGTTTATTTCACAAATTGTGACAGTCACTTGTCAAAAGTTTGACATAACCGAAAAGCTTAGACATGACCGCTATTTCCATCTCTCTCGTTCATAGCCAGAGTTGATGACGTTTTTTTTTGGATGTCTCAATGCGTCATCTCGATGTAGAAAGCTTCAAGTCCAAAAAGTGGACGTTTAAGGCGTCTGTTACCATCTGGCAATACTATTTGTGTTGATCAACAACAAGAGAAAAATTCGTGCCTTAGGATCCAAGACAGGGAACAACGAAACAACTGCAGACAACGTTGTTTCTGGATTTTGCACTTATGCAATTTTGCACAATATAATGCAGCTTAAGAAGAAGAGGAAATAATCCTAATTGTAACCTCATCCAGTAGAACATTTAGTACCATTATTGATAGAGCTGAAATTGAAGTAGTTAGTAGTCTTAGTAGATTATAGTTTGACCTAGTATCCCCCTCCTAACTCGATATTAACTTATTTGGCTAAAGAGTAGACATCAGTTTCTGATTGTGTTACTTAACGGTGTTAAATCGCAGCTGCGCGATGGCCAATTAATGTCTCCAAAACGGCCGATAACACGGCTACGTGCAAAAGATCGATTGTTTCACGGCTTGTGTGACACGTTGCTCCATCCTGCTGGAACCAAAGCTCGTCCAAGTCCAAATCGTTCAATCGCAGCCATAGCAAATCAGTGTCAACATGTCTCTGTAACGCATTCCATTTACTGTAACGCTGTTACCATCTTCATTTTGAAAGAAGTACGGACCAATGATGCCACCACTCCAAAACCAACACCAAACAGTCATTCTTGCAGGATGCATCGGCTTCTCTATGACTACGTGTGGATTTTCGGAACCTCCTCCTACAGTTATGTTTATTAACATGTCCTCCAAGCTTCTTACGAAAAAATTATTTGTGGATGGTCATTTTCCTTTACCTCTTGAGTAAGAGTCAACTTGGAAGCGAATAATCCGAGGTCTTTATGCAATATTCTCTTCAGAGAAGTGCGACTGACATTAAGTTGTTGTGCTCTGTGACGAGTTGAGTTTCTTGGGTTTTCACGCACACTTTGGGCAACAGCAGCAATTCTTTCAGCTGTGCGCACCGGACGAGCACGTGGATGACATCTGTTATCCATAAGCATGCCAGTTTCACGAACTTTCTTACACCAGGCGCTGACGGAGCTTCATTTCGACCAAAAATTGTTCTCAATTTTCTCACTGTTTCTGCAACACAGCATTCACTTTGGAAATAATTTTCAATATTTACCAACGTTGTTCAAGCGTAAAACGATCTATTTCTTACAGCGGAGGCTAGACACCACATACATATATGTCAAAATCAAGCTCGTCAGTGTCGGCAATGTAGAAATAACACTCAGTTTAAACAGAAACCAATAGATGGCCCACCCTTTATACCCTGCTTGATGGAAGAGGAAACCTCAGATTAAGTGCTATGTCAATGTGAGAGCATAACAAGACTGACGTTTACTCGGGAAGAAAAAAACGAAGGAAAGTAATTGGGGAGTCTAATAAGAAGGACCAAGTCGGATAAGTTGTTATAAATGTGCTAGCCGGAGTAGCAATTAGGACTTTTTTTAGCAACTCCGTTACAATCCAATCTAATCTATGATACTAATAAATAATATATTTCTCGTAGATGGAAGACTCGGAAACTTCAGGCGAAACAATCCGCGGCACCCGCCATTTTTTACGAATCGTATCGCCGGTGTCATTTTCTTGGCAGTTCGGATATCATAACGTATCTGCCGTCACGGCTAATATATCAAGGAACGGAATTTATCGCAGGTTAGCCGCATATTGACCTACTGAATTATATACCATCGGCGGGCGGGCCCTTCGGATTTTATTACGGACACCAGAGACGCGGGAAGAAAGGAAACGCAGAAAAAGAGGCCGCCAGTACTACGGAACATGATAAATGGTTAAAGCGTCTGTTACGTGGTTTCGATATATACAGTGTGAAACAGCCAAATGGAATAAATTCAGTAGCTCCATTATTATGCATGTTTTGGAAAATTCTGAGACACGTCAATTTCTAATTCTAAAATGACATCTTGCGATGTAAAAATGTCATCCCTAAATTCAACCCCCTTCAGGTGAGAGCTACAACTCCTAAATTTTCAAATTGGAAGTAGGGGCTTGTGACACTTCATTTGAAAGGTAGTTTCATTCTCTATTCAAAACTGCAATGGTTTAAATTTTATTGCAGAAATTAACAAGAAAATAAGATAAGTTTCTTCAGCGTAGGAAATTCGTTACATTAAAATAAAACTTTTTATAAGTAACGCTATTTGTCAATTTTAGGTTTCGGGAACGTGGACATGTTTCCGAAGTTCGATACCGAGTTCGATACCACCACTGCTCCAGCATTAACAAGTTTCCCCCTAAGACCGAAGATTCCTTAGGAAGACCCATTTTTATTTTGACAGTCAGCTTTCACGTGTGATAAGTAGAATGATGAGAGATGTCAGATTCCCATGAATTGCTGCATGTATGCTACGCAAGCTGCGAAGATGCTTATCACCATCAGCTGTTATCACTCTTTAACGGTCAATTTAATTCTGAAAAATTCGGAACCACATGTGCTTCATCTAATTTGACACAAAAATAACTAAATTATTTAGTGTGAGGTTGAGAACTCCGTGTGTCTGAAGCGAAATACTTTACTGTAGAATTAAAGAGAAAACATTTGGTAGTGAAAGACTTTCAAAAAGTTCTGTTATCCAAATGTGAAAGATGATTTGGTATTTAGTCAATGGACATTTTGGATGATATAAACACCCCTATCAGTCTCTTCTAGCGGCTTTTCATTTTCTAGATTTTCCGCTGGTTATATAGGATTTACATATTGCATTAATTCAATTTAGTATTGCTTCTCCAATCATGTAGCGGGTTTGCATTTATCATTGGGTTCGACGCCGATTGGTGCCTCGTCATATTGGTGCATGTCGTTTCATCAGTTTAACTATCGCAATGCCCTTCGGGCCGCGCCATAACAAGCGGCAACCTCTAATTCTGTTAACGTTCACGCTGTGCATATTCCATGTACCTAAATATATTACATGGAATTGTACAACTAGGAAAGCCGATGGAGTCTGGCAACGTCAACGCGATGTCTAGGAAAACACTATAGTTTACGTTCTGGATAACACCTGAACTACTGCATAATACCTGATTTTAGCTACAAATTATAGCCATAGTTATTGAAGGTACTGTACTTCCATTCCTCATAGCAGTGCTGGAACTCATATACTGAAATAGCCTTCAGCTGGTCGATTGCAGCCTTCTGAATGTTTTCTGTGGTCCTAAAATGACGTCCCTTGAGGTGATTTTTTAATCTCTGGAAGAGAAAAAAGTCACAAGGACTCAAGTCAGGCGAATAAGGAGGCTGAGGAGCCACAGGGGTGTTTTTACTGGCCAAAAACTAGTTTATTGAAACGGCTGTGTGAGAAGGCGCATTGTCGTGATGCAACATCCAAACAAGTTGTTCTTGATGTTTGGTCTCACACGTATGACACTTTTTCGAAGTTTTTCAAGGATCTCTCTGTAAAAGTGTTGATTTACTGTTTGGCCTGGAGGCACAAATTCTTTGTGGGATAATTCCCTTGCTATAAAAAAAAGCAAATCAACATGCATTTGATCTTCAACTTGCTCATTCTTGCTTTTTTGGGTCTTGGAGTGAAGGAACTTGAAGTGTGCCATTCCATGCTTTGGCGCTTGGTTTTCAGGTCGTACTCAAACACCCAAGTCTCATCAGCAGTAATGACACGTTCCGTA
Organism: Aromia moschata; assembly: GCA_029963805.1. NCBI lineage: Eukaryota > Metazoa > Arthropoda > Insecta > Coleoptera > Cerambycidae > Aromia > Aromia moschata. Next base: position 6,753,944 of record JAPWTK010000007.1, on the reverse strand, counting down.
AAATTGGTATAATTTTCAATCGATTCCGAAAGTCAAGACACCTTTATCTCCTGATGTCCTTTTGTTCCTGCGAAAGGTTTTTTGCAACCATTTTTGCGCAGATTTTTCTCATCCCCAATTCCTTGCTCAAAATCTGATGAACAGCGGTGTGATTCAAATTTAACTCCTCCCTGATCATTCTTGTCGTCAACCGACGATCTGAACGAAGAAGATTTCGTATTCTATTGACATATTCATCGGATCTTGAAGATGAAGGCATTCCGCTATGTGGTTCATCTTCAATCGACTCTCTTCTTGAAAAAAACAATCGCCGTAGGCATGTTGGAAGTATCCGTAGCGTTGTGTCCAAGTCTGAAGCAAAACCTGATAGCACACCGTTGGCCAAAATCAGTGTCACTCATTTTTAAAACACACTAGAAAAAAAACCGGTTTACGAAAACAGTCACAAAGAATAAACAAATGACTTTAACAAGTTCAAACTTGTGCTGAAGATGCTTTTACATGTTAACCTACCGCCCTTCCAAGTTCCGTCTCCGCAGTGTTGCTAGATCGGGCGCTACGTCACCAGTCTTATTACTTAATTTACACACCTTGTACATGCAGGGCAAGCGGGTTGAAAACAGGCTAGAATACGATTCAAAATTTACTTGTATTCAAATATCCCTGCGGGAGTTTCATAAAGATTATTACAACGCCATAGTGCGTTAAAGAATTCAAAAACTGGATTTTCTTTTCGGATTTTTGACAGCCTGATTAATATCCACATGTTATAAAAGAAAACTCGCGTTTGTGACACACGGCCTTTCCAGGGCTTCCTCGTTTCGGCGGTTTTAGACTTTAATAAAAACCCTAAGCTAAAAACGCCTAATGTTAAATTCAAACGTACCTTCCCTCCTGCGTAAAAAAATCCACCACCCCTACCTGGGCTGTTGCGCTCGATGAGGTGTTAGCCTCAAAGCCCGGTAAACATTAGAAACTCCCCAGCGTTTGAAAAGCGGTGAGATTTTCATTTCTGTGTCAGCTTCTTTACGTCTATGCAAATATCCACTGAGAGTATTGATTCGCAATCTAAGTGCCGATAGAATTTTAAATTTGCTTTTAAAACATCGGATGACGGAGCTTTGTTTGTGGGTGGCACGAATGTAGATCATGTTTGAGTTTGTCCTCTGTATCAGGTGTTGTTCTCTCTCGCTAATATAAATATTTTTTTTGTTACAGGAAATTAGAAGGAAACGAGGAACTCCTACAAGTAAGTTATTCATGAAAATATTTTCCCACAAATAACAGAGAAAATAACGGGGTGTTTGTTATGTAGATGAAAGTGGTGTGTAAGTAATTTGGTTGTAAAAAGGCATGAACATAAAAACAGAGTTTTGTTCTTAGATGAATCAATAGTCGCATGGAGGTATTAGTTGCGAAATAATTTATCTCAAAAAATTAATGTTCAAGATTTGTCATCCACTTTTAATCTTTGACAGTATTATACAATCTGTCAAGACGTTGTTAATGTTTAGCCACTTGTTCCCTGGCTACCTTCCACATTACTTGTACTACTACTTCGACTGTATTCCAAAAGATGATTTGGGATCATATAATTTTGGATCATATGAATAGCTGCTTTTACGTACTCTATGTGATATATGTATATTTAAACGACTATTGTATATCATCTTGTATGCAAATCAAGACACCCTTTGATTGTTTTTCCCATTAAGTGCATTATGCAAAGTTAACGCCCTTAATTCATATTTTTACTTGCATCGTGTAATATTTATCTTGATGAGACTTCAGAGAGGGTAAATTAGAATGACCGAGCATTTTGATTGACAAACTAATAAACATAAAAGGTCTATTCAATTCTACTCTGACAAAAATGTTAGCTAGCCTAGCTCTTGCTTGTTAATGGATTGACGCATTGAAATATTTATGAAATATGCTTCGTTCCGTATCCATACACAAACATGGTGGTGAAACGAACAATTTTTTAAAAATTGTTATTTAAGAAGTAGATATCTATTATAGGTATAACAATCGATGTCAAGTTATTAAAATATATGAACAATATAAAACCTAAAAATTAATTCCTAGATTTAGGTTTTTATTTACAGTTTATCTAGGATTTTGTTTTGTGAAAAAAGGAACAAAAGATGTGTTACTTTTTCTTACTAAACAATCTGTATACTCTCTAAGTATTGGTTGACGAGGGGTGACATATAAACCGTGTCCGTTGACTTAAACTGTCAATTTATATCAGTAAATGGACAACTTACCGCCGGTTTTCCCGAAAGAAACGTGTCAGGAAGAGTTATCGCGATCTTTGGGGTTTATAGGGATTTGGAGGGAAACTACAAATCGAGCCGTCAATAAACCTAATTGGATGCTAACTATCTCCATTATTTCTTTGTAGGATTTTCTTGTAGGAAATAGCTTAGTCATGGGCGTCCTGTACACCTACTATAACATATTTTCATATAATACTAGCTGACCCGGCAAACGTTGTGCTGCCATATTGAAAATTTGGGTCTATACGTATTTTTTGATGCCAAATCAAAAAAAAAAAATACAAAAAACATTTTGTATCGGTTGTATTTGCATTTGGGTCGGATTCCTTGTTGAAAAGGATCCACTTAGGAATAGATTTTTCGTAATATAGCCTTCCAAGACCTTAATCCTCAATCAGTTCAAGAGCCACTCATGAAAATTTTCTGCTTAGGTGAGAAAAATGTCTTGAAGTTCAAGGACATTTATTAAAATAATTGTTATATCTTTTTTTTAAGAATCTTCAACATGGCCATTTTCGTCATGGCCAAGTAAGAGTAGCTGCACTTAAAATCCGCAGCAAAATCACCATATAAAAATTTAAATTGGCAATATTTTCAAAACTACAAATTTTTAGAATAAACAACCTTATACAAACTTACCCTTATTTTTAATGCTAAATAAGATGGGGGTTTCCATTTGAAAAAATTGTTCTTTGGCATTTTTCTCAATTTCATTTTTGATCTCATTGTTTGAACACCCTGTAATTATAGTTATCATATTACAAAAAAATCTATTAAAGTCGATCTTTTTCAACAAGGAATCCAACCAAAATTGAATAATAAAGGCTTTCTTATAGGAAAAATTGGTAATTATCTTAGGGCCTGCAGACGTCATTTTTGACATAAAAACTTAAATATCTCAAAACCGCTTAAACTTAGGTATAGGACATTATACATGAAATATTCTTAGAATATACCATAGAATATAAAAATGTATTAATATATAGGGCATTCCATTTAAAATAACAAAGTTGACATCTACTTCCGGTATAACCGGAAGTGCGATTAACGTGAAAATATTTTAGGCGTATGTCCCTCATTGACCTTAGTATGTCACCAAATTTTCAGATTTTTACTAATTATAGTTTTCCCATAATCGATGGATGCAGTTCCCGGAGGACCTGCATGGATGCAGTTCCACCCTGTATATTTTTTTACAATCTGTCTCGTCAACACATAACCAAAACCATTGATTTTTTTAATTCAGATTTGATGTTTTTCCATGTTTTTGCATAGAGGTGGAACAGGCTTTTAGGCATTTTCGTTGTTATTAACTTCAAGTCAGGATTGTATTTATTCCAAAAGTCCTAAAATGGTTCTTTATCCATTTTTATAGTTACGGCGCATCAATTCACTAACTCTTGACAATTTAAATTCTTCGTAAGAATTTTTCGAAAACCGAATCACTAGTTGTAATATGCCAGTTAGGTGGCTATTCCTTTAATAGCCGAAAAAATTAGAAGACCTACGGGCTAGAATTAGAAATCAATTTCAGGAGATTAACAACTCCTCCAAAATGCTCACCAATGTTTTCGATTTTGTAAAAAGAATAATGAAAACGTGTTTGGAAGTAGAATAATATATGATGAATAACACGTATCACACAACAAAACGCACGCTTTTATCCAAAACTGAACTATATAAACAAGCTAATGCTGAAGCGACGAACGATTTTTGGACAAGACCCGAAAGCTCGACGCGACACCTGTGTTTCGCGAAAACAATTACCTCGCACTATCGATGATCCCTACATAATACATTCTTTTATTCGATCGTGGGAGAGACCTGTTCCCATCATCTCTGACAATCATTTCTATATGCCTTTTCAACAAAGTACATAAAAGTAACAATAAACTAAATCTTATCTGTAGATAGAAAGGAGAGCTCACCCACAATCTACTATCGAACCTGAATCCAGGCCATCTGCGATTACGAGTAGATCAGGTGACCTCGACCTTTGAGATATGGTTCATTTCAACGTCTAACTTCGCAACCGAATGTCACGTATTTTCACACGATTATTCCTTATAAGTACAGTCAGCAGCGAAAGTCGTCATCATATCCACTTTTTGAAGGTTGCTAAAATTCATTTTTTATACTGCAATATAGATTTTTATTATGTACAGTATACATCGTTTATAACTACGTTGAAGGGACCGGCGAAATTTAGTCGTTATAATCGGAGTTCGCTATATCCAAACACCATGTACTTACTCAAAAATGGCCTTTATTCATAAAAGAAAAAAGTACACTTAAATATACATGCGTACAAAAAGTTGAAACAACAATGATATAAATATTTTAATATGTAGGTACTTATGAGCAAGTTTTAATTAAATTTTAACCAAAAAATATATTATTTTAGTTTGTTTTTGTAATTTTTTGTTTTCTAAAATGTTTCTTTCGATAACTTTTTCCAAATGTGGCGAAGAAAAAATTGTTTAGATCTCTGAAAATGCATCGTTTATAGAAGGTGATTGAAAATCGATTATTTCGTTCATTTTTACATCTTATTTAAGTTTTGACCATATTTGAATCTGAGCCAGCTAAAATTTCATCTTCGATTATATGCTCCACCGTTTCGAGTTCTTCATCAATATTTGGAAAGTATTCCCAACTTTCTTGAGTTGCTAAGTTAACTGCGAACCCATTGAGCTAGAGGTAAATTGTCTTCATCCCTATCATTTTATAATCCAAGCTATTCTGCTAGTGGTGGTAAATCATCTTCGTCAAAAGAGTTTTCTGTTTTGGCAATTGGCTATTGTGCTTTGAGAAACACGATCCCAAGCTTTTGAAATTAGATAAATAATTTCAGGAATATCTAATTTTTGTGGAATATGTCATGATTTGAAGTTTTCTAAAATGTGTCTTTAGAGACTGTATTTCTTCATGGTCCATTGGTTGTAGAACTGATGTGGTATTTGATGGAAGAAAAAACAAGTTTTATAGCTTTTAAATTTTGAATATTAGGATAAGTTGGACAGATACCCAAAAAAACAATAAAACGTTTTTTTTTGTCTAATAAGTTTATTGTCCCATCGTGTAATATATTTTTTCAAATAATGCTGATGTCATCCAAGCTCTTGAATTATTTTCACATTCTGTTGAATATGAAAATAGGTAGGGATTTAATATCGAGGCTGCTTAGCTTTGTCAATAATCACAAGTTTTAGTTTTTCCGATCCAGTCATATTTGCTGCAACAAGAACAGTCAGTCTTTTAAGTTTGCTTCAAACACACTTTTCTCCTTTAAATTTCATTGTTTTATCTGGCAGCATCCTAAAAAATAAACCGGTTTCGCCTGTGTTGAAAATTTCTTCGTTTTCGTATTCTTTTCTTAAATTTGGTCACATTGTAGTTAACCAATCGTTACACATCCCTTCTTTCTCTAGCTTTCGGTACTTTCCCTGCGTTTTCTTGACGCTCTTGACGCGCGTGGCGCGTCCGTCGTTATAAGTGATAATTAAAGTTCGTGCGAACGCGGAGTGTAACAGGACCGTAGTCAGTTTACGAATGAAAATGTTAATATGTTCACAGAAACTATATTGCATCATAGTACATTATTAAATATTATTACTTATTACCAAGCGCGAATGTCACAGGGCCGACACTGTGTATGTCCTGCCCTTGACTCGTTGGCCTTCACAGCTCACAGCTGACTTGCATTATGAAAACTGCGCTAGCAATTTTAGTTATTTATGTCACGCTGTAACAGACAGTCGCCGGTATTGCATCGCGTTGATACGTTTCGTTTTTCCATTCGCCGTGTGTTTAAATAACTTTATAAATATTAATAATCATTAGTTGAGGGGAGAAGTGAATAAAGTGAGGTACGATGCCAAAGGTGAAAAGAAGTAGACGGGAGGTACTTCAAATGTCGTTTAAAGTGATCCTGGGGGTTTTAGGGACATACGTATTCAAGATCACCTTTTTTGTACTGTGTGTGAACGTATTATAAATTCTTCAGATAAAACTAAAGTAACAAGACATCTAAAAAGCCATGCCTCCTCCAGCGCCGACGACTCCGTATTTTTCTATGAACTTACAGAAGCCTTTGTTGCAAGCAATATTCCATTAAACAAACTAGAGAACCGTTTTTAAAAAAATCATACAGCGTGTTAAAAAAAAAGAACAGCGTGTTAAAAAAAATCCAGGATATTTCATTTTGGAAAACATATGTAAAGTTTTAGTTGGTACATAGCAGGAGTTACCAGAAAATATATTATTATATAGTTCATGCCTCAACAATTTCTCTCTGTCCTTGTTAAGTGATTGTCGTCGGTAAGTGTTGTTAATTTACATTGTTACATGACTTAACCGTACTATTTGGTAAAAATAGTACTATGTTGCTACATAATGTATGTAAACATATTAATAGTTTCATTCGTTAACTGACTACGGTCCTGTTACACTCCGCGCTCGCACGAACTCTAGACTGATAATAATCTGACCCAACATTTCACTACATATTTCGTCGTTATATATGTATAACGATAGGTTTCGCATATAATAAGGATTATTTCTGGACGGGACTTTTGAAATTCGCCGCAAAAAATTTTTTCTTCTTTTCATCTTTTCGCACAATCCACATATCGCCTTCAACTTTGGCTTATTAGACGTAGAATTTCATAAGTTGTGAACCTATTTGAGGTAAAAATACAGTAGAACAAAAATGATCAGAATTTAAGCAACTTTCAAAAAGCCAGTTTGTGATGGCTTTCGTTTCTGACTGTAGGTAGGGTCCGGGGCTTGACAGCTCGAATTCTTTTTTTATTCCATTACCGGCGGCCCGGTTTATTTCAGATGTCCATAGAAATTGATCGCCATGGCTCTATTGTGGGTATCCGATGAATGGTATCCGGCCCTAAATACCTGCCACGTCCCTTTTCTGCCCTCGTCCTTGGTGACTTGTTAGATGGAATTATTTTTTACTGTCCGCCACGAAGTGGCGAAGAAAGATTGAAATTGTGTAAGGAAAAAGAGAATTTTCCGAGTGACCTTTTTACGCCACGGTTTCGCGGCATTATTGAATGAAGCATGTTTATATTTTCGTTACAAAAAATGGGTATTATACGATAACGGTGGCAGCCTTAAAATTTCTAAAAACTGTCTTACACATACCAATTTATTGCACAAAAAATTGCCGAATTTATTTTTCAATAAATTGTCCAATTTTAGTAACTGTTTCCACTTTGTAACATTTTATTGGCCATTTCACCTAACTAATGACTAAAACCTAAGAGTTTTCATAGGTTTGTCCCTAAGAGAAGTCGCTTATCTCATTATAAGCTTGGTACAATGAACTAAATATCCCTAAAATTGGCAAGAAATTAAATTCCCAAGTTCTAAATTCCCTACAAGTTCTAATTTACAATTTATTTTGGACAATTTATTGGGCGACAATTTCTGTTTTACACGTTTTCCAATAAATTGAAGGTCAACTTGTACAATTTATTGTGAGGAAAATTGGTGTGTGTAAAACAGTCATTACTTTTTTAACGATTAAATCAGAGATCGTCAAACGGTGTACATTTAACAATTTTAAAAATTGTTTCGTCAAAACCAGTGCCTAAGGCAAGCCACCTCGTAAACACCCTGTTTAGTCTAACAGACGATGATTATTGCGACTGATTTCGTTATTTGTTTGTTTAACTACACATAATGTGAATACTGCAAAATACCCAGCTTAAAGAATTAAGTAGCAGAAATTATTTGTTTAGATGTTTTATGTTCGTTAAAAAATTACGTAGTTCTTTCAATGACTAATACAAGGTGTGTAAATTAAGTAAAGAGACTGGCACCGTAGCACCCGATCTAGCAACACTGCGGAGACTGGACTTGGAAGGGAGGTAGGTTAATGCACCTCCAGTACAATTTTGAACTTGTTGAATTTCGTTCTTTGTAAATATTGAGCAACAGTGTGCCATCAGGTTTTGCTTCAGACTTGGCCACAGCGTAACGGATACTTTTGCAAAACTTTTTTCAAGAACCTAGGTTTTTCGGTGGTTTAAGGCATTCTCAGAAGGAAGACCGTCGATTAAAGATGAACCTGGAAGATTATGTTTTTTTTTTGATAGCCAGGGAATTGTCCACAAAGAGTTTGTGCCTCCAAGCCAAACAGTAAATCAACACTTTTACATATATATTCTTGAAAATCTTCGAAAAAGGGTCATGCGTGTGAGACCAAACATCAAGAACAACAGGATGTTGTATAAGGACAATGCACCTTATCACCCAGCTATTTCAGTGAACGAGTTTTTAGCCAGTAAAAACATTCCTGTGGCTCCTCAGCCTCCTTATTCGCCTGACTTGAGTCCTTTTGACTTTTTTCTCTTCCCGAGATTGAAAAATCACCTCAAGGGACGTCATTTTGGGACCATAGAAAACATTTAAACGGTTGTAACTGACCAGCTGAAGGCTATTCCAGTATATGGGTTCTAGAACTGCTATGAGGAATGGAAGAACCGTATATAGCGCTGTGTGACTTCCCAAGGAAGTTATTTTGAAGGAGGCAATACTGAATTGTAATTCTAGTCGAATAAAAAAAAATTAAAAAAGTCAATCCCATTACTTAATTTACACACCTCGTAGATAGTACTTCATTCTAATAACTCTTGACCAAAATGAGTTTTCCAAACTAACTTTAAAAAAAAAAGATGCAACTGATGCAGTTTCAGTTCATTCCCTTCCTTAATGGAATTTCTCATTGACATAGATTAAGACTAACGGAGACTTACATACATACGGCCAAGTCTTTCTATTCCTAATGAAACCCATTAAAGTTCTTTTTCTTGGCGCAAGCCCTTTTGTGAGTTAAGGTAACGACTTCAGCGCTGGAGTTTTTACAGCTGCATGTTTGTATTAGTTCCCGTATTAATTAATTAATACGGGAACTAATTTAATAAAAAAGGGAATTAATTTAATAAAAAAAAAATAGTGGAGAATTTTCTAAATGGCATTATTATGTAGTGACGGGTACAAAATATTTAAAACGTACGAGGGGTGTAAATTAAGTAATGAGACTGATTTTTTTAATTTCTTTTACTCCAATAGAATTACAGTTCAGTATTGTCTCCTTCAAAATAATTTCCTTGGGAAGCCACACAGCGCTGGAGATGGTTCTTCCATTCGTCACAGCAGTGCTGAAACTCATATACTGGAATTGTCTTCAGCTGGTCAGTTACAGCCGTTTGAATATTTTCTATGGTCCCAAAACGAAGTCCCTTGAGGTGATTTTTCAATCTCGGGAAGAGAAAAAAAAGTCACAAGGACTTAATTCAGGCGAGTAAGGGAAGTTGAGGAGCCACAGGAATGGTTTTACTGGCTAAAAAACTCGTTTACTGAAATGGATGTGTGATAAGGCGCATTGTCGTAATGCAACATCCAGATGTTCTTGATGTTTGGTCTCATACGCATTACACTTTTTACAACCTCTCTGTAAAAGTGTTGATTTACTGTTTGGCTTGGAGGTACAAACTCTTTGTGGATAATTCCCTGGCTATCAAAAAAGAAATCATCTTCAAGGTTCATCTTTAATCGACTCTCTTCCTTCGGAGAATGGCTTAAACCACCGAAAAACCTGGGCTCTTGAAAAAATACTGTCTCCGTAGGCGTGGTGAAGTTTTGCAAAAGTATCCGTTGCGCTGTGTCTGTAGCAAAACCTGATAGCACACCGTTGCTCAAAATTAATGTCACTCATTTTTAAAACGCACCAGAAGAAATCGGTTTACGAAAACAGTCACGAAGAACAAAAAAATGGCTCCAACAAACTTGTACTGAAGGTGCATTACATGTTAACCTACCGCCCTTCCAAGTTCCGTCTCCGCAGTGTTGCTAGATCGGGCGCCATGTTGCTAGTCTCATTACTTAATTTACACACCTTGCATATACGAAGTTAATCTAGGTATTTTTTGAAGTTTCTGTTTGACGTTTCTGTTAAGGTTACGAGAGCCTTTTCTTTCTCTTCAAAACGTTCACACATATACACCATTTCTTGTCATCACATCCCTTTGATGTTCCCTTTGTTTTCCCTCGATATAATGATATTTACAAGTCCAAAGAAAAAAATTCAGTTTAGCCCATCAGTTTCAAATATCAGAGTCAAAAAACGTTGCGAATTTCTACATATATAAATAGGGTAACACATAATTAAATACCGTAATTACAGTAAGGTATTTAATTATGTAAATGCTTCATACATTGGCTTTCCAGAAGTGAATAATATCAAAATCAAGTTAAATTATGTTCTAATTAAATTATGGCGTTCGTACCAAATTAATATGTCCATATGTGTGTAAACGGGTATGGATCACATTTAACATGCAGTTTTCGTTTATGATGCGATTATTACAGTTACTATTACACAGCAGACTAAATCAAAATATTTATACTGGAATAATTACGATAATTTCAGGCTGAGGCTAGATATATGCATATAGTATGATTAGTTACATGAAATTTACCGCAAATCAATGTATTTGAATAGTTACTTGACATTAACGAAATTCATTAATTTTTTTAATTAAGTTTACAACTGCTGTTATTCGGCTTTGACTGTTCATCCAATCCTGGTATAGCATTTCCAATATCATTTTAAAACAATATTAAAAATAGAAGCGCGGCATCTCGTTTGTAAACACGACTGCACAGACCTCGAACGCGTGCCATCCACAGGCGTCCGTAACTTACTTTCAACACGATACATGCCTTATAATATGTTGAAAATCGTTTATATATTAATGTAACATTGTTTTGTTTGTACGAGAAACGTTTTGGATAAGAAACTTAACCCCTTCGTTGGCAGAGGGAATTCGACAAAAAGTGCCCAAAATGACAGGAAGATTTTTTATTCTGGAAATTCAAAATGGCGGCGTCAGTATGGCGGACCAAAATCGAAAATTTCACTCTTCATTTCACTGTTACGTAATAATGAAGTAATACTGATTCCTAAAACTGCTCAATAGCGTAAAATGTTATTCGTTTGTTGAACAAACTAAACGACGGTGGTAAAACGAAACTAAATACAAAATTTCTGAACTTTTAACATCTTAGATGTTTGCCTCGAGAATAATATAACAGTTATCTTAAAACTGATGAAACTTTATTTGAAGGAGTAAGATCTCGATCAATCAAGTAATATTTTGCATTTTCTTCTGCCACTCTGGATCCACCATTTTGAATTTGGAAATATTGAGTTTAGATTCGTAATTAGCGACCTCAAAAACCCCGGGGTCCCAATTTTCAACCAAATCGAGTGAAATTTTCGATTTTGATCCGCCATATTGACGCCACCATTTTAAATTTTCGAATTTTGACTTCAGATTCGGATTCAGCGAGCACACAAACCCCCGTGTAAGACTTGCATGCCAACTCGGAGCAAGTTAAATAGGAAAAAAAAGATTGACGCACTATTGCGTCCATGCCACACAGGGCACCGATTAATTTGACGCACTATTGCGTCAACGCTAACGAACGGGTTAATCTAGGCAACAGCTGTTCAGCGAACCATAAATCTGCGGTCATGTCTTCATGATAGTCAGCAGAAGACTGTGTTTTTGTTTTGTTACAGCTGAATTTCTTTTGTTGCAACTTAACTGAGGTCTTATTATATACAGCTACACTTTATTTTTTTGCATATTCTATCGAATTAGAAAGGTGCAGCATTTCTTTGTTTTAAAACTTAGATTTGAACGTCTCTTGTCAGACCCTCGGCTCGGTATCAATGTATCAATAAGATATATTATTATCGGGAACACCCAACTTTCCAGACTTGGATATTCTTGCCGCCTGGCATGTAATACCGAGTCATACATAATGCAATGGCACGAAGTCGGGGATTTTTGCATACTATGCACCGGCAACGGTATCGCCTTTAATAAGACCCTAGTTTATGGCGTGCATTCAAATTCAATAAAGCCGTTTGCTAAATATTTTGGATGGCGATGCATGTGATGCGGTGTACAAAGTTTCCCGGCGTTTTCTTTTAAAATGAAAACATTCAAGGGAACTTTGTTGTGGTAACGAACTAAAGTTGTCCCAGTAGACTATGTTTGATTAAACCATTGTTGCGGTGAAGGAAAAATCTGTGGTTGATTTTATTTTGAAACACTTATTGTTTTGATTGTTAAAACAATTACATTACCGTCATTGACATTGCATAATATTATACATGATGTTAAAAAAATTAGTGACCTGTCCACCTTCTGCTCCCAAACATGCTCTCTTCATTGAATCGAAAACATCGGTGAACGTTTGGTAGGAGTTGTTAATCTCCTTAGAATGCAGAGGTTTCCCTATTACTACGAACCCTAACAACTATAAGTTTGGACAAACGCATTTTTTTCAAAACAATTATTCACTGCCATGCAAAAATTTACAACCACGCTTTAAAACCTGAAATATTATAAAAAATATAATAAAATCACATACATTTGCAAGATAATATTTTTTTATGAATTTATGGCCAAAAATATCAAAATCTGCTAAAAATGCTGACAACTAAATGTTCGGAAAATCGAGAAACCTGCCTTAAAAAATAAATAAAAATTTGTTGTTGCCGCGGTAACCATTAATTTCACATTAGATGCGTCAGTCACATTTCTCGTAGTTTTTGCGAATATTCGTTATTTCTAAATAAAAATGGGCCGTGGACGTGCGACTGATCAAAAATTGCGGCAGCTCATTGTAAAAAAAAAAAAAAATACTGAAGTGGCAAAAAAAACCGCGAAATTGCGGAAGAATTGTGCTTTGCAAAGTCTACTATTGGGGACATATTAAAACATTACCGCAAACCTGGAAATTTAGATGTAAAAGGTAAAAGTCCTGGAAGATCCAGGTTTGTTACTGAAAGGAGCCAAAGGTTGTTGGTGAACATTTGCAAAAAAATCGACGGAACACCTTAAGGGATATAACAGCGCAATGGAACTCTGAAACAGGAGAAAGGCTATCCCGCGAATGTTGAAAAAAATACATTCATCAGTCTGGGCTTAGTATTTGTAAGGTATTACTATTTTTTTTTCAAATTTTTAATTTCTCAATTTTCGTAAATGATCGTAGGCTAAAGAAAAGCCTTTATTAACTGAGGCACAAAAAAAATCGACTTATAGAAGACTGGTCTGTACAGTGTACAGACAGTAATTTTCAGTGACGAGTCCAAATTTGATGTCTGCGTAGGCAATCATAGAAAAAAAGTAATAAGAACAAAAAGTGAAGCCTTTCACAAAGACTGCTTTAAACGAACCGTAAATTTCCCGAAGGGTGTCATGATTTGGGGATGTATGTCCGCTAAAGGTTTGGGACAGTATGAGGTCATAGAGGGTACCGTCAACGCTGACAAATACATATAACAAATACTTAGGAATAGCTTATTACCGACTGTTCAGGATAAGTACCCAGACAATAATTTCATATTCCAACAAGACGGCGCAGCTTCCCATACTGCAAAAAAAGACGAAAATGTGGTTCGGGGAACAACATATTAAAGTTCTATAATGTCCATCAAACAGCCCCGACCTAAATGTCATTGAAACACTGTGGCATAAGATAAAAAGAGTTTTGAGAGATGATCCTCAAAGAACGGTCTCTACTTTAAGTGAAAAAATCGGTGAAATTTTGGACACCTTTTCACCAGAACTCTGTCTAGGCTTGGTTGAACCAATGCCTGCAAGAATTCGGGCCGTAATTAAGGCAGAAGGTGCTTTAAGATGAACATTTAGTTGCCAGTTATTTTGTTACATTTTATTTGTTTTGTTAAGTTGTGACATTGTTAATTTGTTTTTTTTTTTGAAAACATTAATTAAAATATACTTTATATACTTAAATTCTTTATATACTTTTAAGTTCTTATGTACTGTCAGCTGCATTAGTCAATTTTTGGTTAATTATACATAAAAACAGTCTAACACGCGAAAAATGCGTTTGTCCGAACATAGAGTTTGTATTCCTGGATAAAACGTATTCTAATGTCACCACTGAATATCTCAACTATTATCTTCGTATAAGTTTGTTGTTACGAGCATATTGTAATCGTTGTTAATCGACAATCCGTGTTTTTCATCGTCGCTGAAAACTTTGAAGTTGTTCCGGGTTTTATAAGCGCTTCTCGGTAACTAGGCGCAGCCCTCAGTTCCCCCCTCAGTAAAAACGGCGAAACTCGGCAACTTTGCGGCCGAACACGTCATAAATTACGTACAACAACATATGTTTACAGCAACTTAACAGCTCTGATCGCTCCCAAGCTTATTTTATTTGCAGTTTAAAGTTCGCATAAGTACAGTGTACTTATCTGAGGAAGTTTAGGTTAGGTTAATGTATTCCGGTGAAGTTCTCTTCCTTGTTAGGGCGATTATCATTGAGTCAGACTCGCAAAGAGACCGTACACTGATAAAAGAAAATATTTAAATATCTCTTATCAACTCCCTAGTCATTAAAATAATGTAACAACCCCATTTCTCTTTCAATTAAAAATAAATTACAGATGTCCAGTTCAATGATACCTAAATAATTACATATTTACCGAAAATTCACTAACTAAAAATAGTTAACGAATCAGAAGTTTGCCTGTCGCACAAACTAGTTTTTGAGTTCAAAATGCAATAGATTTTATTAACAGTGTAGAAGAAGAAAAGAAGAAGAAGAAGAAGAAAACGCAGAAGTAGAAGAAAATTTTGGCCTCTTTCGATTTTTATTTCCACGTGTTTGGGAATGGGTTTAAAAACACAATTGCCAAAGAACATAGTCTCTGTATGAATAAAAAATGTTTTCAATTTAACGGAGAATTTTTTTCAACAGCGTGAAGGGACTACTTTAGTTTTCTTTTTCGTAAACGCATTAGTTTGGCTTGTGTGAAATTATAAGCTTTTCAAATAAATGAATGTTCAAGCAGGTATGTCGACTCCATTCTCTTTTCTCTGCTCCTGATAATATGCTGGTCTCATTTGAATTTTTACGAGTAGAGCAGTCGTTATGCTTTTTTTTTTTTTGTTCAACTCGGCTATAAAGATGGTGAGGTATGTTCATCGCACCAAGCTTTCAGCCGTGTAAAGGTTTTGTTGTTTTTTTTTTTGCGACGTTCATTTATGTAATATACTGTCCTGTGTTGGAAGTTAATAAAGTGCACCGTTTTATTCTAGGATTAGGACGTTCCGCTTTTGTTTCACAAGATAGTACCTTCCCGGGTTAGATGAAATACGCGAAATTTTCTGGGTTGTTTTGGTGCTAATACACCGTTAGTTATTGACTGGGACAAAGTAATATATGCGGAATTGTTAATATACATTACAGAAAAAAGGAAAATAGTCTACGGTTACAGTCTTTGTTAGGTTTGGAATTTAGGGTGATCTCTCTTCGTTGTTCCTTGTTTATTAGCACAATATCTGGTCAGTAGAAGTCCACTGTTCGATCTGTGATGATTAACCTATCCCAGTGTATCACTGCTGCTTCTGATTCCAGCACAGCTTCTGGGGTAGTATGGCGGAGCCGTCGCTAATAGGCCATACTAGAATGCCAGTTGTTGATGGACCATCTTCGCAAGCTGGAAGCCATTTTACTGAATTATCTTTGTCGATGTAGTGCTGTAGCATTTTTTGGAAAACGACCCTGTAAAGCATGTTCCATCCACTGTATCTGGAGCTCTTGTTCTCTTGTTATGTCGATCGGAAGAAGTTCACATCCTAGGCTCAAAGGCGTGTATCCAACGTCCTCTCTTGACTGCTGTTGTTAGTTATTATTATGGTTTTGTTGTTGTTATTATTATTATCATTATTATTACTAGGTTAGTTGTGGACTGCAGTATACTATCTATATAATTCTTGGAAAGAAATGAAAGGAGGGGCCTTTTCTCACAAATCCTTTATTTCTGCTTCTACCGTTTTCGGTCCATTAAATGACAATCTTCAGGCAAAAACGTTACAATAGGCTCAATTCATGGTTCTTTTTTGGGAAAAGTTCAGTCCCTCTTTTCTTTCTTTCATTGAAAAATTAACTCACATTTTCCTCTCAGGTATCTATATAATTATAGGTATATAAATAATATAGTCACTACTTCACGAGCATAGGATTGTTGCAAGTTGGGTACGATATTTATTTATAATGGTTAATGTATCATTAACCTCGTTAGTGGGTATTATTTTACGGAATGAACATATATGATGAGAACGCATAATTAGGGGGGCTTTAATGAAGCCGATTATCTAATTTTAGACATAACAAGCCATTAGTTGAATTTATGATCCAAATCTGAGTCTGTTGATAAACCCAGGATTAGGCTGAACGTGGTGAATATATTAAACGTGCCTATCCTTGTTAAAGTTAATTGTAAGTACCCATCTTTATGAAATTATGAGAGGATTTGAAACAATATTCCAGGGCGGTCAAAACTTCTGTCACTAGTACTTCTAGCAGCACTTGTTAAATATTTTAGTTCGTTTAGAATTCTAATATATCCAAAACGGCATATCGCACATGCGAGGTATGTAAATTAAGCAATGAGACTGGCAACGTGGCGCCCAATCTAGCAACACTGCAGAGGCGGGACTTGGAAGGGCGGTAGGTTAACATGTAATGTACCGTCAGTACAAGTTTGAACTTGTTAGAGTCATTTGTTTGTTCTTTGCGACTGTTTTCCTAAACCGTTTCTTTTTCTATTGCGTTTTAAAAATGAGTGACATAAATTTTGAGCAACGGTGTGCTATCAGGTTTTGCTTCAGACTTGGACACAGTGCAACAGATGCTTTTGAAAAACTTCAACACGATTACGGTGACAGTGTTTTTTCAAGAGCCCAGGCTTTTCGGTGGGTTTAAGGCATTCTCAGAAGGAAGAGAGTCGATTGAAGATGAACCACGCAGCGGAAGTCCCTCATCTTGAAGAACCGATAAAAAATCTGCACAAAATGGTTCCAAAAAACTTTTCGCAGAAATCAAAGGACATCAGGAGAGAAAGGTGTCTTGACTTTTTGGAATCGATTGAAAATGCTCACCCATTTTATGGAACGTATCATGACTGGTGATGATACTTGTGTGTTTGAGTACGGAAACCAAGCGCCAAAGCATGGAATGGTACACTTCAAGCTCTCTAAGACCCAAAAAGCAAGAATGAGCATGTCGAAGATCAAACGCATGCTGATTTGTTTTTTTGATAGCCAGGGAAGTGTGCACAAAGAGTTTGTGCCTCCAGGCTGAAGACTATTTCAATATATAAGTTCCAGCACTGCTATGAGGAATGGAAGAACACTCTCCATCGCTGTGTGGCTTCCCAAAGGAAGTTATTTTGAAGGAGACAATACTGAATTGTAATTCTATTCGTATAAAATAATAAAAAAAAATTAGTCTCATTACTTCATTTACACACCTCGTATGTACGTCATGCACACTAATTAAAAATTCATCCGGAAGTGTTCTGTATATCTCAGCGATTGTATCGACAGCGAAATATCGCCAATTAATATTTATTATGCAACTATTTCTGGTGTTCTCCTACATTAGTCGAAGGTACTGTTATAAAATTAGACATCAGTTTATTGACTTCTAATTCTTCCGGTTACGGACGGCGGCACGCACTTCAAATTTGATTTTACGATAACATCTAAACAAATGAACCTTCAAACGCCTACTCTGAGTGGCGCCTTCTTTTTGCGACCGTATTTGAAACAATGGCCGACGGTGGTCGAGATTTTCCACAGATGAATTAGTAATGAATGCGACTGATATGGACTGAAACTTCTATTTATAGCTTTGGTCACGAAACTAGTTCTTTCCTGGTTTTTGACAGGAAACTAACAAAGTATTATGACAATTTTTAAAAATGTAATATGTTTTTCATTGTATATTAAGGAATCGAACAAACCCAGGGTGCGGAATCATAAGCATAAACCTGGGAAACTCAGCAATCGTATTTCAGGTAGAAATAAGAGAATCCAGATCGTTACTGAGAGCCAAGCAATACTGATAGCGCTGGAAGCTGTAGAAATACACTCCCAGCTAGTTAAATATTGTGGATTCGCTTGTACAACTGTCGGGACACAACATCATCACTTGGAAATGGGTGAAGGGATACAAAGGTCACGAAGGGAACGAAGGAGCAGAAGTTACAAAAGAAAGCGAGCAGTTCCACTGATTGGGTTCGAGCTCACCGGTGATTTGGCCTACCTGAAAGAACCATCCATTAGGGCTGTAACTCTCCTTAAATTCCTAAGAAAATATGTCTAATGGAATGAACAACCTGTGGGAACACAATATGCATCAACTTCAGTGCACAGCGCTTCACAAGTAATAGTAATAAAGGAATTGAAGCCATCCAGGATCCTAAACCATGAATTTTTCCATAATTTGACACATTATTCTAACTCCTTGGATCAGGAGTATACAGTAAGAATTACCCTACTGCGTACATAGGTGGTTATTAAATACATATTAAATGGTACATTTTTATGTCAAAGTTAGGCGAATTTAGTTATGTACAACCCAGCCCCTCTTCTTAGCGGAAATCTAAACGTTGCCAGATCTAACTGTAACTCTGCATAATAGGTCTTTATAACCTTATATTTATAAAAATGCATTGATGTACGATCAATCAATATAAGCCAATTTCATTTTCAGACTGTGTTGCGTGTAATAAAATTTACTGTTATCTTTTTTCAACTTAACTATTGTGAAACAATTTTAAAATGTCTAATATGGAAATGGTTTGCAAAATACTTGCGAAATATTTTTTTTTCATAATCACCGAGTGAATACATTTTTTCCCTTAAGATTTTTTGCCATTATAGCCTTTAAAAGTGCTCTGTATATTTCGAGATACTATGAAATGATATGTATTTCGATTATATGAAACGATTCCGAGCCGGACCTGCTCCTAAAACCGCAGGTGTTCCGACTTCAAATTTCAACCCAAACAGTTCCATCGACAAATCTGATGCTTGCCATACTCCTGCGCTAGCTATCGGATCGCGATTGGTTACCACCTCATGTTTACGCGGTGGTGAGGTCTACTCTCGACAAAGAAGTTAACTTATCAGTTCCCCTTCATTCTGCTATGTACGCATTAGGGTGACGCGTACTGTATAGTATATTATGAATGTCCTATCAAAGCAACGGGATTGGATGATTCTCAAGGCATTTGGAATTGAAGCTACCGAGGATCCTAAACCATGAATTTTGCCTTAATTTGATGCATTATTCTAACTTCTTGGATAAGTAGTAGATAGTAGATTGTGAATGTCCTATTAAAACAACTGATTCCTTGAAGATTGTTAGACTTTTTTTCTAAGAGATCTAGTTTGCCTAGACTATTCTCAAACCTTCAACCCCTTGTATCTTAAATACTTTTATGGGACAAGTACACGTAGGAAGTTTTCATGTTAGAAACTACAGTATATCAAATCTTGACCCATTCTAGTACTGGTCCTTCCCGAGGTCTGGACATCGCAAAATTTCAGAAGTGGGATTTGCTTCTCGTCGTCACGTAAATGTCTCTGCGATGTACTGGGTACATAGTAGGCGCGATCCTCAAACGTTTCCTCTCAGACAAACGAAAATCATAACCCGCTAAACACTATTAATCCGTGCGGCGTACCGCTCGTTGACTGCGTACAGCGCCTCCTCGATTAAATCCGACCGAAATCCGCGCCTCAATAAATTACACGTTTAGAATTCGCAGAAATGAATGGCGACAGACGTTTAGCCATCAGCATCCCGACGTATTAATTTATATTTAATTTGAAAGCATTAACGTCGACAAGCTGTTGTGTTGACAAATGACTTTCGGGGGAGGAGTGCGAAATAAATTAAATACTCGGGCGTCTACTAGGGCAATAATGATCAGCTTAGAGTTTATGCTAATGTGTTGCGTCATAAATTAGCTAGATGACGCTGCGATTAGGTTCGCGGTGTTTTCCTGATGTGGGGCGGAGTCTTCGAGGTAGAAACGCCGAGGGGTTTTCCTCAAACAACGAAGTGGTGTATCTGAGATAATTTCCGAGCTAATCGCTAAATATTATTAAAAATATAAGCGTTTAACTGATGTATGCCAAAACCATAATTTAAATCCAATGAGAAATTCCGTGTTGCTGATCAATCGGCTTAATATTAATGGTAAAAATTTTACGGATAACTGTTGTCTTCAAAAATGTGTGGTTATTATTTAAAAAAATGTATTCAGTAATAAAAATAATAAATAACACACTAGGCGCAGAAATTAAGTAACTTGGGGAAAATGGTCGTAGAGAGAAAAAAAAGAAATTGGAGCTCCAAGTTTCTAGTTTTATCTAGATAGCTAGATAGTTTCATCATAAAGTTCTATTAGATAATTTCATTCTCTTTAATTTGACCTATTTTAGAGTCCTGTACGATGGTTTTTTACTGAGTTATCGCCATTCAAAGCAAAGAAGTAATTTTTGAGTTTGGTAATCAATTACTTGAGAAATAATGAACGTACAGAAAATTCAAGTAGGGTTTTGAAAACTGAAGAAACCTTTACAAGTATTTCCACCATGATTTGATCATGGTGGTTGCTCTTAAAATAGCAGTCATTCCTAAAAAAAATTTTAGAGTTCTTTTTTGCTTAAGTACTTAAGCTTTGTATACATGTCATGCTAGCTTATTATCAATCAGTTTAATGATAATGTATTGCTTACTAATTAATGAGATGGTACGATGATTAGGGCCTAGATTTATTTTGTGATGAAGGGACTCCAGTTTGCCATGCACTTAGGATAATGAATAATTATCTGGTTCGATTGTAATTGTTGCATGTGGCGTAATACTGAGAGGGGGTTTACGTCTAAATCTGTATCGCGTTTTATCTGATAGTTCTGTAGATTATAAAAAAGATGAGGTAATAAAAGTTCCTGTGATTTTTTGTCAAGAGCGTGCAATTAGAAAATTAATTGGTATCACATGGAAATTACACAAAATAACTTCAGATTTGACGTTCTATACATTTATTTTTTTGAATGTACGTATAAACCAATTGGACTTGTGTCCTGTCCACCAAGTCAACAATGGAATTTCTGGATTGATGTAATATGTATTTCATTATTTTCTGTTTGAAAAATAAGAACGAACAACAATTTTGGGGCAAGATGAATTTCCTCTCCTCGCCTGAGCGTAATTTCTACTTGTGCAGAGATGGATAACTCATCACTGCCTGCAGCAGGAATGGGTGAATATTTCCCAGCGTTTACACTAAGAAATGTGACAATAAAATCAGAAAGTATATTAAGAAATTGAACAAAGCCTTGGATCGGGTACAACCATCCCAGGGTGCGAAAACAGCAGAAACCTGGTAAACTCAGCAACCGTATTTCAGGTAGAAATAAGAGAATCCAGATCGTCACTGAGAGCCAAGCATCATTGAAAACGCTGGAAGCTGTAGAAATACACTCCCAGATAGTTAAAGTTTGTGGATTCGCTTGTAGGTACAACTGGAGAAACACAACAGCATCACTTGGGTAAAAGACATGGAAATGGGTAAAAGGACACCAAGGACACGAAGGGAACGAAAGATGTTAGAAAGTTCCACTGATACGGTTGAAGCCCACCTGTGATTTGGCCTACCGGAAAGAACCATCTAATAGGGCTGTAACAATATAATAAAAAAAGGTAACACACGCTTTGGAAACTATCCTTAAATTGCTTAAGGGAACAGGTCTTACCGAATGAACAACCTGTGGGAGCACAATGTGCATCAACTTCAGTGCACAGTACTTGTTTCTATAACATAAGTAAAAGTAATAAAGGAAGCGAAGCTACCCAGGATCCTAAACCATGAATTTTTCTATGATTTGACGCATTATTCTATCTTTGGAACAGGATGAATTTCTTCCCCTTACCTGATCCTAATTCCTGCTGGGACAGAGATGAATAACTCATCACTGTCTGCATCAGGAATGAATGTTTCCCAGCGTGAAACCCAAATTTTCCAAAGAAATGTGACAATTTATTCAGAAAGATTTTGGGACAGGATGAATTTCCTCTCTTTACCTGATCCTAACTCCTGCTGGGACAGCGCTGGGTAACCCAACGCTGTCTGCAGCAGGAATGGGTGGATGTCTCAGCGTAATCGCTGGGAAACATATGAGAACGATATTAATATTCACTCTATAGCGACTCCGAAGAGTAATCCCAGAGGTCCTTTCTAGGGAAGTGTGGGGAAGGGATAGTTATTATTATTATTCGCATTCACGCCCCGGGAATGACTTAATATTATCTCGATAACGCGTTTCCTTTACAGTCGGTCGTACAGACAAGAAATCACCCTGTTTATTTCTCCTTGCATTTCGACGTCCACTGATTTAATTACGCGAGGCCGGAGCTGCGTTTCGACCGGGCGAAAAAGCGAAATATTTCTAATTAACTGCGCCGATATCCTCGGTATTCCTTCCTCGTCCACCCCATTCCCGTAATAGACGTCGAACTGGTTATCTGAGGACACGCTCTGCGTCCCAACTTTCGCCCCAAATCAATGATTACGTCGTCGCGAGGAACTTTATTAAGGCCGAGGAAATCTTTAGATTAGGAGGGAAAATTATTAAAATATACTACGGGCGAGTTCGCGGATAAAGTCACAAGAACCTGGGGTCTCCCCTCACCTTGGAGGGGGACGAAGTGGACCGTGTTATTAAACGGGTATTTGGCTAGTTCGTGTTCGTGTTTCGGATAATTTCAGTCAGATGAATCTCAGGAAACATCATCGAAGCTGATGAAGCAAAAAAGACCGAAGTTTTAGAAGATTTTAGAAGTATTTTTTAGAAGACCTAAAAAACATTTAGCCGTTTTCCATTCGTTCTTTCGATAATCATAAATATTTTTCATACTATCTAAATAACACCGAAAAAAATTAAGAGATGATTCTCCGATGAAAATTAAGGGGGTTTTTCGGTATAAAATTTTTTTGAAAACACCCTCCCCTGAAAATTACGCCCCTCCAAAAATTCTAAAAAGATTGTTTTTCTTTTTTTATCTTCCCTGTACATTAAGCTAAAGAAACGAAACCGGGTGAACAGTATCTGATAATAAAACCACACTTTTTGAAATTTTTGCATCCCTGTAGTATTTTTCTAAGGGGTTGAAATAATCAACCCCTACGATGTTTTTTCTTATAACTTTTCTTCGACAAAACTTTTTACATTCAAACGGCTACTTTTTACATGTAAAAAGTCCCATTCATTTACTAACTTATTGATCTCTCCAAGTTTGTTTGAAAAGTTAGAGATTAATGAGAAAAGAAAGTAAATGTATTCCAATGCATTTTCAAAAAGACGAGCTCTCTAACGCAAAGTCTTAGAAGATCAGAATAGTGACAGTTTACTCGGTCATGGACAGCCCTGTTGAGTTATTTTTTAGGACGGTTCGTTCAATGGGAGAGAGCTTATTGATAAAGTTGCATGGACTCGGGGGGGGGGGTTAGGAGAGGGAGACAAAGCGACGAAATGGACCGTTATTAAATGGCTCTTTAGCTAGTTGTTCGTGTTTCGGGTAATTTCCCATCACGCGCAATCTCGCAGGAAAATTAATATAATTTCGTTTCCTTTTTCATTTTACTGTTCCGTGTTCGGGGGCATCCAACGCAGGAGCACGAAAGTTGGGGGAGAGCTTTCGTTTGTTTTGTTAGGGAAATTGATTCGCTCTTCTATATCAGCTCAAAATTAGATGCGAAAAATTAAACTTCAAAGTTTACGTTTAATTGTAAAATGGTCTTTTAATCCCTGTTTTTTAATCCCAGTAAAAATAAGTTTTTTTTAATAAAGTCAGTTATACAGGGTGTCCCGGAAAATGTGGGAAATTCGGAATCAGATAGAGCATGAAAAATTAAGATGACAAGTTCCTATATTTTTTTTTTCGTACAGGCCCTCCCTACGAAGATATTTGTCCCTGAAGGACGCCGCTGGAAATCTGTTTTTCTTGAATAACTGTTAAAGCACTTAATAGAATTTTATAAAATTTTAATACGATAGATACTACTATCCGCTTGAAATAATGTCCTTGACACATTATTAGCTTGTTTAGTTTGCCAGTGGCGGACTAAGTTTTACAACTTAATGCCAAAATTTTTAACACCCTGTGTGATAAAAACTTAAAATAATAAAAATTAGGTGGCTCGAACCTTACACTAAAAAAAAGCTACTCTTGTTTATTGTACTTGATAGTCCAACTCGTCAAGAAGAGAATCCATTTTGAATCGTTACTCTATGATGTTTACACAAAAATTAAGGGCTGTTTTACGAAAGCACCTTTTTTAATAAACAATTTTTGCAAAAAACTTAAAATATATCGATTTGAAATTTTCAGCCTTTTTTAAGTACACCGATACCTACATTTTCCAATACTTTTAGAGTCACAAGGCCACTTTGACGGTTTTTTCAATTTTGCAGATAAACAAATTAACCAATTTGCAAATTTCTTTATGGGTTTTGTCGGGGTTTTTACTAGTTACATTTTTTATCTGAAACATTTTTTGTATAGTTTACGGTTCTCTTTTTTATTTCAAAAAAACCTGATTTTCGCACCTTTGCGAATTATTTAAATAATGTAGC
Organism: Aromia moschata; assembly: GCA_029963805.1. NCBI lineage: Eukaryota > Metazoa > Arthropoda > Insecta > Coleoptera > Cerambycidae > Aromia > Aromia moschata. The sequence goes on along the minus strand of JAPWTK010000007.1, from coordinate 6,729,094 downwards.
AATAATTTTAAATTGTCGCCAAAAAACGATATTTAATATTTTCAGCCTCCTCTACAAAAAGCAATTTTTTTGGCAAAGTGTCAGTTACTTTTCAGTTACTAAATCCTAATTCTACTATACTACTTTACAATAAGATTATGAGAGATGTTGCGGCCTCGCCGAGTGGGTCTCCTACAATCCCGGCGATATTATTAATTATGCAGTCGCCGACTTGAGATTAACGCGAGTTGCTCTTGTGGCGCTTTGATGTCTCTCCTAGACTCCCTCATTCGATTGGGTAGGGCAAAGTTGTATTTTAGTTTAGAGTCATTCCATATCAAATGGTCTGAAAATAAGAAAAATCGTTGCCGACCCATTTTAGATTTTGCTGTAACTTTGAGGGACTCTTCTTTAGGGTCCCAAAGAACAAAATATACGCAAATTTAATTTTTACAAACGCTCGTTTCCGCCTATTCGAATTAAAACTTTTTTAAAAATCGTAGTTTTTATGCTTTATCAAATTTAGCTCTAAAATTTTTCCTTTTCAAGATATCTACCCGCTTGAGGCGGCATTTTTGAAGGGGAAAGATGGCAGTTTTAGTGTAAGTATCAAAAATTCGATCAGTCATTACCTTCGAATAATGGCAGCGTGTTAAAATTACGTGTTTTTTACTTATTTTTTGTGTGAATTTGAATCGACTCCTAGCGTCTTGATTGTTTAGAGTAAGCAGCTTATGTTACTCAGGAATTAAGTGTACATATCATAGACGAAATGGAGCCACGAGTCGACCCGAGCAGCTCACTCCTTATAAAAAACTTTGCTTGAATTTTCGAAATTTTGAAAAATCGTATTGTTGGGGTTGTGAAAAGAACGTGTTGACTGCGTGATAAAAATATGAAACTTACAGAATCTATAGTTCTTACCTTTAACTTCAAGGGACTGCACGCTCGCTTTGTTATTTTCATGTTTAGTGAATGTACAAGTGTTTTTTTTTTTTGTAGTGAAAATTGGCCTAATTTTTTTATTTTGTAATCTTATGATTTCAATTGTACTTCATTACTTTTTGTAAATAGAGATTATATCTTACCTTTTTATCCAACTTCGGGTCCTTTTATCTCTACAGTTTCTTATTCTATATGGCTTAACAAATGGATTAAAATAAATTACGAACAAAAATAATTGTGAATGGAAACAAGGAAAAATCAACCTCCTCATTAGCAGATTCAACCTTCAGACTCTATACAAAACAACATTGAATATCATTGCTTGCATGAATGAACATTGCTTCTGGTGTTAATATAATTAACACCAGAAGCAATGTTCGACTTTGTTCTAATCAAATTCCCGATAGTCTGGAAAAAAATTAGGTCAATTTTCGCTACAAAAAAAAAAACACTTGTACATTCACTAAACATGAAAATAACAAAACGATCGTGCAGTCCCTTGAAGTTAAAGGTAAGAACTATAGATTCTGTAAGTTTCATATTTTTATCACGCAGTCAACACGTTCCTTTCATAACCTCAATAATGCAATTTTTCAAAATTTCGAAAATTCAAGCAAAGTTTTTTTTTTATAAGGAGTGAGCTGCTCGGGTCGACTCGTGGCTGTATTTCGTCTATGATATGTACACTTAATTCCTGAGTAACATAAGCTGCTTACTTTAAACAGTCAAGACGCTAGAGTCTATTAAAATTCACAAAAAAATAAGTAAAAAACATGTAATTTTAACACGCTGCCATTATTCTGAGGTAATGACTGATCGAATTTTTAATACTTACACTAAAACTGCCATCTTTCCCCTTCAAAATGCGGGTAGATATCTTGAAAAGGAAAAATTTTAGAGCTACATTTGATAAAGCATAAAAATTACGACATTTAAAAGTTTTAATTCGAATAGGCGGAAACGAGCGTTTGTAAAAATTAAATTTGCGTACATTTTGTTCTTTTGGGACCCTAAAGAAGAGTCCCTCAAAGTTACAGCAAAATCTAAAATGGGTCGGCTTCTTCAATTAGACTTCATAATAAAAAAAAAAACAAACCCCCCCCCGGGCGGCAAAAAAAAAAAAAAATATGGGGGGGGGGGGGAAAAAAAAACCGCGGACCCAAAGGGAGAGAACGGGCCCCCCCCCCCCCCCCCCCCCTTTAATTTTATTCTTTGGGGGGGGGGGCCCCCCCCCCCGGGGAAAAGGGGGAGGGTTTTTTTTTGCCCCCCCCAATTTTTTTTTTTTTTTTTTTTTTCCTGAAAGGATATAAGGAACCCCCAGGGAAGGGCTTTTTCCTTTTGGGTTCTTTTTATACTTCCCCAAAGGCCCAATGTTTAACACCTTCCAGACATAGACATACAGCTGTACATTCACATAATGTGGAAGGGGGTTGCTTCCTCTTCTCCATATCTATACTCATGATTATCTCGCAAGGAATTGAAAACAATCATTAAGCAAGCCAGTTTGGAATACCAACGTCATTGCCAGGTTCTGTGGTTACATTCCCAAAGATCGAATGCCTAGCAGCTTCCAGACATAGACATAGAGCTGGACGTTCGCATAATATGTGGAAGATGGTTGCTTCCTCTTCTCCATATCTATACTCGGGATTATTTCGCAAGGAATTGAAAAAATCATCAAGCAAGCCAGTTTGGAATAGCAACGTCGTTGTTATGTTACGTTCCTCCTTTTTGGATACATACCGGAAAGGACTGAAATCTGATGGACTAAAATTTGGAGAATGTAGAGGATATATTGGACCGTTTTCGGTATTGATGTTTGGAGGTTTTCCTGAATATAAACTGTTTTTATGCCCAAATTTTCTCTACAACATTGTCACCTTAAACGTCTATTGTTCTAGTGTCTTCTCCTACTTTTACTCCTTGATTTACCCAAACAAAATAATGTGTTCTAAACGTTAATTTTTTTCTATTCGGCATCCCATTTTTTTTTGCTTAATAATTGGCAATTTCTTTTTGGAATGCGAAAAATTTAAGACGTGTTCAATAAAGATGTGCCATGTCTTTAAATCAACTTGAATAGCTAGTGTTTTATATAACTAAACAATATGTACATATTAATAAATGCATAGCTGGTGTTTTTATTCATTCGAAGTGTTCTGTATTTCTACTCCACTTTGTAACCCAACGAACCATATCACTTTGCAATGTAATGCGTTATCCAAATATGCTTTCTATTTTTTCGGCTTCTGAAAAAAATCCTCAAGAGGCTAGAGTCTTAGATAAGAACTGTGAATGTGAATTATCTGGGGCATAAACTGAAACCATTATAGGCTAAAGGACGTAGAAATCTTATAGAGAAAGCCGTCGTCGCATTTCCAAAGATATAAACGGAAAATATCAGGTAGTGATGATTTCGAGTTTCCTCACATATTGTCCACTGGGAGAAAAGCAATAAATTTTAAAGCAGAGGTAGGAAAAACGCCACGGATTTTCCGAGGCAAAAAAGCCGAATATTTGTTCTGTTACTATATTTCCATTAAATATTGGAAATAGCTGTTTTCTCATGAATATATTTTGAAACTCGCTGATTTTCACGTGTAGAAATATACTTCACAACGCATAACGGACAATTGCAAAAGTATAACTATACGAGGTGTGTAAATTAAGTAATGAGACTGATTTTTTAAATTTTTTTATTCGACTAGAATTGATCAGTATTGTCTCCTTCAAAATAACTTCCTAGGGAAGCCACACAGCGCTGGAGACGGTTAATTCCATTCCTCATAGCAGTGCTGGAACTCATATACTGGAATAACCTTCAGCTGGTTGGTTACAGCCGTTTGAATGTTTTCTATGGTCTCAAAATGACGTCCCTTGAAGTGATTTTTCAATCTCGGGAAGAGAAAAAAGTCACAAGTACTCAAGTCAGGCGAATAAGGAGGCTGAGGGACCAAAGTTTTTTTTATGTATTTACTGGCTAAAAACTCGTTTACTGAAATGGCTGTGTGACAAGACACATTGTCGTGATGCAACATCCAGTTGTACTTGATGTTTGGTCTCACACGCACGAGTAACTTAAAAACTTACTCTCAAAACACACTCAAAAACGCTTTCGAAGTTTTTCAAAAACCTCTCTGTAAAAGTGTTGATTTACTGTTTAGCCTGGAGGCACAAACTCTTTGTGGATAATTTCGTGACTATCAAAAAAGCAAATCAGCATGCATTTGATCTTCGACTTGCTCATTCTTGCTTTTTTGGGTCTTGGAGAGATGAAGGCCTTCCGCTGCGTAGTTTATCTTCAATCGACTCTCTTCCTTCTGAGAATGCCTTAAACCACCGAAAAAACTGGGCTCTTGAAAAAACATTGTCTCCGTAGGCGTGTTCAAGTTTTGCAAAAGTATCCGTTGCGTTGTGTCCAAGTCTGAAGCAAAACCTGATAGTACAAAGTTGCTCAAAACTAATCATTTTTAAAACACGCTAGAAAAAGCCGGTTTACAAAAACAGTCACAAAGAACAAGCAAATGACAAACAAGTTCAAACTTGTACTGAAGGTGCATTACATGTTAACCTACCGCCCTTCCAAGTCCCGTCTCCTGTTGCTAGATCGGGCGCTACATTTCCAGTCTCATTACTTAATTTACATACCTCGTAAATGGAAAGTATTTCAGTTGCTATCCTTGAAAACAGAGATTTTTATACCTATGTTCTGTGCCATTAAACCAAATAATTCCTAATTTTTAAATACTCAAAGCAGCAGTGATGGAAAATTTGTGGAAACTTAATTTTACAATATTCGACAAAAATATTCCTTTATGTACATCCTATAAAGCCACTTTTTATATTTGTTATCCGTTTTCACTGCCACTGAAAACTTCAATAAAACCGTACTCCAATGTAAAACTGTAACTAATTTTACGTGTAAGTGACAATTCACAAACACCATCCCAATTCGCGACTAAATATCTATCGATCCATTCTATCAATTCGCAGCTCTGTTTACTCATCTAAATTGTTAGTTAAGACGACACATACATAGTTCTCCAAAACCTTGCTGAATGTCCACAACTACTGACTAAACAACGTCCCAATCGTATATAATAGAAACGTTTCCTGCTTTACCGACAAAACCATTGTTTTGAAAATGTTTTCACGTTCATTCAGTTGAGGAATAAGCTCCTGTTCTTTTCCTGCTTCGTTCTAATAAATAAAGTCAATTATAACGACGTAGGCATGCCTGATTTTTTTTATAAGGAATTTAATTTTTGGAAGAAAATTTCGGAAAACTAGTCATTGCGGAACAACCTAAATATGAGTCTATATATTAGCAACAATGAAGTATTACTCTATTAGATACATAATCAATTATTGTAAACGGGTTGTAATTAGTCAAATAGGGTTTACTTGTTATTGATTCGTTATTGTGTCATGAATTCCGAATTCACGGCGTATTTTGAGAATGGTAATTAGTGAATTTAACAGTCAGCTCATGTCTAATGCAACAATAAATTTGGAATTGCCGTTAGTAATAGACACAGTCTGGTTGTTTATTACTATAATGTTCATTTATTATACAGGCCGATACAGAGGCGGTGTTCAGAGGATGACAGTGGCGGCGGTCAAGGGGCTTTGTCCACACACATATTGCCACAGTTAAATAAAAAAAATACTTGCACTAGCAAGTAAATGCTCAGTTACCTCAGTGGCTGCTCGTAAGTGTGTTACATGGGTGGGCACAGGGTGTGTCAGTAGGATTACTTATTAGCTACCAATGGCGCCACAGGCGAAAATTTTTAAAATTTTCAAGGTCATGGGTTTTACTGACACTTCAGAATTTCAATGAAAAATTCTTTTATACAAAAATATAGACTTTCACAAGAATAATTTTTGGGATTTGGTAGCTTTTTGAAATAATATTTAGTCACGAATATTGAGGGCTTAAATATATTAAAATAATGGGTGGCAACATGTGAAAACAATTTGATATAGGTATCTTACCGTTATTTGTAGAGGAAAGTCCCGGATTTGTTTCACAAAATTTAATACAAATAATTATTTGGTTTAAAATATGTCTGTTTTTATCCACATTTTCATTGTGACGTTTTATATTTTCAAGATAAGCACTATCAAGCTGTTGCCTTATGTCTACCTTTCCCAACACACTAAAATCTAAGATGTTATGTAAATGTTTTTCATTGTAGCCATGTTCCTTAGCTCGTTCATTTAAATGTTTTAAATCACTCACCCCTTCTTGAGTCCATGGACTTCGGTTGCCACCAATCACTAAACAAATAAAACAAAACAGTTTGTTTGTTTTAGGTCTTTTACATAACCTTAAACCTGTTTAGTAAAATTTCGTGAATAATTTCGCAAATAAAATAAAATTGCAAAAACTACAAAAATGACGTATTTTTGTAGTTTTTGCAATTTATTTCATATAGAGTGCAACCGAGTAACAAAGCGATTTTCATAATGGTCACAATACATAATTAAAAAAAAAAAAAAAATATAACATTCTTTAACTTTCCTTATATGGACAGACGGTGCGACCAGTGTCCTAAACTACTACAATACGATGCCAATAGCAGGGCACTGAGCGTGCTTGACTCTACTGCGCTCGTGGTTATTAAATAGCAGAGTTTGTGAACTGCGCGGACTGTTCCGCCAATAGCTTAATATTTAATAATATATTGATTGACTGATTTTACTATATTTTCTTTCCAAAACTTCAACTTAGCCTTTGATTTTCTTTTAGTACTTATGGACGAGACGTTGCGACCAGTGTTCCTAGACGGCACGGACAACTGACGCATGCGCAATAGCAGGGGGCGGCACCTAAGCGTGCATTGGCGGAACTCTGCCTGAACTCTCGTGGCGCGCGCTTAACTTAAGCACGCTGGGTAGCAGAGTTTGTGCGTTTGAACGACGCGCGGACTGTTCCGCCAATGCACGCTTAAATGCCGCCCCCGCTATTGCGCATGCGTCAGTTGTCCGTGCCGTTTCTTTGCACCTTGTATAAGTTGGCTTTGTCAAAAAAAAAAACGATAATTATAATATTAATTATTATATTTTGTCACTTCATTCTCATCAACTGTAAATCAAACATATACCTTAAACACATAAATAGACCGAATATTGGCTGATATATATTTGTAAATTTTAAGTGTAGTCCTATAAACACAATATTAAAATAAAAAAAAAATTCAGAAGGGCCGGTAAAGGGCCTTATCGAAACCCCTCCTTTCCGTGTACTTTTTGTACGTAATTATACCTGTCTAACTGAGTCATTTTGAAAAAATCTTTCCTAGATGTGAAAAACTCAAAGTCAACTCGAAGTTGAACCAAAAACATCATAAAAATTCAAAACTCTCCTATCATTCATACTTTGATGTTCGTAAAAATCACTGTTCATTAAATTTTAATAAAACACAGCGAGTTCTAGAGGGATATTCATCGGTTATTTTTTTTTAGCGGCTTACAGGGCTTTTTTTAAATATTTATGATATTTTTGGTTCAACTTTAGAAATTTTTCATGTCTAGTAAAAAAAATTTCCAAAATAGTTCAGTCAGTCAGAGACACTAAAGATTTTCATTTCAATAACTTTTATGAAGATTTTTAAAAACATTTTAAAATTTTGCGAAACAGCAATTTTATTTTTTTAGCGATGTCTTTTCACATTATCGACATACTGTCTTCGCTTGGGCTTATTAGACGCAGAATTTGTGTGAAAACCAAATTTTTAAATAAAATTTTTGCCATCCCCCTTTTTCTACCCCAATGCTACGTCTATCCTTGCGTCCATCGCGCATACACGACGACACGTCTAATGGTACTCATGCATATTATTACAGTATATCCGTACCAGGCGTTTGTTATTTCAGATCTAATGCAAAATCACGTTAGCGACTTCCGCTATGTTTATACCGTCTCTGTGCCGTTTCACGGAATTTATTCATGGATGGCAATAGCATTCGTTAATATTTTATATTCGTTTTACGGTTTACCGGTATACGCTATTTTTGGGAATGATTTCGGTTGCCAGGTGGCGCGGATCTCATTCAGAACAAAAAAAAACATCATATCAGTTCTATAATAATAATTCTGTGATTGTAGTACAATATAATTTTTTTAATGAACTTTAATCATCAAGAATTTGTTTACTTAATACTGTGAAGCCTTAGCTTCGTCAGGAAATATCAGTTGCACCACAAGGTTCCATACCTTGACCCATTTCTGTTTATTCGGTTTATAAATGTAATTACTGAAGGTTTTGGAACCTTGTGTTTGTTGTCTTAGGATGGCATTTCTGATTTAGCAGTTATTTCTGATTCAGCAACAAATCGACACGTACAACTAGTCAACATTGGTCTCTAATTTTGAGTGACAATTACGCACAGGTAGATCATTTACCTCCCGAAGTTGAATGAACGTTTTCCAGTTTTCGAATTTGTGTTTCAAACACTGATGATAATTCAAACATTGCCATCATTGACATATTTGATCAAGGTCGTACTCAAATTAAATTTACCCTCTTTGTTGAATTTAATAACCAAGAATTTATTTACTTAATATTGTGAAGCCTTAACTCCCAGGAAATATCAGTTGCACCACAAGGTTCCATACCTTGACCCATTTCTGTTTATTCGGTTTATAAATGTAATTACTGAAGGTTTTCGAACCTTGTGTTTGTTGTCTTAGGATGACATTTCTGATTTAGCAGTTATTTCTGATTCAGCAACAAATCAACACGTACAACTAGTCAACATTGGTCTCTAATTTTGAGTGACAATTACGCACAGGTAGATCGTTTACCTCCCGAAGTTGAATGAACGTTTTCCAGTTTTCGAATTTGTGTTTCAAACACTGATGATAATTCAAACATTGCCATCATTGACTCATTTGATCAAGGTCGTACTCAAATTAAATTTACCTTCTTTGTTGATTTTAATAACCAAGAATTTATTTACTTAATACTGTGAAGCCTTAACTCCCAGGAAATATCAGTTGCACCACAAGGTTCCATACATTGACCCATTTCTGTTTATTCGGTTTATAAATGTAATTACTGAAGGTTTTGGAACCTTGTGTTTGTTGTCTTAGGATGACATTTCTGATTTAGCAGTTATTTCTGATTCAGCAACAAATCAACACGTCCAACTAGTCAACATTGGTCTCTAATTTTGAGTGACAATTACGCACAGGTAGATCATTTACCTTCCGAAGTTGAATGAACATTTTCCAGTTTTCCAATTTATGATTCAAACACTGATGATAATTCAAATTTTGCCGTCATTGACTCATTTGATCAAGCCTTCAATAACTACGTCGTACTGAAATTAAGTTTACCCTCTCTGTTGATTCTGTATTCAGCGTTATTCATCTCAAAAGTAAATATAAATCAGCACCTATATAACAACGGCACAATGTACGTTAGAAGCAATTACTTTTTACTTCGAGAGCCTAGCTCGTCGAGCTCGATAGACGAAGTTTCTCCGCTTGTCCTGAGACTTTGTATGGATAAATAGAGTGGCGCCGAGTCGTGGGCATCCCAGCAGAAGCAATTAATTCCTACAGAGTAAATAACAACTCGCGATTAGTTACAAAGTGAGCACATTGTCTGACTTCTACTATTATTACTGTACTCGCGAGTCTATACGTACATACATACATATGTCAGAATGTACATTTCTAACATTGCCCATTTGCTGCTGTGCATTCTCACTGTCTTGTAAATTAATCAATCTATCCCTAGAATTAGCATTGGTGTACCCCAAGGTTCGGTGCGAGGCCGTTCAGTGTGATTTCTGTAGCAGTGATAATGCGTGAAATTGACTCACAGATCTTTTAAAACATCTGAGTCATTAAAAGTAACTGTATTAATTATAATACAGTTGATTTGTTGTTAAGATATTATGTGATTTATACCAAAATAAGAGCGTGTTGGTAACCCATTAGGTCCTTGCCACCTTAACTTGCTAATAAATTGGATAGTCACATCTAGTGGATGGTAGCAGAAGTGTAGCAGAAGTGGCAACTTGAGTCACCCGTTCAATTTTTGTCAGCGGGTTTGAGTCCAATCTAAAAGAATTGGCTGTTTTGTTGGAGCAACGTTGGAGCAACGTTGGAGCAACGACAACTTAAACTATGAGCCGGTTGCTAATAGATCGGATAGTCACATCTACTGAAGGGTAGCAGAAATGGCAACCTGAGCCACCCTTTCAGTTTTCGTCAGCGGGTTTGAGTCCAATGTGAAAAAATTGACAATTTTGTTGGAGCCAGGTGCCAGGATAGGTATAGTCTAACTCAGTCCGTCTTGGTTTTAGTTATTCGGATAATACGAGGGTGGTTTGATAAGTCTGAGACTTTTATACATCTGTCGGTAGACTAATGTAAAATTTTGAGCAAGCTACGTTATTTAGTTTATGTTTGACAACCATTGAAAGCAGCTAACCTAAAAGAAAAATGTGAATTTCGTGTGCTGATTAAGCATTACTTTTTGCGCAAAAAAAAACATTACCGAAACCAAGGAGAGGCTTGATAAATACTATGGGGACTCTGCACCGTCAACTTCAATATTTAAAAAGTGGTTTACTGAGTTCCGTTGTGGCCGCACCAGTACAAGTGACGCTGAACGTTCAGGTCGCCCAAAAGAAGTGGTTACGCCAGAAATCGTCGATAAAATGCATGGAATGATATTGGACGATCGAAGATTGAAAGTGCGTGAGTTGGCTGAGGCTATAGGCATCTCAACTGAGTGGGTGCATCACATTTTGCATGAATATTTGGATATGAAAAAGATGTCCGCGCGATGGGTGCCGCGATTGCTCACGATCGACTATTAACACAACCGTGTGACCACTTCAAAGGAGTGTTTGGGGATGTTCAGCCGAAATCGAAACAGTTTTTGCGCTATTTCGTTGCCGTAGATGAGACATGGATCCATCACACCACACCAGAGACCAAGCAACAATCGAAACAGTGGGTTTCTACAGGTGAACGTGCACCGAAGAAGGCTAAGATGGGTCTCTCTGGAATTATATTATTTAGAAGGAATAAAAAAATTAGAAACACGTTGGACTAAATGTATCGAGCTAAAAGGAGATTATGTCGAAAAATAAAATGATTTTTTGCCAAAAAAAAAAAATGTTTTCCTTTAAAAGTCACGGACTTATCAAACCACCCTGGTATTTTGTAAGAACTATGTACATTGAACCAAAAACGTTCGCGAGAGAATGAAACGTACATTCTATGTCAAATAGTACGCTAGTAATATTCGGAGATTTAGTCATCCGCAGAGTTGAGTGGCCTTATAAGAAACGTGGTTTTATAAGAAACGTTTGCCCTCCACTCGACTCAAACAGAATCTATACACGTAAATATTTTAGTAGAATAAAATCCGATCTCGGGGACTGCGATTTATGCGATATACGTATGTATATACGTCGCCCAAGAAACACATGCTGTTCGAGGCGCATGCTTTCGTCGCGAGAGGGAAATGTAAGTATTTTCATTGGTATTCTAGTAGACAGACGGCAAGGATCGGGAGAAACATGTCGAAATCGTTTGTTGCTCCGCTGAAATATGACGGGAACGAGACAGATTTCCCTGAGTTGGCGGAAGCTCCGAACAAAATTTACTTGCCAAGACGCGTCGCCTTTTGGAGCAACTGATATTATAAAAAATATTCCTCACAATTGAAATTAAATATTTGCCTGTCAACTTTTTATTTAATTAGTCTGGTAGATATTATTTCTCTGGTAGATATTCTAGAAAAACAGTCCTTTAAAAAAAAAAATTCAAAAGTCAATTTTTATAATCCCACAATGTACTCTTAATTGTGTTGAATTTGATAATACTGTGGCAGGTCATGACCAGCGATAGAAGGCTAAGACTTATGTTCTTGAAGCTTTAAGGGGGCTTTCCCGCTTTTTTCGCTGGAAAAAAAAGGTTTTTTTGGGAATTTTTTTTTTGAGGAAAGTATAAAACGGATTGAGACAATTTTTTTTTTTAATTAAAAGATACAGGTATATGGGTTTCATTTAGTCTTTTATTTATTTTTTAAACCAAAATGGCGGCCGTCGATCCTTGTTCCGATGCAGCTACTTCAGGCGGACATGTCTCATGTTAATGAGATTTTTATAGGACGCTGTTCATCTGAAATCAAAAAATGAAACATTTTTATAAAATATAGGGTTGTTGTTAGTGTTTATCGTAGGGGTTTTTTTAAATTAAAATTTTACGCGATTTGGTGCAACTTTGAAAAAAAAAGTTCGATTTTCACCTTAAATTTCTACCTTTAAATTGTTATTAAAAATCGAATTTTTGCAATATCAAAAAAAATCCTATGTTGATCACTAATGGCATCATTTGTGAACATTTTAAAAGAAAAAATCATTTAAATCGGTTAATTAGTGTCCGAGAAAAATCTCATTCCAGTTTCAAAAACGTTGTTTTGAGAAAAATGCGTTTGAAGTTTTTTTTTACGTTTTTTTTTTTACTTACAGTTCGTCATCAATTCGGGGCCCGTACAGGACACCCTCCTCTGTCTTGTAGACCTCATTTTGGCTTCACGTCAGATAGCGTCACGCATTTTTTCCACTGAATCCGTATTTCGCCGAATACGGATAATAAGTAACAGGCCGTAGTAAGTTGTTAATTCGCCTATTACCTTGATGGTCAGTGTTCCTGTACCTCTTCCCCCGAGTCCCTTGTTTGTTTTCTTCGCATTACGGAGCCTGGTTCCCATGCGTTTTTCTCCACGTGACCGACGCGTTCCTTTTTCATTACTTTCGGATCGTTGTTGTACGGGTCCAAATCCAAAGTCGCCTTGGAGGTCTTACTGTTCCCGTCGCCAATATACTGAGCATATTTTACATTATGCTTTTTTTCGGATCGTTGAAACACTTGCTTTACACTGTCCACCTCCATTTTCCCTGCGTGACTCTTTTCAAGCGCCGGGACCGTCGTCACTAATCCGGCTGTAACTCGAAATCTAATACACGGATCACTTTAAAATTTCAGGACAATACATTTGAATGTATAACGCATCGATTTCATTAAAAAAAAAAACGATTTTTTGAAACCGAAAAGCCGGAAAGCCCCCTTAAGTCTGGAACTGCCACTCCATCAGAATAAGACGGTAGGTTTATTGATAAAACATAATATGTTTAAGAACAAATGATTTGTAGTTATATAAAGTATTATAAAAAGTAATATTTCTATTGCAAATTAATTAAAATCTAAATGTCGACCTGTTAAGTTTCTTCTTTGAAATCGAGAACTGTCTATTTCCCAGCTGTCAACTAATTTAAGTAATGGATCTCAACCGTCTCTTCAATATCATCCCTTTAAAATAACTCACATAAAGATTAGAATCAACACCGGCGTATTTCCATCTCCTCAACGGTTAGTTAACTTTTGAAATGCTTTTAATATTCCCAAGTCAATGCCTGGGATGCTTGAAACATAAATTACCTATTGATAAATATAATTTCCATTTATTTACAAGGGATTCCACTTCAAGGGATATTTTAAGTCCTCATAGAGTCGATTTTGACGTCAATACTTTTTTAAATTTAATAGGAACCCGGTCTTTTTTTATGAAAAAGGGTTATTCGTCAAAAGATCAGAATGTACGAGGTGTGGCTATTAAATAACCGAACTGCTGTCATACCATTTTTTATTCGTTACCAATTACAGTGGCAACTTTTTCGCCTTCAATGTACTACTCCCCTTGGCGATCTCTACACCGTTCCATACGACTTTTCCATTGTTGAAAGCAGTGTTGGAAGTCCGCTTCTGTCAGCTGGTTCAGAACCTCCGTCGCTTTTGCTTTAACCGCTTCCACACTTTCGAATCTTGTCATTACAAGTAATTACCGTGTCTAACAAGCGTGGATCAGTGTCAATGTTGTTTAGAATGTCAGCGCAAATGTTCATTCTTGATTTCTTTTGCTCGAGAGTGAGGAGTTTTGGCACCATTTTTGCGCCAACTTGCGCATGTTGAACGATTCGTGTAAAATCTGGCGAACACATTCTTTGTCGATTACTGTTATTTCAGCAAGCCCTCGGATGCTTGGACGACGAAAATCGCGGATTAATTTACCAATTTTTTCAATGTTTTCGTCAGTTTTTGACGTTGAGGGCCGTCCGGGGCGCAGACCGTCTTCGGTCGTTTCACGTCCCTCTTTAAACCATTTAAACCATTCAAAAACTTGTGTGCGGGATAAACATTCATTCCCGTACACTTCTTTTAATATTGTATAAGCTTCTGTAAAAGTTTTCCCCAGTTTAACAAGAAACTTGAGATTAACCCATTGCTCCATCATTTTTTCGACGCGTCACTGGTGCGTAGACTAATTCAAACGACTGCTACAGTCAAACAGAGCTCCCCACTGGCTTGTCAGCGAGCTCAGGGTGGGGAAAGTATCACCAGACACAGTTCTGTTCAAACTTGTCGCAACACGCTTGCAGCGCGCTGGTAGCATCAATTCGGTTATTAGTCCAGTTACTCGGGATATTCACCTCCAAATTCTTTCGGACTGAACCGATGCACTTGAAATTTGGCGAGAGAAAGTGCTTAAATAACAAAAGATATATAACGCCGATGTGTGCTTTTGCCCCAGGGGTGGTTGCCATCCCTTCTCGGGGGTTGAAATTCCTTGTACTCAAAATAACCCCGAATCGATAGACGGGTTTTTTTCTGAAAGTCAATACTTTTTGAGTTATAAGTGGTTGAAATCCTTGAATTTTCATCGAAAAAAATCACGTTTTTAAACGATTTTTCACGAATAACTCAAAAATGACGCCTCTAATCAAAAAAAGTATACAGAACAAAAATGAAGCTTATAAAAAAAACAAAGAGATTCATTTTTTTTAAATTATTCTAGGTGCAAAAAAAAAGCGAGATATGATCGGTGAAAGGAGACCTTTTTGATGCGAATACTTGGATCAATGTTTTCAACGTTAAATTACGAGAAAAGGGTTGATTTTTAGGGGAAAATGATAGAGAAGTTTTTTTGGTCCTTGAAAAAATCTTCAAAATGAGCACTGTCATAAAAGTCATTTGCATGTAAATTTAATGAGTTATAGCGCATAAAAGATAGAGTTCCTGAATTTTTTAAGAAAAAAAGAGCAGTATAATTAACTAAATATCCACCAGAATGAAAATTTATCGTTTTCCTTCCACATGACATTTTATTTTAGTATTATTTCTTAGATCCAGAAGTTTGACCGGTTTAAATTGCATAATTTTTGAAATTATTCTGTATGGGAATTATTTTGAAATTATTTCTGAATTTTATTTATATATATTATATAGTTATTTGAAAAAAGTAACTAAAAAAAGTCCTTTTTTTCAAAATAACTTAAAAACTGATATATACGTAAAAAATTATAGAATACAAAAATGTAGCTCTTTTTTTCAACAAACTTTTTCGTTTTTTTTTTTTGAATTTCTGTAGGATGAAAATTGACGGAGATATTACCGATTAAAGTTCATGTCATGGTGTGAATACCACCTATCCCAAGCCCTTCAACCCTTTACCTTTTAAAATTAAAAGGTACGTGTACTTTTTAATGAGCCTAGCCTTGTAATTACCTTGTAATAACCTAGCCCTTGAAATTACCTTTAAAATAGCATATAATACATATAGCAAATCTCGAAAATTAACCGACTTATTATTGTAGATGAATAGTCTATACACAAACATACTCGCACACCCAATAGCTATAGCTATTGGCTTTGTCGAGACCAACGTGAGCGCTGCCAACGGCAACTTCCTAAAATGCCACGTTGGTCTTGACAAGGCGAATATTTCAAATCGGAGTAGGGATCTCGATCTTCTAGTATATTTATTTTATACAATTTAATCAAAATTTAATGCGAGAAATGCTTAAAAATGTATTTTTCAATTTTTTTTCTAGGGGGTAGTTTTAACTCCTTAAAATCAAAAATCACACCTTGCCCATATATAACTTTTGAAAAGGAGGGTAAGACAAGCTTAAATCCAAAATTTCAGCAAAATCCATGCAGTCCGTCAGATTTCGGAGGTGATGCACTATTTTCCGCCCGAGTAACTGGACTATATTTAATAGCCACACCTCGTATTGGAAGTACCTAGTCACAGTAGTAAGAAATAAGTTTTCGTTGTATAACTTCAAGTTACTATAAATTTATTGAAGTAGTATTTAATGACTTGATTTTTTCTTTTGTGTGCTTGTGATATGAAAGGACAGAGGACGTAGCGGCTTTTTACAGGGTCGGACTTGGCCGAGGTGAATTCTGCAGACCATTAGATGGAATGATTCATACGGCTTTAACAGAACCGTTAGATATATGGCGACCATCTATCGTTCCAGGAAGACTTATCCTGGATATGCCGTAGGAAAAGCGTCTGGAAATCCCAATTAATGATTTTCCGGTTATCCTCGAGAGCTCGGATCGTCCGTTTGATTCAGCGCTATCGGGCCGATATGTTCAAGGACTGCCTCGCGCCGAATTTTATCTCACCAACTCTTCGGGCACTCCTGGGCTCAAACAGGTTTTCATTTATCATTCGCCCGCCATATATCTTTATTAGGGATTTGATTAATGCCACAGAAATATCCATTTATTCGTCGGGACGGCCATTATTTCGAATTGTTTAATGCGCCCTCTGCCGCCCGACGACCCGAGATGCCGACGTCGAAGTCGTGGGGCCTCTTTTGAGAAATAGACGCGTGCAAGGGAATGTAGGAGTGGAACAATAAACTTCGTTCGGTACAGTCGCAGGTCATCCATCAAGCCCTGGTATTCTTTCACGATGCTGTATGGAGTGTTTTATATCAATCGATGAACTGAGCGTGAAAGACAGTTATAACATGAAATTCAGTTCTTTGTTATAACTTGATTTCGATAAAAAATTTACCTTGAGGTGGGCTTTCAGGAAGTCAAACCTGAACCTCTCTCAAACCAATGAAAAGATCAATGAACCTATCAAAAAGTCTTTCATTGCTAAAATGGACATGCGTGTGAGACCAAACATCAAGAAAAAAATTGATGTTGGATCACGACAATGCGCCTTGTCACACAACCATTTCAGTAAATTAGTTTTTAGCCGGTAAAAACATTCATGTGCCTCCTTATTCGTCTGACCTGAGTCCTTGTGGCCTTTTTCTCTTCTCGATATTGAAAAATAACCTCAAAGGACGTCATTTTGGGACCATACACAACATTCAAACGTCTGTAGACGACCAGCTGAAGTGTGTATTCCAGTAAATGAGTTCCAGCACTGATATGAGGAATGGAAAAACCATCTCCAGCGCGGTGTAACTTCCCAAGGAAGTAATTTTGAGGGAGACAATATTAAATTGTAATTCTACTCAAATAAAAAAAAACAGTCTCATTACTTAATTTACACACCTCGTATTAGTAATACGAGGTGTGTAAACGGACAAGAAAGAAAGAGAAGAGTATCTTCTCTTGTCCGTTTTTTTCATATTTGGCAGACCTATCTAATTGCTATTAAGTCATTTAACCGAAATATTTGCCACACGGGGCTTCGGTATTTATTACACGAACCAACAGACTAATCCTTTCATCCTTCCGATCAAGGGTCGATCATCAGTGATACAACTTGAATTACGTCAGGTAGCAACTTTATGGTTTCATTGTACGTTCATGGTCTCGATAACATCGAAAGGGTCCTTCATTAATCATCGGGACCATCTATTATCTAGGAGAACGCACACTAGATACATGATATAATAAACGTATATAGTACGGACTTGAATATTAACATAAAAGTAACAAACGTCACTTGATCCACCACACAGAGGGCACTGTCATCGCGACTTTAAATGATTCTCTCTTAAATGGTTCGCGTTCGACCTGAAGAAAAAATTAAAGCCGTAAATTATAACGCCTGTTTTCCTGATAATCTCATTGGTTATTATCGCCAATCCCCATTGATCAAGGACTCTCTCTCGCCGAATTTTATCTCACCAACTCTTTGGGCACTCCTGGGCTCAATCGGTAGATGTGGGCCTTTTGGATGACCGGCTCGCTCATCCGATACGTCACTCTTAGACATGTTCAGCAATCTGAGAAAAGAATTTCAAAATGGACTCTACGTGTGGCAATAACCGAACTATACCTGAAACCGAACCTGACCTCGCTGGACAAACCAGTGGGCCTCTCAGTTTGACTGTAGCAGTTGTTTGAATTAGTCTACGCACCAATGATATGTCGAAAAAATGTTAAGTGTTCATATGGAGCAACGGGTTAATTTTAAGTTCCTTGTTAAACTGGGGAAAATTTTTACAGAAGCTTATGCAGTGTTAAAAGAAGTGTACGGGAATGAATTTTTATCCCGCACACAAGTTTTTGGATGGTTTAACCGGTTTAAAGAGGGACGTGAAACGACCGAAGACGATCCGCGCCCCGAACGGCCCTAAACGTCAAAAACGGACGAAAACATTGAAAAAATTCCTGGAGTGGGTACTGGAACCTTCGGCGTAGAAACAAGAAACTGGACGTTTTCCACGAAACACCGAACTACTACACTTTTTTCGACACGCGTTTCGCCAACCAAGTTGGCATCTTCAGGGGAAGATTAAAACTAAATTCTAGCCTGCACACTTGCAATATTTATATTAAATTTGTTGCCACGGTTCACTGAACCGTAACTGTCTTTGTTTATCAGAGCAAACAGTGGACTGGGGGGTATCGGACCATTGTCCTTATTCATACTACTGTTACACTTAATGATTTCTAAACTTTCAAAAGCATCCAACTGTTTACTGTTTGTTACATTTCTAATTAATTTTAAATTATTTATGTCTATCCTATGGTTGTTGTCAAAAGCGTGTTGGGCAACACAAGATTTTTCTGTTCTGCCATATTTTAAATGAGCCATGTGTTCTTTAAATCTAGTCAAAATAGATCTTTTTGTTTGCCCAATATACTTTTGATCACAATCTTTACAACTTATTTCGTATATTCCTGACTTTTCGTTATTGTCGATTTTGTCTTTGGGGTTACCCAAAAGCGTTTGTAGTTTATTTTAAGAATTATAAACCAAATTGATATTGATATTTTTAAAAATTTTATCTAGTCCGCGGATGAATTTATCATATGGTAACGAAGCAAATTTCGAATTGTCAGTATCTCTACGAAAAGT
This sequence comes from Aromia moschata, assembly GCA_029963805.1. Taxonomy (NCBI): domain Eukaryota; kingdom Metazoa; phylum Arthropoda; class Insecta; order Coleoptera; family Cerambycidae; genus Aromia; species Aromia moschata. The sequence goes on along the minus strand of JAPWTK010000007.1, from coordinate 6,710,009 downwards.
CGTGGAATTGTACAGGGTTAATGGTAACGAATAAAAAGTGTTATGACAGCAGTTCGGTTATTTAATAGCCATAGTTAATAGCACCTCGTAATTTTCTGTTTTTTTACGTTTGAATTGGTGAAGCCCACTTTGTGGCCAAAATTCGTTGAACGCTTATTATTAAGAAGCTGTAAACGGAATGTAAAAGAATAATCTCTCTTGAAAATTATTTAATGAAAACACAAAAAAACGAGTGCCACGCGTAAGACGCCGCGTGCAACAAAGTGGTTACAAAAAAATCTCCGATTCTCGGAAACTTTTAAGCGTTCCGACTGTCAAATGAAATAAGAATTGTCGGACGGATTCCTCAGATAAAAGTGTGTTACGCCGCCGTCTTAGAGAAACCCCGCTTGTTTTGATATTAATCTTTTTCGTTGCGAAGTTTCCGCAACTTTGAAGGCTTTACGACTTAACACGAGTTTTTATTTTTATTCCATCGCGCGGAACTGCGGAGCAATTGTGCCTTTTACGTTGCTCCGCGAAGACTTTTACGGCGCGGTCGGAAAAGTTACAAAAACATCCATCTTTGTTAGCAGGCGGCTTCGCGATTTTCATATTAGCCCAATCAACGGGGAGAACCCCGGTCACTAATTGTTATCAGCAAACAAAAAATATGGTCCTATAGAGAAAAAAATTATAAGAAAGATAGCGTTTTTTGCGACTCGAGTTTTAATGGCGAACATAACCAAAAAAATTCGCAAAAGTAAAAAAAAACGTTTTTTTTGCAAATAAAAAAAAAGCTTCAAGTCCTACACAAGAAAGTTAAATTAGAAAGTTGTAGGTCTTAAAAATGCGCGTCGAATGAGATGTGAACGAAAAAAAATCGGTTCATAAACATTTGAGAAAAATTAAAAAAAAAAGTCAAAAATCGCGTTTTCGTATTTTTGCTGTATAAATTCCAATTTTGTGTGAACAGACTTCTTGTTAACTATAAATATAGCCCAAGACAAGCGGAAAATGCTCCTTTTTTTCAATAAATTCAAAAAAAGTCTTATTTTTTCGAGTTATAACGATTTAAAAAAAAAAGACGTTTTCAAAAATCAGCTTTTACAGAGGCAAAAATAATCGTACAGAAACGATCATCGGCTCATTTTATTCACGAAGGCTTGTACTTTCATGCTATTAAAAACCCAAATCGCTTCTATTTAATTTTTTGCATAAAAAAATGCGTTGTAAAATCATTTTTTCGAACCGGTTTTTTTTCGAATAACTTTTTTAATTTTGGTTTTACATTTTTGGCCATTTCATATTTGAAAACTGGCATTCAAAACACGCATTTAAAAAAAATGAAGGTCCTACGACCTCAGGGAGCCGAGATATATTTTTTTGTTTTTTTTATTCCTGACAGCGCTGTATACGTCCGATTGACTTTTTTTTTACACGAAATAGATCTCAAATACTTTTACTTTCTTAAAAAAAATATTTCAAATCATTTCGCATAAGTTAAGCTGACATAATTGTTTGCGAAAGTACAGCGTTGGGTGCGGCACGCGCTAGCCAACACACGGCGACAGAGTGGACGGACACTCCGCTTGGGCGCATCGAAAACTAAACACGATTTCAAATCGATCGCGCTCGCAAAATTATCTTTTCCTCCGCTTAAAAAATTATCTCGGCTCCCTGAGGTCGTAGGACCTTAATTTTTTTTAAATGCGTGTTTTGAATGCCAGTTTTCAAATATGCAACGGCCAAAAATTAAACCTAAAAAAGTTATTCGAAAAAACCGGTTCGAAAAAAATGATACAATTTTACAACGCATTTTTTTATGCAAAAATTAAATAAAAGCGATTTGGGTTTTTAATAATAATAGCATGAAAGTACAAGTCTTCGCGAATAAAATGAGCCCACGATCGTTTCTGTACGATCATTTTTGCCTCTGTAAAAGCTGATTTTTGAAAACGTATTTTTTTTTAAATCGTCTCTTAAATCTCGAAATCTTAAAACTCGAAAAAATCAAACTTTTTTGATTTTTTTGAAAAAGGGGTCATTTTCAGCTTGTCTTCGGCTGTATTTCTAGTTAACAAAAAAGTCTGTTCAAACAAAATTGGAATTTATACAGCAAAAATACGAAAACGCAAATTTTGACGTTTTTTTTAAATTTTTCTCAAATGTTTATGAACCGATTTTTTTTCGTTCACATCTCATTCGAAGCGCATATTTAAGACCTACAACTTTCTAATTTAACTTTCTTGTGTAGGACTTGAAGCTTTTTTTTATTTGCAAAAAAAACTGTTTTTTTGACTTTTGCGAATTTTTTTGGTTATGTTCGCCATTAAAACTCGAGTCGCAAAAAAAACGCTATCTTTCTTAGAATGTTTTTTCTCTATACGACCATATTTTTTGTTTGCTGATAACAATTAGTGACCAATTTACATGGGGGCTTTCGCTCGTTGATTGGACTATATTGCCTGCACGGCCTTTAAACAAGTAGGCTGGTATCCGGTAATTTCGCGGCCTAATAAGTACGCGTCCTTTTATTAAAATACGAGGCTATCAAGCTCGCGTTTCCAATATTAAAGGCCATCGGGAATGCGATCCTGTACGTTTGATTAAACTCTTGATTAAGGTCGATGCACCGTTGTTTGCATTTTCGTGAAATGCATGTTCGTGTGTTTGTAAATATGCACATGACTAAAATGTGGCACACAGTACAGTTTGCTGATAAATTTCACAAAATATTTCGTGGTATTCGATGTTCAAAAGTACCTGAATCAGTGGCGGCTCGTCAGGGGAGGCAGAGGAGGCAGTGCCTCCCCTGAGTGAAAATTACAAATAATTTTTTTTTTATAAACCTACTATACTTTAATTTTATTTAATAAAATTAAAATTTAATATACTAGGTACCTATAATAATTTAATAACCTTTCATTTTTAAATTCATATATCGGTTAAAAAATTAATTTCTAAAAATAAAAATATTAATAAACATATGTCAAAAGAGTTCCTGCACTATTATTTGCAACAAAATAAACAACCCCCCCTAATAAACCACCCAGCGCCTAGTCTATCGCCGTGGTGGCAAGCCTCCGGTCTATGTATTTATACGGAATTGGAGGCTTCGCGCTTCGCCATTCTGCGTTGCTAACATACGTTGCTAACAAATTTAACCCTTAACTCCAGTGGCAATAAAGGTCATTTAAAAAACTGCATAGCGGAGGCAAATACGCCCACCTCCCACCTCTCACACGTCACAGCGCAGAAAGCGAGTTATTTGATTTCATGAACCTAACAGCCTAACCTACAAAATTTAATATATATAATTTTTTCTGTGTTTTGGAAATTTTTGTTGGAAAGTGCCGTTATTATTGCCGTTTTTTTTTTTGAGTGTTTTGAGTGGTATGGGAGGATTTGTAAATTACATCTATTAGGCAAACAAAATATTATGAAAGTGATCAATTCAGCCCATCAAATCTAAATTGATGCAGTCCTGGCAAAAATCTGTATTTAATTTCACTGCATCTTTTAATTATAAAATAATTTGAGGGAACCTCTACACCTTCCCGATGGTTTTGCTGAACCAATAAAATATATTAGGTACATTATGTTAGACAAATGTGCTTTTTATATTTTATTGACCAAGTAGAGGTCCTTCTCCTAACATTACAGCGGCATATTACTAACAATGTTTATCATCACAAAAAATTTAGGAAACAAAAATGTTTACAAAATATGTCTGCCTCCCAAAAAAAAAGTCACGAGCCGCCACGGACATGAATGTTATTTTTCGTTCGACAGCAACGTAACTGAACTTAAGTACGGTCCTGTCACTCAGCAAATAGTACCCTAATGTATTTTATTATCGTAACATTTCTTGTAACAACTGTTCTTGCTTTTTACATTTCTGTGTTTTATATTTAGGTGTTTTTATCATGATTTTGGAATGCTTTCTTGTATACTTAGGGAAAAACTTATAATCTTACTCAAGCTATCTTAAGCAAGGCACACTGTTGCCCCACATAGTTAATATTCAAAATTCTGCGTCCTACATGCGCGCAGGGACTCTTTGATAAGTCCTAAACTTTATAAACTAAAACGAAACTCCGCCAACTTCCTAATACATACTCGTAAACGTGAACGAAATTCACCTCTCTAATTTTCGCACTTAGACAGTAGCGTAACATCGCGGAAATTTGCGTTTGTTTAAAATCCAATTAATAGAGTAAACGAAACTTTTGATGTTTCATAAATGATGCACGTCAAGGTTCTGTGTTTCTCCCGTATTAATAGCACATAAACTCGTAGTTGGATACTACGTGGTTTAAGTTAAATCTGCACTAAACCAAACTAGGACTATTTTCAGTGAAAATTTCTAGAATGCTGCATGTAATGGTTTCAACTCCTTTGTAATCGTCTGTGTTCCTCAAGGATCCATCATGAGACCAACTCTCTTCAATATATTCATTAATGACATGGCACTTGAATTAAATAATAGATTCAGGCTGTTAATTTTTATACCTAATACTTATTAACTTTTCTCTATTCGAATAGAATTATAATTCAGTATTGTCTCCTTCAAAATAACTTCCTTGGGAAGCCATACAGCGCTGGTTCTTCCATTCATCATAGCAATGCTGGAACTCATATACTGGAATAGCCTGCAGCTGGTCGGTTACATCCGTTTGAATGTTTTTTTATGGTCCCAAAATGACATCGTTTGAGGTGATTTTTCAATCTCGGGAAGAGAACAAAGTAACAAGGACTCAAATCAGGCGAATAAGTAGGCTGAGGGGCCACAATAATGTTTTTACTGGCTAAAAATTCGTTTACTGAAATGTCTGTGTGACAAGATGCATTGTAGTGATGCAACATCCATTTGATCTTGATGTTTGGTCTCACACGCATGACTTTTTCGAAATGTTTCAAGAACCTCTGTGTAAAACGGCACAAACTCTTTGTGGACAATTCCCTGGCCTCTTCGACTTGCTCATCTTGCTTTTTTGGATCTTGGAGAGCTTGAAGTGTGGCATTCCACGCTTTGGCGCTTGGTTTCCGGGTCGCACTCAAACACCCAAGTCTCATCACCAGTAATGGCACGTTCAATAAAATTGGGATCATTTTTAATCGCATCCAAAAAGTCAAGACACCTTTCTCTCCTGACCCTTGTTCGTGCGAAAGGTTTTTTGGAACCATTTTTGCGCAGATTTTTCTCATCCCCAAATTTATTAGTCAAAATCTAATGAACAGTGATGTGCTTCAAATTTAACTCTTCCCGTTAAAGATCCCGTATTTTGTCGACATTTTCATCGGTTCTTGAAGATGAAGACCTTCCGCTGTCAGTAAAATAGAAAAAAATAGGTTTTATGCGTTATGCGTTAGCGTCTCATTTTTTTCCTTCAAAATCGCTCCTTCATCCTGCTAAATAAATATACACACTTTTTGAAACGGCCACAAATACCATTGAATTTCCTTAAAAGTATATAATTTCAAGATTGCAAAACGATTTTTTTTTTAAGTTAAAAATTACAATAGTTATTTTTGCAAGCAAATAGCAATTTTTGTGAAATGTCATTTTTCGAGTTTTTTTTTGTATAACTTTTTTTTGCATTGTTAAAAATTTTTCATTTACAACCGACTTTTTTCCATTAAAATAGGTTCAAATTATACCCCGGAATATTTTAAATTATTTAAAATGCAGTACTCAATTATTTATAACAATTTAAAGACATCTGGGTCCAATGGACCCAGTCTGACTATTACGTCTTTCTAGGAAAGTGTGACTACCAAGGGTTAATGTCACTCATTTTTAAAACCCATTAGAAAAAAACCGGTTTACGAAAACTGTCACAAAGAACAAACAGACTCAATCAGACTAATAAGTTCAAACTTGTACCGAAGGTGCATCACATGTTAACCTACCACCCTTCAAAGTCCTGTCTCCGCAGTGTTGCTAGATCGGGCGCTACGTTGCCAGTCTCATTACTTAATTTACACAACTCGTATATTAAGGAGATTAGGGAGGGTTGAAAATGCAAAAATTGGCTCGTGTTTAATGGTTTATAACAAGGCCGCGAATAAATATAAAACTTCATTATTGTTAAGGGTATTAATTATAACATTATAAAATGAGAAAATTCATTGAAAGTCGTTCCCAGAACAATAATATCGGTGTCCCAATGTAATAAGGAAACTGTCGAATCCACGGTTTTACCACGATTCCAGTCGAACGGATAAAGGTTTTTTCAAATTCTAAAAATATTTCTTCTCCTTAGGCTTCCCTCTATTGATTATACCTAACAAATTAAAAACAAAAAATAATTTTAACAAAATGACGTCCGGAAAATTGGAAAAATTCGAGTTATTTATTATTATAAAATTGTAGCAATATTTCTTTCAATCTGATTTTAGGTATAATTCATGCGTCATAGTGTCTTAGAACTCCTGTATAAATTTCAAGTTGATATCTATCGGTACAATATTTGTGTTAGAACAGTCGTACGGAAACAGAAACGTTTCGACTTTATTATTAGGTCGTCTTTAGTGTGTCGTTACAAATTAAAACTTAATTCTACTCTCTATATTGCATAGAGAACCCTAGAAATTAGAATAATGCTACGACCGTTCGGTCGGGACCGACCGCGCGAATATCTGCGTTTTACCCAAGTTGCACCCTACGTTTTACGCTCTCTTGACCTCAATTTTGGGAATTTTTCAAAAAAACAAACGGGAAGATATTCCTAAAGGGTCACAGTATCGGAATATGCAAAAAACCGAAAATCGATTTTTTTCAAAATTCAACCCCCCCCCCCCCCTAATATCCTTAAGAATATTAGTTCTTGTATTACGGGACCGGCGTCACCGTCGCTGATTCGATATTGGCTGAAATCATCTTCAAAGGCTATCGAATTTAAACACACCGCATAAAAAATATTTTAATAACTTGAAACCCGAGTTTAATCTCGTATAAATACTCGTAATTCGTATAAATTACCGTCGCGAAAACTTTTGAGATTCGGCAATATCCATTAATCTGCCTAAAATAACCAATTATTACGAGTCAACATTTACCGTAAGTTCCCGGCGTTCCGAAAAGAAATGTAATAATTTTAATTCTTGGCAAATATTTACTCGAGGCGCCAAGAGTTATTGGTCTCTTAATCGCCACTTTTAAAGGAAATAATTATATTTTTGCGGATAGGGGAGCGACAAAAATGTATTAAAAAATCGTATTAAAACGTGAAACCCGTGCGACGAAAAGAATTTAATAAACGGCGGGCCGCTACCCTCCTCTCTTAATGCCTCCTGATACGATCCTAAGGCAACTGTTGCCGAATAAAGACCTCTACTCAAACTCGGGCGTCATGTAAACTGACAATACCCAGAATATTGAAATTATTTTTCCTTGGAAACCGAATTATCCATTTTCGTCCAGGATTGGGCTGATCTAAATTAATTGATTTAACCGACAATACCAAACATTTCTTCTAAATTACCTTCTCCATTGTTCCAGGATGATAGTCCAACTGCTCTGGCCACTCCTCTTCGCGTTGGCTACCCAAGCCTGGTCGAAATGCCCTACTAAATGCACCTGTTACTTGGACCAAAAGGGCCGCATCTCCGTCCTTTGCAAGGAGGGGGGCATGGTGGGTCCTCTGGACCTAGAAGACGTCGGTCTCGACACCGAAGTCATCAAGATCACCGCACCAGATGACAACACCAACGCCCTGACCATGAGCCCCGTCTTCCAGAAGTACAAGCACCTGGAGGAGATCCACATCACTAAGTCCAACATTCCCCAGCTGGGCAAGCACTTCTTCTGGGGCCTCACGAAGCTGGACGTGCTGAACTTGTCCCAGAATAACATAACCCAACCGTTGGATCACAATTTTCGCGGTCTGTTCAAGCTGAAGGAGCTATATCTGGACGATAACAGGATAATCTCGCTCCCTTCGGGTACTTTCAGGTACCTGCCCGAGCTAAAGGTGCTGTCCGTTCAGCGAAACAGGATAGAGGAGTTGACTCCGCGTATATTTCTCGAAATCAGCAAGCTGAAGGTTCTGAAGCTGAGTGGGAACAACCTGAGGGAGCTGAATCCGGAAGTTTTCAAAGATGTGCAGGTAATTAATTAGTCGATACAGTTTTATTAGCCTTGGCATTTGCTTCGAGTAGTATCAACAAGTAATCTTTATCGGTAGAGAGAGTATTCCGAAATTGAAATTGTGGTAAACAACTTCTTGGAAAAGGGGCGAAAAGTTGTTATTTGTAGGTAATTTCTCCAGCTGCCGGTTAAAAAGTCTTTTGATTACCAAATTCAAACTTAAATTGGGGTTCTGAAACGCAATCGTGTTTTTTAGAAGTTTGAAATGGAAGTTCATACATACAGTCAGAATTTATTTTTGTTATATAACCATCGGATTTCATTAAGGTCCTTTCCAAAATGATTACCAATTTAATTCACGCCATTAAAATATGCACTGGTATCATTTTCACTACCACAAAAGATTTTCCATTGTTTACGAGATTTTTTTTTATTCGAATACAATTACAATTTCGTATTGTGTCCTTTAAAATAACTTCCTTGGGAAGCCACACAGCACTAGAGACGGTTCTTCCATTTCTCATAGCAGTGCTGGAACTCATATACTGGAATAGCCTTTAGCTCCTCGGTTACAGCCGTTTGAATGTTTTCTATGGTTCCAAAATGAGGTCCCTTGAGATGATTTTCAATCTCGGAAAAGTCATAAGAACTCAACTCAAAAAAAGTCATAACAACTCAAGTCAGGCGAATAAAGAGGCTGAGGAGCCACAGGAATGTGTTTACTACCTAAAAACTCGTTAACTGAAATGGCTGTGTGGCAAGGCGCATTGTCGTGATGCAACATCCAGTTATTCTTGCTGTTTGGTCTCACATGCATGATCTTTTTTCGGAGTTTGGCCTGGAGGCACAAACTCATTGTAGATAATTCCATGGCTATTAAAAAAGCAAAGCAGCATGCATTTGATCTTCGATTTGCTCATTCTTGCTTTTTTGGGTCTTGAAGAGCTTGAAGTATGCAATTCCATGCTTTAGTGCTCGGTTTTGCGGGTCGTACTCAAACACCCACGTCTCATCACCAGTAATAACTAACGTCCCATAAAATGGGGATCATTTTCAATCGATTCCAAAAAGTCAAGACACCTTTCTCTCCTGATGTCCTTTTGTTCCTGCGAAAGGTTTTTTTGAATCATTTTTATGCGGATTTTTCTCATTCCCAATTCTTTAGTTAAAATCTGATGAACAGTGGCGTGATTCAAATTTAACTCTTGCCCGATCATTTTTGTCGTCAACCGACCATCTGAACGCACAATATCCCGTATTCTATCGATATTTTCAATCGACTCTCTTCTGAGAATGACTTAAATCATCGAGAAACCGGGACTCTTGAAAAAAAACACTGTCTCTGTAGTCGTGTTGAAGTTTTGCAAAAGTATCCGTTGCTCTATGTCCAAGTCTGAAGCAAAACCTGATAGCACACCGTTGCTGAAAATTAATGTCACTCATTTTTAAAACGCAGTAGAAAAAATCGGTTTACGAAAACAGTCACAAAGAACAAGCAAGTGACTCTAACAAGTTCAAACTTGTACTGGAGGTGCATTACATGTTAACCTACCGCCCTTCCAAGTCTCGGTGTTGGATCGGACGCTACGTTGCCAGTCTCATTACTTAATTGACACGCCTCGTATAAATGTAAATTATGTAAAAGCTATATCATCTCTAAACGCCTCTCTTTTTGTTCCAGGAGCTACGGTCGCTGGAATGCAGGGGTTGTGCCCTAAGTCGACTGAACAACGAAATATACCACCTATTACCTCATCTGACTCATCTAGACTTAGGCAACAACGAAATAGAGAACATCCCCTCGGAAGAACTGAGAGAGCTTACGCGTCTCAAATACTTCAAATTGGACGGCAATCGAATCACTGCCGTAGTCGACTCAACTTTCACTCACCAGCCACTGCTTAGGAAACTGTACTTGGCACGCAATCAGATCGAAAAAATATCGAGCGGAGCTTTCGAAAATGTCAACAATTTAACCGAATTAGACGTGAGTTACAATAAGCTGGAAAAACTCGGGTTCCTGGAGCCTATAGAAGGTAGTATAGAGGTTCTAGTATTGAGCGGCAATCGTCTGAAAACTCATGCCCTTAAGGAACTTTTACGACTGGAAGAATTGAAGGGGTTGCGACTGGCAGAGATTGGTATAGCTGATATATCACACGAGATGTTCCCTCAGAATCTAGTCCTATTAGATTTAGGAGGGAATCATCTTTCAACGCTTTCCAGAGACTTCTTACCTCCCAGTCTTACGGAATTAGACATTTCGAGGAATCGATTCAGGGGCCTAGACGAAGACCTGTTGACGTTGCTGGACAACGTGCAGACCTTGAAGCTGGACGGCAACCCCTGGTCGTGCGACCTGTGCTACATCGTCCCGCTGTTGGAGAGGACGAATCGGAGCGCCGTCGTCAAGGAGATAACCTGCATCTCCCCGTTCACTGTCCGCGGCAAGAGGCTCGAACTGATCCGGAAGAGCGAATTGACCTGGTGCACCACCCCCAGCTACACCCCCAGCTACACCACCAGCGACGCCAACTTCTTCCTCATCGGGGAAGACGGGAGGGTGGGTATCATCGCCGCGGGCACCTCAGTCTGCCTGTTGCTCCTCACCGTGCTGGTGATCGTGGGGGCGGTGTGCTACTCGAAGCGACACGCGGCGAAGTACTACACGCACGAGGATAAGCTGGCCATGGAGGGCGAGTCGATATTCGACAGTAACCACAGCCCGCTCTTCTGCGACGGCGAGTTGAGCTTCAAATTCCCGCTGGACGCGGGAGAAAAGAAGGTGTCTATCGCGACTATCGATGAGATCAAGAAGGAGCATGCGGTCACCAATGGAACCTGAGGTGATCGGAGTGTTAGTGTTGATAGGGACCGTTAGAGGCGTGCGCGTTGTGAACTGGAGTTTCTAGAGTGTACCTTAAGGGACTGGCCGTGTGGTGAACGTGGATATAGGGGAGGAAGAAGTGCTTCTAGTGTCGGCTCGTAGGCTTCAGAGACTGTCGTGTAAAAAGAATCGTGATGAATATATAGTTCGGTCGTTAAAAAAGTACGCGTCATCCAGGAAGCTTCTTTGATATCCGTTTGAATGCAAGAAAACTCTGGAAAAGAACGTTATTGGTTCGCTTGAGTGCAAAATTTTTGAAATATTTTATACAGGGTCTTTGGTAATGAATAGGTCGTGATTCCTTACATCAGAGTAAATTAATATAAAAGAACTTAATTCAGGAGAACAAAACTGTTTTTGTAAATAAAAAAGGTCAGTTTTTGTTATCGACAAATACGATTAAAGCGACCTAAAAGTTATGACTGTTACATTGACAAAATACAGGATCTGTCCGGAAAGTAGTCGGACTGATTCTTTTTTTCGAAACTTATCGACACTATCGGTACATTGAGTTAATATTCTTCAAAGTAGGACCCTTCTGCATCAACACAGCGTTTCCAGCGACTCTGCCAATTACGGAAGGCCTCCTCAAACTCAGAAACCGGAATGGACTTTTAATTCCTGCGTCACGGCCTCTTGACTGGCCTGGACCGAGCAGTGGTGCCGTCCTTTCATAACCTATTTGAGACGGCGGAAGAGAAAGAAGTCTGTGGGTGTGACATCTGGGCTGTAGGGTGGCCGAGGAAGCGTTGGAACACGATGTTTATTAGCCAGGTAGTCCATGACATGGACATGAAAATTTAGGCGTTCAGATATCATCCGCACACTCAATCTCGCGGTCAGATTTCAAAAGGTTTTTTTACTTTCACCATGTTCTCGTCATTTTTGATAGTTGAAGGGCGTCCTGCGGGTTGATCGTCCTCAACTTTCTCTCTTCCCTCACGGAACAAGTTATGCCACTCGAAAACACTTGATCGGCAAACCCATAGCATCATCTCCGTAAGCAGTTTTGATCATTTCATGGGGTTCACTCGCAGTTTTTACGGAGTTTGAAGCAAAAATGCACCTTGACTGGGGTTCACTTTGAACTCGACTTGCACTTTGGAAGGCTCGGAGGCGACCCAACTAAGCGGTGCGCTGCTTAGTTGAGACGTCTAGGCGGCAAAAATTCGATTACTTTCCGGACAGACCCTGTATACGTTTCCTCTTCTTTGATTCATAACGATTTAAGAGAACAAAATGGTACTAAGGACTGTAATAGTACTAAGCTCTCGATTTTACATAAGAAAATGCAAAAATATAAGAATTAAGTTTCTATATATTCTTGCCATATTTTAAATTCAGAGCAAAAATATGTAGAAGATTTATTTACAGTCCCAGCTTTTAACACAACGAAGTAAAATATTTCTCTAATTGACTGTCACTAACCAACAAATTCTTGGGTAAGTGTTGATGATAAAGAGAAATATGAGGAAATGCAGTTCCATATCTTCTACTGTATGAGTTCTCCAAGTAATATTCTTCATTGTTTTCAAGAACAGTGTTGATTTTTCTTGAATCCTATTGGTTCTTTAGCACTCTCCTTTCTACCATGAGAGATTGAAAAGTTTCCCGTATGATTGTACTTCTTTAATGACAAAGTATTTCTCATTATTTCTGGGACCAGTTTACATTCCTCATTCATTAGCTTTGGATCAGAGTTTTGGTGTATATTGGGGCAGGGTTCGATGAGTTAGTTTGGCAAATTTGCAAAATGAATGGAGATAGTTAATAGATATGTATGTCTATTGTCCCATATTATGTTTTGGGGAAAGGGAAATTGGCTTGTTACTGGTAAGTATCAGCTTAAATGGAACTCTTCTACTTAAGCACAACAGCTTGAACGTAGTTTTGTCCTGAATGACCCGAATCCAGAAATATATTGTAAATTTGCCACCATGATATTATTTTAAAGAGATAAATATTATATAAGTGCCACATAAAACAATTATATCAGTATTGACAAGTCTTGTAGACATGAAATAGTAGTCTTCCTAGGTTTACACAAACATTTTTCGAATGATTTCCACTGTACGTTCAATGCAAATGTTTCAACCAACGTAGATACGAAGATATTATTGCAAAAATATCTGGGTTTTTATTTTTCCCAACGCTGATCTGAATCGATGAGTCAAAATTGATTGGCAATAAAATTTTAATTACCCTTTCGTGAATCAAACGTTTCCAGATTGGGACTGGAGGCAGATATCAAAATTGCTCCCGGTAATAGCGGACGATTGAATTTGGCGGTTAGGGATCTTTTCAAATACTTTTTTAAACTCGCTATTAAAAGCCAAACTGCATAGTATAAATCGAAGGTGCTGTGAACGAAAAATAAATTGTCTAACAAGGTATTTTTGATGGATAAAATTTATAGGTGTTTCGATATTGTAATCCTTAGAATTTGGACCTGGTATTCGATTAATTTTCGTATTTTTGCTTTTGGGAAAGTGGCAAATTAGAAGAATGAGTTTTTTTTTTATGAAATTTATTATTTTGAAAGACCATTACCATTGCTATGTCGCTGAAACGTTACTGGTATTTGAATCAAGGGAAGTTTGCCTTCAAAGTTATCATGCTAGTTAATAAGAATATCAGAATATCAGTATTTGAGGTAATCTTGAGGTGCCACGTTTGGCTTTATCTATGCTTTTTCTAGTTCTGTTATCAGTTTTTTTCGAAAAATAGAATGACGATCTATGAAGGGTTACAATTCAAGAATACATTTTTTTTTATCAACTGGTAAATAATGTAAGCCATAGTATACTTTGCCCGATTTGAAGATGTTCCATTTCAATTACTTGTTTCATTTAAAGTAATGCTTATTCCTAATGCCCTTATGGGATACCACACGAGATATGTTTCTTTAATTTAGGTCTTGTAGATTTTGTATATAATTTATAATATTATTATTCGTATATGTAATGGTACTGCAAGTACTTAATTTAAGGCACTAATTTAAGCTGTTACTGTGTGATTTATTGACTAGGGTTTCTATATTTTTAAATAAGCTTTACGTATACAATTTCCATACTAATTTTAGGAAAGCATTATTCTAAATATTTATAAATTATATATATTAATTATTGTACAGAGCCATGTAAATTGTTAAAATAAAATTAATGTTTTGTAATACTCGTTGTTGTGATTTATGTTTGAAAACTAACCACTCTTCATTAGATTTTGACTAACGAATGGGGATGAGAAAATTCTGCGCAAAAAATGGTTCCAAAAAAACCTTTCGCAGGAACAAATGGACATCAGGAGAGACAGGTGTCTTGGCTTTTGGAATCGACTGAAAATGAGACCGATTTTATAGAACGTGTTATTACGGTGATGAAACTTGGGTGTTTGAGTACGGCCCGGAAACCCAAAAGACCCAAAAAAGTAAGAATGAGCAAGTCGAAGATCAAATGCAAAAAAGCAGATGAATGCTGCTTTTTGATAGCCAGGGAATTGTCCACAAAGAGTCTGTGCCTCCAGGCCAAACAGTAAATCACACTTTTACAGAGAGTTGTAAAAACCTTTTAGCTAGTAAAACATTATTGTGGCTCCTCAGCCTCCTTATTCGCCTGACTTGAGTTCTTGTGAAGTTTTTCTTTTCCCGAGATTGAAAAATCACCTCAAGGGACGTCATTTTGGGACCATAGCAAACATCCAAACGTCTGTAGGGTGCTGTGTAGGGACAAACGTGATTGTAGCCGTCACATAAATAGTGTGATATGAATAATAGTGAAGTGAATGGCAATATCTACGCAGCAAAAGTATTCGTAATGCGCAACCTCAGTGTCCCAGGTATAACGGTGATGCACCAGTTGTTAAGACTTCAGTTATACATTGTTGTTTACACTCGTCTAGTGTAAACAACTAACTGATCTTGATATATCATATAAAGAAATAGGTATTTGTTAAACAGAAGCAAAAGTACTAACAATATATTAAAAAAGATATAACGAAATCAAATACTTTCCATGCCGTCCAAGACTATTAACTTCTCGAGAAGAGAAGGCAATAGTGCGTGAAAGTAAAAAATGCCCTTCTACAAGTGCCCCAAAATTGGCGGCATTAGTAAATAATCGTTTCAACAAACAAGTAATTGCAGATACTTACCGCGGGGTATCTATGAAAAAGCCCTTTATTAGTAAAGTAAATCGTCTAAAACGAATAAAATTTGCCAAAAAGTATATTTGCAAGGATCACACCTTTTGGGAACGACTTTTATTTACTGATGAGAGTAAGTTCAACATTTTTCAGTCAGACGGCAGACGTTTAGTGTGGCGTAAGGTAAACACTCAAACACCGAGTTTGAACCGAAAAATTTGTGTCCAACTTTTCAGCATGGTGGGGGTTCAGTGATGGTGTGGGGAAGTATGAGTGCCAGTGGGACGGGGAACTTAATTTTTATTGATGGCATTATGACCAAATTTACGTACTTAAACCTATTAAAAATAAATTTGCCATTAAGTGTCGCAAAATTGAATCTAGGAAATAATTATTGGTTCCAACAAGACAACGATCCAAAACACACTGCTTATATAGTGAGGCAATGGACTGTATACAACACTCCCCATCAGTTAATTACACCCCCTCAAAGCCCTGATTTAAATGCAATTGAGCATTTATGGTCGGAAATGAAAAGACAGTTACGAAATTATGAAATAAAAGATAAAAACACTCTTAAACAGGCAATTACAAATGTATGGCAAAATATGGACCCTGATATCACACAAAAATTGGTAGCAAGCATGCCTAAACGTTTAGAGGCTGTGATCGCAGCTAAAGGTGGACCAACCGAATACTAACTTGGCGAATTTCACCAAAAAATCCTGAAGTACGAATACTTTTGCGACCCGTGATTTTGCATTAGAGAATAATTTAGTTTTTATTTTCTAAACGGTAAATGATATGAAGTTCAAGTTTAATTTATGTGATACTTACACATGTATGTTTATAATAAAATTATTATGATTAATTATACTTACACCCATTAAAAGAAAATTGTGGTTATTTACAATTCCCTGTAAAGTACGAATAATTTTGCGAGTAACTGTACTTTAAAACACGCCTAAAAACACATTTTGACATGAAAAAATGTATTGCTTTGAAGTAGCATTTTGTAATATAGGGTTATACCAGTGTACTGTTTCCTCAATCGAGATATGAAATTTCAATATCAAATCCGGAGAAACCTACAATAAATCAGTTTCCGCCACTATACGATTTTGAAAATGTTTTCACAGTAAAATTCAATATCCCATTTCAATTCAACAAATTCCCTATTATTTCTGTTAATTAACGATCTTTGTTTTACGTGTGTATACGAATATAACATTGGGTACCTACATTAATCTCTAATTTATTTTAATTATATTAGGAATTACTGATAATTAGCCCAGTTTTATTTAAACATTACAAACGATTTAACTAAACTTATTTTTATATTCGTCCCATTTCGGTATTTACTAATGCATTATGATGTATTGAGAGCTTGTGCCTGACGGAATAACAAAGTGATTTATTATCGTAATAGACTGACCCAACAATTATTAATTTATTTCATAATTTAATTTTAAAATATAGCAAGATTTGTTTGGTCGTGTAAATTTTTTAACGTGTTTTCTTTTAATTTCAATAATTTGTCGTTTCGTTAATGTTTTTAAAAATAACAACGATATGTAAAAAGGTCAACAATACCTGGTCAACATTCCCTATATAACAAAATATTTCTATAAATTATGTGGCAGAAATCAATGATTACATTTTTTTGTACCAATGCGGCCGAACGTGCCTCAGTTCAGTGGCGGGCGGCTGGCGGGTCATTGACTGTGTTCGAGGTGTTTATGTCGTCGGCGTCGGTATTACATTACATTAATAATAATGAATAATTAATAGTCACACGTGCCAACGCCTAAAGAACTATCATTTGCTGACAGAGGGAAAAAATTATCGGTGATTTCTAAGATATAATTTTTGATAGCGCTATCGTAATGTATAGAGTCTGTAAGGAAAAAACTGCTGTGTAGGGACTAACGCGATTGTAGCCGTCACATAAATAGTGTGACACATAAAAATAAAAAAGAGGAGGCCTTAAGAAGTCAGTTTATGTTCGACTTACTTTTAATGCTTAGCGCCTATGATGTATTCGATAAACAACCATTTCGCGACTTCTGGAACAATTGATTACAAGTCCATTAAAAAATACACGGCTGTGGTCATGTATTGGCGAGACAACAGACTGTAAATGTTCCATACACGTATATTATTATGATGAGTACGCCTATGTCCCACTGCACATTTCGTCCAATTTTATTTATGAACATCACATTTAACAGCGAGAAACTATCCATAAAATACCCCATTTGTCAAATGAAATACTCATCATATTTATCTACGTCCTCTGTTCTTATGTCTCGTGGTCAGACACGAATAATTCGTCTACTATGTTGTCAAGGAACTCGAAACATTGAACTGGATACTCTGGATACCGTTTCCAGCTATCCAAACACCGCGTGTTATTTCTACATTAATGTAAGCCATTCACTTGAGGTTAAAGCTTGATGGCTTCTTGAAAATAGATAGCAATACATGCCAGGTCATTTAACAATACTACCGAAACACTTGAACTTATATGTGCATATGTAGGTGCCTAAGTTCTTGGCCACTTCAATATACGTGGGGGAAATCGGAGTAGATGACAACGCTGAAGAAAAAGTGGGGTAGAGAAGGTTTATTTATTTAAAATTCATTTAAAAAATTTCTATAGTTTTTTTTTTATTAATTTCTAGAGATGGGTGTATCAGAAAGTTATTAAAAAAATAAATCCTTACTTTAGTATCTTAGACTAGCTTAGAATTTAGTAGTAGTTGAGAATGTGAAGTGTTTCGAGAATAAATTATTCCTTACAGTCTTCTTGCTATAAAATTCTCTCATTTTCTTTCACAAAATTCACAAACAATTCCTATCATAAATTCTGAATTTTAACGAAAAAAAAACCTTGTATTATAAGTATGTATTTTCACAGTATAGATTACAAACCATTAAAAATAGAAATATATTCGGATATATTTCAATAGCAAAAAAAAGCAAATAGCAAAATAATGTCGGAAAGCAATAGCAATTTTCTCATTACATGTATTTTTACATGAGAAATGTCATCACCTTCGTCTCGAGTACTATACGATGCCATAAGACAGCTGACTGTTCAACCTTCATTTAAGAACACAATGTAATCGATTTGGTCGCGTCGTTTGGTTTCTACATCAAGTTGAAAATGGAAGATCAAACTGTGCATTTTCGGCATATTTTGCTTTTTTATTTCCGCAAAGGTAAGAACGCAAGGCAGGCCTGTGAAAAAAGGGCCACGGAGGCTGATGAAGCCCAAAAAAAAGGCACTGATCGAAGCAGACCCACATTCGACCACTCGTGACATTGCCGAGACACTAAACTTCATCATTCCACCATTCACAATCATCTATGGAAGCTGGGATTCATCACAAAGCTCCATATATGGGTTCCTCATGAACTCAAAGAAATTCATCTCACCGTTTTGGAAGCGTCTGGTAACAGGCGATGAAAAATGGATTGCTTACAACAATATTCGACCTTCTGCTCAACAAAGCTGCTCTTCACCAGATGAAAGTTATGCTCAGAGGATTATAAGGGCGTGATGTTTTTCGAGCTCCTACCGCGGAATCAGACGATCGATTCCGATGTGTACTGTCGCCAACTGGATGATTTGAGTACATCTCTTACGGAGAAGCGGCCAGGGCTCATCAATCGCAAAGGCGTAGTGTTCCACCACGACAACGCGAGACCCCATACAAATTTGGTGACGCGCCAAAATTTACTGCAGCTTGGAAGTCTTGCCTCATCTTCCTTACTCGCCAGATCTTGCCCCATCAGATTATCATTTGTTTCGTTCCTTGCAGAACGACTTGAATAGTAGATCGTTCGATTCTGATGAGGCCATCAAAGAGGATCTCACCCAGTTCCTCGCGGGAAAAGAGCGGTCCTTCTATAATAGAGGATCCGCACTAGAAACGACCTTCACCGATCTGTTTAATGGATGAAAAATATTTTATATCAAATTTAAAATATTAGAAAATATATCTCGAGTGGGTTGGCTAAAAAATTCCTGGCCAGACTATGATTAATTAAAAATTGAAAAATGACTTTTTATTAAATATTGCACTCATGAGTTTAACGAAAAAAATTTAATACCAACCGAAAGTATGAAGCTTATAGAATATACAAACGTTGGGTTGTCTATTTTTTTCCTGGCGTAACTACTGGGTTGGCAGGTATAAACAGGTAAATCGATACTAGTTATTTTCACCTATTTGTTTGAGTGCAATATTTAATAAAAAGTCATTTTTCAATTTTTAAATAATCATAGTCTGGCCAGGAATTTTTTAGCCAACCCACCCGAGATATATTTTCTAATATTTTAAATTTGATATAAAATACTTTTCATCCATTAAACAGATGGGTGAAGGTCGTTTCTAGTTCGGGGCTTAGACTACTACGAGCGCGGATCATGCAGCTCTCAAAAAGATGTCAAAAGAGCATCGATCAAAATGGGCAATACATTATTGATTGAACTTTATTCTATTATTAATAAATGAGCGTTGAAATTCACCCAAAAAATGCGTCATGACTTCTTTGACAACCTAATATAGATATTCATTTAGTCGTTCGTATATTATCTGATTGTGAGCCACACTTTACAAGGAGAAATATGGAAAGAACAAAAATAAGTAATGTTTTGTTAGATACACACGACATTTGCTCGAAAAAAAAAAACATATTTTAGTCCAGCTGTAAGTCAATCTATGTAAGCTCCTGCTATTTATGAGATATTAACTCCACTGCGAAATGGATATACAATTTTTCGATACCATCACCATGAAACGCTATAAATCTTTATATTCGGTTGCCACGCGAACACATGTTCCGATTCCTATTACGAATGTATTACGGCGATTGCCAGCAAATTTAATATCGAAATGGAACTATAGTATCATGTCATACATAGATACTGTCTTAGTAACACAATGAACAAAATAAGAAAAGCAATAATAAATTCATAAAAATAGTTACTTTTTTGTATATTTTTAAGGGTTTCAATTTTTTTTATATTATAAATATCTTCGCCACGCCCTTATAGGGGTGGGACATAATACAAAAAATATTTAGAAGTCTGCTCCTTGCATACGTACCAAATTTTAGATTCAAAACATTAAATTATTTTTAAAAAGTAAGTAATCGAGTCGATAGAGTTTGGAAAGGCTCCGTTTGATCTGGAGTCGACTTAATAGTATATCTTAAAGCTATAAAAAAAGTAATTTCGCCATTACGGATTCTCAAGGGGGCTAAAATTGGCCTTGGAACCCATAACCTTTCAAGTCACTTACTATATTTATTCCCCTGCTCGATGGATACGGTTACAATGATTTACATCGCGTTTGATGGATGTGGAAGTGAACCTTCCTTCAAATTTTGCCCTTCGATTGCCCACCCTCAATAGACGGCGATATCTCTTCGGTACATTAAGATACGTCACAAAACTGAAAACTAACTTGTTGAATAGTCCCCGGAAACGTTGCCGCCATCGGCAATCCAAAACTGAATCGCACAAAAATATGCAAACTACATAATAAATTCATCGTTTTCCCTCGAGGAGGGCGTTCAGCGGAAATTTTCATATCTAAATAATATATCACTACTCCGACACGGTTTATTGAATTGAAACTTTCCGCGAAGTCAGAACAGGCTTCGCGGAAGTGGTAATTGTAAGGGTGAGCCGTAGGGAATCCGAGACGTCGTCCGATGGAATTTGAATGCTAACCTAATTTCAACTTCGGGAATTTCGTTCTAATTGGACGCAAGTAAATAACTTTGATGGCCTCTTCAACTATTGTAAACCGTTTAGCTCCAGGTGCATGGAGTTGGCTGTGGGCGGACGGCGTCTACGGCACTCGGCTAACTTGATAATGGGATAGTCTTCGACTTTTCGTTAGTACAGGAACTGCACGAAAACATGGAAATGCATGGGACATGATTCCATCATGATTCATCCTGATCATGATCATGATTCCATCATGAAATCATTCAGTTTGTCCTCAGTTAAGGTGTAGAGACTTCACTAAAAAAATAATGAAAAAATTGTAAAAAAAGCACATAAATTGTTATTTATTCATCAAAATTGATTTTGTCCGTTTCAAAGTAGACTCCATCGAGTGCAATATAGCTATGCCAACGTTTAACCCAATCCTCCATACACCGCTCATAGGTCGCCGAAGGTATCGCCTTCAGCTCCTTCAGCGAATTTTGTTTTATAGCCTCTATCGTTTCAAAGCGGCGACTCCGTAGTGGCAATTTTACTTCTGAAAATAAAAAAAAATCACACGGAACTGTATCTGGTGAATACGGTGGTTGGCGGATTGTGTTTATTGAATTTTTGGCTATTCTATCTATAATTATATCTATAATTCTAATTTTTTCTATTCGGTCACAATCGTAGCTCGGTGAGATGCAAAATCCAAAAATTTTCCTTCCACAATTCCGGCCGTTTCCGACGGATGGTTTTGATACTCCTTATTGTGTAACTAATTTTAATACTCCTTATTAACCGTCTGTCCTTCCGGAAGGAATTCGGAGTGTACCATGCCTCGATAATAAAAAAAAAAATCACCTTCACTTTCGATCGACTTTGGCGCGGTTTTTTTCGGTTTCGGCTCATCATCATAGCGCCATTCCGATGATTGACGACTTGTTTGCATGTCGTATTCGTAGACCCATGTTTCGTCTCCAGTAATGATGCGTTTCATGAAGTTTGGTTCACTATCAGCTCTGGAAACCATGGAAACCTGCTTCCGATGCTCTTTTTGAAGAACATTCAGCTCTTTCGGAACCAGTCTCGCAGCGACGCGTTTCATGCCCAAAATATCACTCAAAATACCATAAGCTGACATTGTCGATATGACACACTCTTGAGCCAACTCTCTAACATTCATGTGGCGATTTTCAGGCACTAATATTTTGATTTTGTCGATGTTATCGGCTGTCATAGAGGTCGATGGCCGACCGGAGCGAGGGAAATCTTCGTCGATTTCACCAAAGACCTTACTTAACATTTTCAATGAATCGCCACACGAAATTTCGTTTGTGGCACAACATTTTAAACAAACGCGTTGTTCCACTATTTTTTCCATTGTACAATTCGCCGAGCACACTTAAGGTCACCTATTACTAACAGCTGCTGCAAACATACTGAATGACAGATCGCGCTCTAAACAGGCTTGGTAATTAAGGAAGGGGCTACCAACCTGAACAAAAAAAAGTTATCGATTCCTTTTAAGCGGTTCATTTAAATCCAAATTTCCGGGTACTTTTTGTACGTAATTACTCGTATTGTGTAACTAATCTGTCCTAAACTAATCTATAAATATTTGGTATAAAATAGTAAATATAGAATACGTATGGAATTAATAACCAAGTGAGAATTGCTGACCTAGCCAATTTATCCAACGTCTAAAGAATTAGATAATTTCGAGACATGTGCAGAAGATTACAGAAACACAAAGGAAACCTTCAGACTTATTAGAAGCCCGGATTTCCATTACGGATTGCTTTTAGTAAGTCTAAAGCAGGGATAGACCTTCACAAAGCTTCTTAGATAGCATCGAAAACGACCTAAGGAAGCTAGGAATTTGTAAATGAAATGTAGGGTAGAATTGTTGAGGAAGCCAAAACCTTAACCAAGGTTTGTAGAGCTAAAAGAAGAAGCGGTGTAGTTTCGTGAGTAACCAGTGAGTTATGTTGGGTGAACTGCAGCAACTTGCTCCCTAATAGTGTCCATTTTTCATCATTTTTATCATTATAAACAGTAGCTGAGAGTTAAAGTATTTAATTAATAGTTAAGTAATTGGTCATCAGAGTAACGTCGTCAATGTCGAACACAAGCGATTGAAAGTTTAGATAACAATACTTGGTTGCCTCAATAAAATAGACGATTGAATTGAGGACAAAATATCTCCATGGTACATATCAGTCCACTGTTCGGCGAGAATAAATCATCCAAGGCATCGCTCGAGCCCATTTTTACATTATAATATGCAGCTGTTAATGGAAACGACCGCATTTTGGAGACGAATAACGGAATTTATGGGTTTCCAGCGACGTGGTACAGAACGTTAACTTTATGAAAGTACTTAAGCACAAACGGGGAAAAATCCGGAACGATACCCGTCATATACTCGACCGCAATCTTAAAATCTCGATCGACCTTAAAGCTCTACTTCTCCGAAACTGTAAACATTTTCAGATCGCTTACACAAACTACAAAATTGCCCGCTGGAGCGAATTTTATGGGTTATGATGGCTTCATGGGGCCCTTAAAGCCCCGCATGTTCAGCGAAAGGACAGGAAAATTTGTAAAATAAATATGAAGCTTCCAAAAAAATAAATTAAAAAACTCCAACATGAATAATCAATATGTAACTGACCTTTTCAAATACAGTGATATTTTTAATTATTTCAGTGCATTTAAATTACACGAGTTTCTGTTTTTATTTTTCTGATAATATGAATAATAATCATACGATTTTATATCCTGTTATGGGACTTGTTGACGATACGTTTGATTACGAATTTTTCATACATTATTTAAAGTTAAAATTAGCAGGGCTTGCGAGGTGTGTAAATTAAGTAACGAGACAGAAGTTTTTCAAGAACCTCTCTGTAAAAGTGTTGGAGGCACGAACTCTTTGTAGACAATTTCCTGGCTATCAAAAAAAGCAAATCATCATGGATTTGATCTTAGATTTACTCATTCTTGCTTTTTTGGTTCATGGAGAGCTTGAAGTGTGCCATTCCATGCTTTGGCGCTTGGTTTCAGGGTCGTACTCAAACACGTTACGTAAAATGTGGATCATTTTCAATCGATTCCAAAAAGTCGAGACACCTTTCTCTCCTGATGTCCTTTTGTTCCAGCGAATGGTTTTTTGGAACCATTTTTGCGCAGATTTTTCTCATCCTCAATTCGTTAATCAGAATTTGATGAACAGTGGTGTGATTCAAATTTAACTCTTTATCCCCGATCACTCTTGTCGTCAATCGATGACCTGAACACACAAGAACCCGTATTCCACCTACATTTTCATCGGTTCTTGAAGATGAAGGCCTTCCGCTGCGTGGTTTATCTTCAAAACTCTCTTCTTTCTGAGATTGCCCTAAACCACCGAAAAACCTGGGCTCTTGAAAAAACACTGTCTCCGTAGGCATGTTGATGTTTTGCAAAAGTGTCCATTGTGCTGTGTCCAAGTCTGAAGCAAAACCTGATAGCATACCGTTGCTCAAAATTAATACCACTCATTTTTAAAACGTACTAGAAAAAAACCGGTTTACGAAAACAGTCACAAAGAACAAACAAATGACTCTAACAAGTTCAAACTTGTGCTTTTTAAGAATTTAAGAGCCTTATGAGCTCGAGTTTGGTTCAGTCATATACGTAATCCCTCCAAGAACAGCGCTGAAGATCGTATATCCTTTTAACTTCACCAACTATGTGTACTATTCAAGAGGAGTAATTTTTCTTCCTGCTGAACTAGCAAATTATTTACGAATGGTGTTTCCATCAAGGATGAATTTTACCTACGTCAAGGTTGAAATAGAATTATACGTACCGTAAGATTAAAAAAAATGCCCTTAAAGTATACCGTAATATTTATAAGGATTCTGCGGCAGCCTTAATGGTCAAACATCTTGTATATAAAACGTAAATTGACACCTTCCGGCTACGTCAACAGTTGCAGGACCATATGCCTTCGTCTTTCTTGTAGAGTAGCAGAGAAAACTTTTCAAATCAAAGTTCCACTATGTCCGTTGAAATTAACGAAAATAAAAACGCGTACGGCTATTCCTGGAATCTTTTTCATCTTCTCATAACGGAGGACCGGCCGACTCGATATCTCCTTTTTTTACGAGCCGGAGGAGAAAAACAACAAAAAGGAGACTCGGAAAAGGTCGGACCGACTTACGAATTTGCATGATGAGATAAAAAGTAATTTAATCATTCGATTTCGAGCGCCGGCACAGATATATGCGCAAGGACTCTGTCCAATTACATTTTCATTTCGATATCCCGCCGCTGCATTGTCCCAGTTGCTCGGCAGATGTTCGCGTGACTGCTAGTACGCATTCGTCTGATTTTTGGGAGATCTCATCAAAGATCCAAACGCCATTGTTCCTTTATGCGCCTTCATTGTTTGTAAACTCATCACGAAACTTATTCCAAGCGATAGATCGTGACTTAGCAAGGATAATTTCAAAACACAGTCATGTTACTGCATTTATTAACACTAAATTCAAATAAATTCACATGTTTTTGTATCACGGTGACGTTTTTTCATGCAAGAGCAGCGTGTAAAGAATCTGAAGATTTTGTGATCGTTCCAACTGATGCCAGTGCAGCCGCAAACGGTGTTAACAAAGATTTACTGCCAAACAAATCAAGACAACGATATGAGAATGCCTAAACAATATTCGAATATTTGTGTAGTTCCAAAAACGTGAAGGGAATTACAAAGGATCTTCTTGTATATTTATTGGAGAAGAGCAATAATTATAAATCATCGAGTATATGGAGAAATACTCTATGTTAACGTTTAAACTAATTTGGATAAAAACCGCGACACCTATTATTAGTTAAACAGTTTGGACTTATTTATTCGATGAGGGATCCTTTGAATCATATGATTAATGTCGCCTGGGGTACATCATTCGAAGATCGTTGAGATTAATAGAATGCAGGCTTTCACGGCTGTTGTCCAATGGTGAAGTTATTTCTTCCGGGTTTTGCCGCGGTCGTCTAAATTGACTTGACGTTTCGCAGATCATGCTCTCACCTTCTTCAGAAGGTTTCTAAAGACTGGTGTTGTCGTCTTTTGCTCCTCGTTATATACTTTGGCTCTGCTATGGTTGGCTGTACATCCATCGAGCTCGGTTGACCATGACATTCCAGGTCACTGGTTCTTGGTATCGCTAATCTCCATGTATTATTCAGTCGATACCCGGCCTCCCTATTAAAATTATTATTGTGTTTCATGATCTCCAGGGTTTCTCTAATTATTCTTGGGCAATATCTTGTAGTTTTGTCTAACACTCTGATGTTCTCATAGTCGATTTTGTGGTTCTCGTTGGTATGAACATGTTCCGTTATTGCTGACTTGTCTGTATTCCCTAGACTAGATCAGATCAGGTTGACTAGATCAGGTATGTCTTCACTTAATCCTTTAGGTACAAGTTCTTGACGAATCAGGTTAACTGTCTTTTCAACTGGTACATTAGTAAATAATGACTTCACATCGAAGCTCACCATGATGTCACTGTCGGATATTTCTAATTATAATAAATAAATTCTAGACGAAAGTGAAATATCCGGCAGTGACATCATGGTGAGCATCGATGTGGAGTCATTATTTACTAATGTACAAGTTGAAGAGATAGTTAACCTAATTCGTCAAGAACTTGTACCTAAAGGATTAAGTGAAGACATACCTGATCTAGTCAAGTTCTGCCTGTCAACAACATATTTTCTATGGAATGGAATGGAGATTTCTACGAACAAAAGAACGGAGCCGCTATGGAATCACCGCTTTCACCTGTAATTGCAAATTTATTTATGGAAGCGTTTGAAGAAGAGGCCATTCGTGGCAGTGAGAAGAAACCAAATTGCTGGCTACGGTACGTAGACTTTCTTCGACTATCTGAATACTCTACATGCCAACATAAAGTTCACAATGGAGACTGAGAAAAACGGAGTTTTATCTTTTTTGGATGTGTTAGTAAAACGTACGAACAATAACAAGCTGGACCATGGAGTATACAGGAAGAAAACTCACACAGATCGTTACCTGAACGCAGCATCGCATCACCATCCGCAACAGAAAAGATCGTTAATCAAAACACTAGTTCATAGAGCTGAAACAATATGTGATGACGAAAGCAGACCAGAGGAATTACAGCAAATTAAGGAAGCTTTAACGAAAAACGGTTATAAGAAAAAGTCATCGACGGAGTATGCCGCACCCAGAGAACAAAATTAGACCAACAACCAACAACGTATGCTTGCCTACCCCATGTCTCAGGAGTGACAGATAAACTCCTTTTATTTTACCTAAATAATACGGTGAAACTAGCGCTCTCTAGGAACAACGTCAAAATAAGCTTAACATTTGTAATTCTCACACCAAAAAACATAAAGCTGCCAAGTTTCAGATTTATACTATCAAAACATTCTCAATTATTGAGAAATTTCAGAATAAAATTTAAACTTTGAACACGCTGTATCTCTTAAACCAGCGACATTGGTATAAGGCATGTTGAGCTCAGTCATAATATTTTAGTGTCTCGTATGTCCGGTTTAATCTTGTCCCATTCTTTCTGACTCACCCTGTAGAACGTTTTCATGTTCCAATATTTTTAAATGACGAGAGTTCCAATGATCGAAGAAGACGAATATTTTTTTTAGAGCTCTGTTCACTGTGTAACTGCTCAAAGTGATGAAAGTTGCTATCTCAATGCGTTCTCGAGTTATCGTGGACGCAAAGAAGGTTAACATACAGACGGACAGATTCAATTTTCTGCATCAGAAACGAAAGCAAAACACGGGAGAAAATCGAGAATGATTGCTCACATTATAAATGTAATTTTAGAAAACGGAGTGGCACATTATACCCTAAACAACCGCGTCGATCATTACTGCCTCGTCCTTCGTCTAACTGTAGACATAATTTCAATGGCACCTTAAAATAGCTCCGAAGTGTTTCCTTAAAATAGTCGAAAGGTTCTCGAGCACCCGCGTGGCGTTTCACGCGCGAGCCAACCCTTTGAGCGATCGGCTAAAAATAATCCACTTTCATTACGAGTTTTTATGATCGCCACTTGGCACCGCATGGCGCTCGACTAACCGTTTCCGCCAAAGGAACACTTAAGGTCGACAATTATACGTACATATCCCATTAGAGAGTGTTACTAATGTCTGGTGTAGAGATTTTTGGGTAGCAAAAAGTCGGTTTGTTGCGCACTCCATAATTTTAAATTTGAAGTGGTTGCTCGAGTGCTCGACTTATTTTATATTATTGTCTCAGCAGGATGATCTCTTAACAAAAAAAAATGGATATGCATACAGGGTACGACAAAAGTATGAAATATAACCAACAGTCAGCAGCGAAAGTATTCATACACCCACTTCTTTGAACGTTGCTCAAATTGTTGCTCAAATTCTACAACAGTACATCCTGTCAGAATAAAATAAATCAATACTGTAGTAAAAAAATTGGTGTATTAATATTTTTGGTGCTGCCTGTACATATGTACGAGGTGTGTAAATTAAGTAACGAGACTGATTTTTTTTAAATTTTTTGTTCGAATAGAATTACAATTCAGTATTGTCGCCCTCAAAATAACTTCCTTGGGAAGCCACACAACGCTGGAGATGGTTCTTCCATTCCTCATAGCACTGCTGGAACTCATATACTGGAATAGCCTTTAACCGGTCGGTTACAGCCATTTGAATGTTTTCTATGGTCCCAAAATGACGTCCCTTTTTCAATCTTGGAAAGAGAAAAAAGTCACAAGGACCCAATTCAGATGAATAAGAAAGCTAAGGAGCCCCAGGAATGTTTTTACTGGCTAAAAACTCGTTTACTGAAATGGCTGTGTGACGAGGCACATTGTCGTGATGCAACATCCAGTTGTTCTTGATGTTTGGTCTCACACCCACAACCCTTTTTCGAAGAACCTCTCTGTAAAAGTGTAGATTTACTGTTTGGCCTGGAGGCACAAACCCTTTGTGGACAATTCTCCGGTTATCAAAAAATCTATCATATTCAATCGACTCTCTTCCTTCTGAGAATGCCTTAAACCACCGAAAAAACTGGGCTCTTGAAAAAACACACTAATTACTGGTTATTATGTTTACTAGCTGTCTGAACACTGGTCATCTGAAAATAATTTTTTATTGGCTAATCGCTCATTCAGTCAACATTTTGCAAAAGGGAAAAAAGTTTCTATATATATTAATTATTCTCAGTCGTTTCTATATGTTAGAAATCGCCCCATATAACACTAAAAAACGACAGGCCTAGAGATTTATCCCAAAATTGGTCAAAATGAATTATGTTCGGCTCTATTCAAGTTAGCTTACAGTTCCTTTTGGATCAAGAAATATCTGCTATTACGTACATTCATTTTCCTGACACGATATAATAATGAGAAGACAAAATATGGATCACAACCGGTGGTTAGTCTTCCTTTCCTCGTTAGAAATCTTCTTCCAGCAGATCATTAGAGAACTGGGATTTCAACTGGAAAAACTTTTTAATATTTCAGGTCAAAACATATTAAAAGTTTTAATGGAAACTTCAGGTAAACAAAAGCTTCGCAAGTTTCAAGGGAATTAAGACATTAATTTTCTGTTCACGTAAATTTTTAACTACAATTTGAAGAGTACAAAAAATACTAGATCTCACTAGAAATCTAAGAAACCTGTATTTTTTTATCATAATTTATTTTTGGTATGTATCTATATCTTCATATGTAGACAAGATCAAATTCAATATTTATTTGAAATTGATTTTTCACATTATGTTAATTTTTCAATAAAAAGGCAACCCTTTTATAGTTAATTGCACATACAAAAATCAGGTTTTAAATCTACTGCAATATATTGATTTACTTAATATCTACAGTTTTGATTTTTAGGAAAAAAAATTACAGGAAAATAAAAGGTTAAAAGGTTAAGGTTACTTGTAGGTATTTATATCCGAAAAATAAATTCAATTTGTAGTAGTATTTCTACTGTTTTTTTGAAATTTGAATTAATATGAAGTAGGTTTTGAAACATTTGAGTTTTACAAAATGTTTCCTATAGAGATTTGTTCATAAAAGTTTTACCAAAGATTTTTTTGTAAAGACAACTATATTAGTAAATATATGCCTAATGGTAAATAAACACTGAACCTGAGATTTATAAGTTATGGAATTAACCCAAAATAAACTGTATACAAAGTAAAATGCCCATTGTCTTCACACCCATTTTGTTTGATTCGGACTATTTATTTACAATTCTATAGTAGTCCAATATATAGGTTACTTTCAAAAGTGCATCGTGTCCATCCACATAACGCTTACACATACATAACGTTTGTTTAATAAATTCCATCTATCCGAGTTTCATGACAATTGTCAATAAACTCTTCCGAAATGTTGATGCTTTCGGCGTCTTTTAAACACATTTTCAAAATGCACATATTTTCCGGTAACAAAGACATATGTAGGTATGCAACGAAAATTAATAACAACGCGTGTGTTAGGATCTATTTCAAACTATTATTGTGTGTTTTCTTTTCGCGTTTTTCAGAAGTTGTTGGCAGACGACAGATAGCCAATACACATGTTTTAATAAACCTATAATATTGGCGTATTAGAATATGTTTAGAGTTTGTTACTACATCACTTAACGTGATGGGAAAAATAGTATGTAGTTATAATAAACATATAACGATGACATCATCTGGTAGACAGATCACTGGAGAGGGTGCAACCCAGAGTGCGAAATCGGCATAAACCTGGTGAACTGGCAAACACCATATTTTAGCCAGAAATAACTACAATCTCTGCTTGTGCGCAGAAGTTGATCAGGATGTCTTATAAGAGAATCCAGATCGTCACCGATAGCCAAGCAGCATTGAAAACCTTAGAAGCTGTATAAATACACTCCCAGGTCGGTAAAGATTTTATGGATTCGCTAGTACAACTAAGGGAACACATCAGCATCACTTTAACCGTTTCAGCCGAAAATGCCACGCCCGGTACATCGCTCTTCAGCGCCTCATAACTAATACTATTTGCGACTGAAAAATTTGACAGGGACATGTTTTTATGTTTAAGACGTGCCCTTTCCGATGGTGTCCATGAAATTCCTCCAAAAAATTATTAATTATGAAAAAAAGCAGTTTTCAAAAAAAAAACACGATTTTTTTTGCACATTTTTTTTAAATCAAATTTTCAAGGGGTGTCCGGTCTGCAATGGACCTGGAACCTCACTATCCGGTGAAATAAATGTTTGAACTTTAAGTATACGTGGTTTAAAGATCGATTTTTTCCCTTACGCGTTCAAAATGGCGCCTTAACTGCAAAATTTTTGCGTAAAAATTCAATAATTTTTTATTTTGAAAATGATACACTTTTACAAAAAATTCAAATTAAAATCACTCAATGAATGCATTAGAATTTTCAAAAATTTTGAGCAATTTTTTGGAATTTGCAAATAGTCAATTGTTGCAAAATTTTAAAAATTGCTTCAAAAATTCTTTGGATTTAAAAAGTGCATTCTTTGTTGTATAGTAAAAATGCATTGTTTTCGAGAAAACAAATTTCTAAATATCAAATTAGTATCGAAATTTAGAAAAATTTTTCTCGAAAACAATGCATTTTTACAATAAATTGTCAAGAATAAAAAAGTTCTTAAAATCACGCAAAGAATGCACTGGATTTTTTTCAGAATTAAGCAATTTTTTTTTGCAAAAATTGACTATTTGCAAAATCCAAAAAGTTGCTCAAAACATTTTGAAGAAATTCTTGTGCAATCAGTGAATTTAAGAACTCTTTATTCTTGACAATTTTTTGTAAAAGTGCATCATTTCCCAATAAAAAATTCTTGAATTTTTACGCAAAAATTTTGCAGTTCTAGCGCCATTTTGACGCAAAAAATCGATCTATAAACCACGTATACTTAAAGTTCTAACATTTATTTCACCGGCTAGTGAGGTTCCAGCTCCATTGCAGACCGGAAACCCCTTGAAAATTAAAGAAAATGTGCAAAAAAATCGTGTTTTTTTAAAAATTTTCAAATTAATTTTTTTGGAGGAATTTCATGGACGCCATCGGAAAGGGCACGTCTTAAACTTCAAAAATATGTCCCTGTTAAATTTTTCTGTCGCAAATAGTATTAGTTATGAGTGGCGTTTTCGGCCGAAACGGGTTAAGATGAGTCAAAGGACACCAGGGTCACAAAGGGAACGAAACAGTGGACTTGGAGTGAAGGGGCAGGAGTTCCACTGATAGGATAGGAGTTCCACTCGGAACTCACATCTGGTTTGGCATATTGGACAACCAGGGTAACTATAAAGGACCTACTAAGACAAAAATATGTCTCTCACTGGTTGGAGGTTCTTGGTTCCTGGTTACAGTTGACATGGATAATGGGACTACTAACAGGACACTGTCCACTCGTCTGACATCTCACCATAATTAAGGTGAAAGATAATTTTGGTAGTAGAGGGTGTGAAGAGAAGGAAGAAACTTCCTTTTACGTATTATGCGAATATCCAGCTCTACATTATTGAACCAAAAAAGGTAACAGACGCTCCATTGGAAATTGTGTTTAGATTCCTCAAGGACACACGACTAAAGGAATAAACAGTCTGTGAGGAACAATAAGCATCAGGTCCAGTGTTCCGAAGCTACAAAGTAACCAAAATAAACGTCAACATCCCTCTAATTCGCGCTTTTTATTCAATTACCCTGAATTCATACGACCAACAGCACATTTTGTTAGCATGCATATTTCTATCAGCAAAACTACGGAGTAATTAGTTCCAAAACTACCAGTTGCGGCACTGCAATTACTCGAGCATCAGATACATGAGCAAAGTCGATTTAATTAATTCACTTGCTGGCGAAGGCAGGTTTTCCCGAAATTAAACAGCCCGTTTTTTTCTTCTTCCAACGCTCGCGTGCCTGTGCACCAAGAGCTAATATATCTCTTCGTTAATTGGTGGCTCTTGTTAATTATATCCAACACTTCCACCTACTATCTGGGGCGAGCGCCGCATCAAAGAGATTTATTATTTTTGTCTCTGTTTGCCGGCCCACCCTTTTGCGTAAACCCTTAAGGCAGGGCCGAGTTGAACGGATCTAGGTGTAAGGTAAATTTTTTTTGGCAGTTTTGTTTAGTCTATTTTCTTACATTACTGAATATAATATTATTATCAATATTTTAACCACAGCAACTACGAATATTTTTTCGCTGATAACGACAAAAACGTTCGCTGTGCATGTTTTTATTATGGTTGTAAATTTATCACCCGAATGAGGGCCGTTTCAACGAACACCGACTTGGGGCTAGAGATTAAAAGCTTGGTGTTAGCATTAAATAAGCCTGTGCAGAGTGGTTCGATTTTTCTAAGGTGCATCCTACATAATATTATCTACAGATTCACAGGATGAGTTTATCACTGAGCATTTTGTACTTTCTTGTTTTGTTTTATTGATAATTCTATTTTTAATTTATTTAATTCTAGCGACCCGCCCCGGCTTCGCACGGAAATATAAAAAATGGTTATTGTGGGTTATCCCTAAGAGATAGACATATGTATACCATCGCGGACTTTTTTGTAGATCTTTTTAAGGTGTACCAATATCTGTAGGACATTATTTTGATCTATCTCGTACGGTTCAAAATAGACCAGCGTTTGCAATGTTGTGACACCACAAGCGGCGCGCAAAAAATTGTGTTTATTTACGACATCACAAAGTTTGGTTAATATGAGTCTAGAAACTTTGAAAATGAATTAATATTCACGTTTCTTTTTTGAAAACACCGCAATTTTACTTTTTTAGCGACACCTTTTCACGCAATCGACATATCACCTACAACTTGGGCTTATCAGATGCAGAATTTCACAAATTGTAATCTTATCAGAAGCAAAAAAAATCCCATTTCTTTTTATCGTGTGGAATACTCCGGACTTCGTGAAGTGTAAATGTAGCGCTCCACGTGACACGAAATATCTGGGTACGGTCCTGCCTACAAGTCCACGTCTTTCGTCTCTCCTGCGTTCGATTCGAATTGAATTAAAGTTCTGGCGGAATACTTTACTAATTATTTAGATTTATTCGGGCCCCTGTTCACTTTGATGGACGTTTTCGGATTGCCACTAGATGAATGGAGGCCCGGGCTGGGGGGAGAGGGGAAGTGGGCTTCTTTTATTTCCTGGAACTGCCGTAGCTGAACGAGGGGCTTTAGTCCAGGCGGTCGAACCGTGTTTGTATGATCGAATAAATAACGTGCGGTTTGTAGCTCAGATCTGCTGATTTATACGATCTACAGAAAGAATCCAGTAACTCACATTGTACTATTATCACTTGATATATTACTGCACTTGATTTCTAAAAATATACTTTGGCGAAGTGTCTTTCTCGGACCCATTTTCGAGCTCAGCGCCCGGACTATTTCACGGAGAGTGGCGCCAAGTCGTTACGTTTTATTAAATATGATTTGGCTGTCTTTTATTTTCGAGAGTGAAATGTTGACAGCTTTATTCTAATGACCCGGTTTGATTTACGCGCGCTTGGAAGAGAGGTAAGAGAACCTCATTTTCGATTTATCACTCTGACTAATAACTGTCTTATTGAATTAAGGTCAGGCCTTATTCAGATGTATTTTTCGTTAGTTACATTACATTTAATCATACTAAAATAATTTTACTTCTGTTCTTTTTTCCGATATTTTCATACCTATATCTAACACGAATTTCATGCTAGTTTCTAAATACATATTATATGTACATATAAATATGTTAGAACTTTTAAGTGGTGTGTTCTACAAGTGATATTGAAGGTCTTTAATATAAACTTTTCCGATTAGAGCCCTACTTGCAAAGTTATTCGCACCAAAAGGCGAGCCAAAAATACATTTTAATGTTTTTTTTTTATGTTAGTCAAAAACGGACGAACACATTGAAACAAAAATGGGAAACTAATCCGCGAAGATCGTCGTCTAAGCATCCGAGGGCTTGCTGAAATAACAGGAATCGACAAAGAATGTGTTCACCAGATTTTGCATGAATCGTTCAACATGCGCAAAGTTTGCTCAAAATTGGTGCCAAAACTCCTCACTCCCAAATCAAGAATGAACATTTGCGCTGACATTCTAAACAACATTGACACTGATCCAGACTTGTTAGACACGGTGACACTGAAGGGGACAAGATCCGAAAATGTGGAAGCGGTTAAAGCAAAAGCGACGGTGTTTCTGAACCAGCTGACAGAAGCAGAAATTCCAGCACTGCCTTCAACAATGGAAAAGTCGCATGGAGCGGTGTAGAGATCGCCAAGGGGAGTACACTGAAGGCGAAAAAGTTGCTACTGAAATTGGTAACGAATAAAAAGTGTTATGACAGCATTTCGGTTATTTAATAGCCACACCTCGCACTGTAAGATCTTTTCTAAACTTTGAAAAAAAAGTATAACGACGAATATGAAGTGCCACAGGGAGCAGTCTTGGGGCTAGTTTTACTAAAAATGTATTTAAAATACCTGTTGTCTAGAGATAAAAGAGTGAATGCGAATAACAATGTACTTTTTAAACTGCACACAATTGGTAATGCTCAAATACTATATGTATAATGTTGATTATTAAAAATTAGACAAGGCTATGGTTTTCCTCCAAAGACTGCGCACTGCATAACGTCCAATTAACCACCTCCCAATAGGGCTGATAGGCAAACTCTAAAACAATATATCACGCGACACAGGTACGTTCAGAATTTGCCCCCAGTGTTATAACAGCCGCACTAATTGCGAGATCAATTTAACGTACGAAGACGGAGCTCGGAGACCTGCAATCTAAATTGCACCCCAACCTATCGCGTCTAGCGCATTACTGTTGCTAGATTGTCGAGTTTATGTCATAATTTATGTGTCACGTAGTTTGATCGAATCGCAATTGAATGAGCGTAACTCGCAAACTGAAAACGTGCAGTCGCCGTTGGTTAAAGTAATCGGAAATGATAAAATTGCGGAAGATAAATGTTTTCTTGTACCCTTTCGATTCACGGTACTAGAATAAAGTATTTGGTGATAAGAAACGTAATTCTGGCATGAGAAAATATGATCTTTGAAGGAAAATATGTGTGTATTATGGAGAATATCAAACAAATTATGATATGAGT
Organism: Aromia moschata; assembly: GCA_029963805.1. Lineage (NCBI taxonomy): Eukaryota > Metazoa > Arthropoda > Insecta > Coleoptera > Cerambycidae > Aromia > Aromia moschata. The sequence goes on along the minus strand of JAPWTK010000007.1, from coordinate 6,673,990 downwards.
CATCTGAAAATTAGTCATTCTTAAATGAGTCATCAGCAAATGAGTCATCAGTATATGACTCATTAGCAACTTGCAAACTGAAAACGTGGCGTCGCCGTTAGTTAAAGTAGTGGGAAATGATAAAATTGCGGAAGATAAATGTTTTCTTGTACCGTATTTCGATTCATGGTACTAGAATAAAGTATTTGGTGATAGAAAACATAATTCTGGAATGAGAAAATTTGATCTTTATAGGAAAATATGTGTGTATTACAGAGAATATCAAACAAATTATGAAATAAGTAATCTGCAAATTAGTCATCCTTAAATGAGTCATCTGCAAATGAGTCATCAGCAACTTGCAAACTGAAAACGTGGCGTCGCTAATAGCGGAATTAGTTTTTTGGAAAATATGTGTGTATTACAGAGAATATCAAACAAATTATGACATGAATCATCTGAAAATTAGTTATCCTTAAGTGAGTCATCTGCAAATGAGCCATCAGCAACTTGCAAACTGAAAACGTGGCGTCGCTGCTAGTTAAAGTAGTTGGAAATGATAAAATTGAGAAGATAAATGTTTTATTGTCCCAACTTTCGATTCACGATACTAGAATAAAGTATTTGGTGATAGAAAACGTAATTCTGGCATGAGAAAATATGATCTTTGAAGGAAAATATGTGTGTATTATGGAGAATATCAAACAAATTATGATATGAGTCATCTGAAAATTAGTCATCTGCAAATGAGTCATCAGCATATCAAAATCATACGCAACTTGCAAACTGAAAACGTGGCGTCGCTGTTAAAGTAGTCGGAAATGATAAAATTGCGGAAGATAAATGTTTTCTTGTACCGTCTTTCGATTCACGGTACTAGAATAAAGTCTTTGGTGATAGGAAACGTAATTCTGGCATGAGAAAATAATTATGATCTTGCAAGAAAAATATGTTTGTATTATGGAGTATCAAACAAATTATGATATGAGTCATCTGAAAATTAGTCATCCTTAAATGAATCATATACAAATGAATCATCAGCATATGAGTCATCAGAATTCATCAGAATCATCAGCATCATCAGTCGGGAACGGTTTTATTACAATTTAATCTAGTCTAACAGAGTAGGTAGGAAAAACGTTCACTTTGAGATAGTAAACCAACACCTGAACGATTGGGTGTGGAATCTGCACCTGTGACTAATGCAGTTAATGTTGCATAGTTTTAACTGACGAACGGATAGCCCTTCATATAGATTACAATAGGTTTACCATATGTTTCCAATAAAACTTTACATTTTCGTCAAAATCCTCGACGAACCATGAGATTACCTTCATATTTCTTTCTTTTAAATTAAAATACGTCGAGTTTAAAATAGAACGGTTGAGGTGACGTATCTCGGCCCTCTGTACGCTCCCAGGTCACGTCCTGCCGGTTGTCTCACGTCCTATATGAGGTACTTAATACTTAGTGCGACTTTTTGGCCTCCAAAGTGAAATGGAAAGGGAAATGGGGGGTCGAGTTACATAATAATGGGATGTAAGATTGAAGGAGGATTCAATTAAAAAGTAAAGAAGTTGGGTCAGGTACGCGGCGCCGCGTTGTTAAATGGGAATCCTGGAATTTATGATAATTAAAAGTTTATGGGAAATGGTTCGCCTGGGATTTGGACCTCAGCGTAACAGCGAGATCCCTAGTGCTTTTCGACTGCCTCAGAAAATCTTAGAAACGCCTTACCCAGCATTATGTTTTTTTTTTCATTTGAAATATTTATGGTAATATAGCCTACTTATATGTGGTCATTTAGGTGGGTGAAATATAGATTTTTCAATAACTGATGAACATTACAAGAACCCTGAAATAATGACGTCCATACGCTTCACAAAAAAAGAAATATAATAAACGTAAAACTACAGAGAGAAGTAAGACACATCATTTGAGATAACGATGGCAGTAAAAAAGAAATAAGAGAGATATACATACTATATGTATAGTAGATATAATAATAGAAGTAATAAGACATATCATTTGAAATAAAATTGTGCTAGTGAAAAGGAAAGAACAGAGAAATACTATACAGTAGGTAAGTAAAATACAGACGAATATCTAGGTTGACCCTTAAAAATATAGGCAAGGTGTTATTTTAACAACGTTTGCCGATAGACTGCCGTCCAAGATATAAGGAAATTACTGGATGAAACGAAATTTCCTGTTGGTTGATATCCTACGCTTTAATAATAATTGACAGTAATAGATATGAGATAATTTAAAAGTCAGTACATCAGTGTGATTGGAATTGAATTAAATATTTTAATTTGTTATCCATAATGCAAAAGCTTTTTTTAGAAATAATGTGATGCAAGTAAAATTATATTAATTAATGTGACACTCAAAAACAATGATGCTTTTTGTTATTCTAAAAAAAATTATGGTGTCCCCGCATAGGTAACTCAATAGTTACCTATAGGTGAAATGGACAAAAAAATTAATTTTTCGACATTCTTCATAATTTCAAGTCTTGCTTGGCTTGAAACGTCCAGAAAGTTTGTTGTTTGTTCAATTAAACATACAGGGTGTGCAAAAATAGCAAAAAATTAACTATAATGAAGAATAAAGTACCTTAAATATTAACCCTATGTAAAAAAGTTATTAAGAAAAATTGTTTGCTATTAAATTTAATACTCAAATATGAAAGCATGGCCTACTAGTCAATATTAAGTATTTTGAAGAGATTCCGCAATTTTTATCATTGTTATACGTTTGAAGTATAGCCATTTTCCTTTAAAAACATTATGTTTACTAAAGGCACAGACATAATAAGAAGACATAATAAATCATAAACCCCAAACATATTATTTAAACATTTATTTTGACGAAATTATGATTTAATAAACAAATTCAACAATAATTTTGAAAAAACAGCAAAATTATTATTCATGCCCCATAACTATTCTACATGCAAGCCTCCAAGTTCAACACACTTCTCCAGTCTCGTTCTAAAAGATGTGTACGTATGTTGAGTGGATAATTTCTTGATTTAGTTGGGCCACTGCTTGAATGACCCGAGTCTTGAGTAAATCAAATTTGTGTTCTATTGGCTGTCTATAAACTATTTCCTTCAAAAATCCCCAAAGGAAAAAATCAAGTGGCGACAAGTCAGGGGACCTTGCTGGCCAACAAATAGGTCCATATATTCCGTTCCACTTCTTTCCAAATCGTTTGTTAAGCCAACTGCGGACCTGAATTGTTGAATGGGCGGAACATCCGTCCTGTTGAAAATACAATTTTTTTTTAATATTCTAAATTCTCTTCTAAGCCTGACCAGAAAAATGTGTTTAGCATCTCCAAGTATTAATTTTGTTTTAAATTTTCTTTAAAAAAATACGGACCAATTATTCGATTGAAAGTAATTGCACACCAAACATTCACTTTTTTGAAATTTTGACTTCTAGAAGTAACTGAAAAAGACGGATTTTCTTGTGCCCAAAAACGAAAATTCCGGGACGATACCACTCCATTGGTAGAAAAAGTGCTCTCATCGAAAAAATTATACTGTTGTGAAAATGCATATCTACAGTAAGCCTCGCTTCTATTTCTAAACAGAAATCCAATCGACGTGCATCATCACCAACTTCCAACGTGCGTATTATTTTCGGTTTGAAAGCTTTAAACTTATTTTCGGCCAAAATCCTTTAGATGTGTGTCTTGCTAATATCAATTTGTGCAGATCTCTTTCTTAGTGATAGTTTTGGATTTTCTTCGACTGGATTTAAAACTAGAATTGTGGCTGCATCATCATCATGTACTCCTTTTGATTTTTTCCGCATTTTACATCACCAGTTAAATCAAACTTTTACAAACTTTGACGGCTAATTTCGACTTCTAGATATTCTTCATGAAACAATTCAATTGCATGACGATAAGAAATATTACCGATACCATAACATTTAATAAGGTAATTTTATGTTGTAAAGTAAGAGAAAAAAAAACTGGACGTTTTCCACGAAACACCGAACTACTACACTTTTCTCGACGCGCCTTTCGCCAACCAAGTTGGCATCTTCAGGAGAAGATTAAAACTTGGTTGGCGAAACGCGCGTCGAGAAAAGTGTAGTAGTTCGGTGTTTCGTGGAAAACGTCCAGTTTTTTGTTTCTACGCCGAAGGTTCCAGTACCCACTCCAGGATGATAAAGTAAGCATTATTTTTAATTAAAATAAATAATTGAAATTTCAAGCGCTTTGTCAAACACGTCAAATAATAACAATTGCCTATAATTGTATCTCTATACCAAATAAAACAAAAATATATCAAATAACAAGGTTATTCGACCGTTCCGGGATTTTGTACTAACCCTGTATATTACGTAAAAGTTTAACAGACTGCAAGCGCTCCCAAAACCGATTCGCCAGGACGACTGATAACATCCCATTCTCAATTTTTTCTGACAAAACGCATCCGCTCTCGAGATTCATCGCGTGTTATTGTAAAACCAAGAGTTGGAACGCATTCCGACGATTCCGGCAATATTTAAGCGTTCTAGGTCCAGACGCGACATCACTGCAGCGTAAACAACGCGCTAAAAAGGGAGATTTATTTTCTTTCACGCCCCGCCTGGGCGGCATCCGAAGGGATGGCGTGAATAATCGTAGTCACGTTTCCGAGAGGGGTAGTACCATGTTCGGGCGGTGATCAAATGGCGTCTTTAACTTAATGTTAACTGCCCTCTTAAATGTTAATGACTCATTTTCGCAGATACATTGGAGCCGAAGACGGTCCGGTTGAAGAGAGACGGCGAAAGGCACCGTCGGCTCGTGAAAACGGGAGATAAAAAAATAAAAAAAAATAGATGCTGATGTTTCAAAGTTAGGATACCTACATGAGGAGCATACGAGGTGTATAAATTAAGTAATGAGACTGATTTCTTTAAAAAAAATTATTCGAATCGAATTACAATGCGATGCAAATGGTTGTCCTTCCTTCCTTTAGGAAGCCACACAGCGCTGTAGACGGTTCTTCCATTCAAGAATTTCTTTGTATGGCCCCCTTGATGTGCCCGGGGGGTTTTTTAAATTTTTAAACCCTTTTTTTTTGTTATTTCTGGCCGATTTGGTTCGTTTAAAAAGTGGTTTCGAACGATTTTTAACGTAGTTTCCGAATCTGTTAACGGTTTTTGAAATTTTTTGTAAAATATACGTGGTGTGACAGAAAGTATGATTTTTTTAAATGGAACATCCTGTATATTCGATTTTTTAATGTATGGTTCTGAATACAAATATATATAATTATCTCATGTTTGGATAAGGAGTTTTTGAGTTATGACGAAATATGTAAAACAACAAATCAAAGTGGTTAAACATTATTTCCAATGTCTAAAATTGTTTATTCGTAAAATATTTGTCAATTTGTTAATTATGTATTATGCATAACTAGCGGTTATCAAGATATATATTATTTTTTTTTTTAAAAAACACAAAAAAATATAAAACAAAAGCAGACACAGAAGGATACAAATAAAACAGGAATATCAAACTTACAAATGTTAGAAAATAATTATTACATTGTATCTTCAACATAACTTCATTATTTTCAATGCATTTGAAACATCACTGTCAAAAATTTAATCGGACGCTTTCAAATACCGCTGCATTTTTGTTAATAATATTTACTTCTTGTTCTTTCTGTTCTTGTATTTCTTGTTCTTGTTCTTGAGCTGTTCTAATTGCACAGTGTCCCCCGATAGTTCTTCGCTATAAATATTGTTCTTGAGAGTACCCCAAAGGAAAAAATCTAGTGGATTTAAATCGGTGCTTTTTTGCTAGCCAATGGATGGGACCATTTTTTCTAATCCACAGGTTATATTTTTGGTTGAAGTAGTTCGTCACAGGCCTAACGCTATGTGGAGGAACTCCGTCTTGCGCTGCCAGATTGTTCTTAAATTTAAAACAACTGTAAAGTTATCCAAATATTCTTCAACTTGTTCTTGTAGTAAGTTAAGATAAACTTCACCTTTGAGAGTATTTAAAGAAAAATGGACCAATTATTTTGTTTCGGTATATCCCACACCAAACATTAACAGTTTTACGTCCTTGTTTTTTACCTTTTTCACCATATGAGGATTTTCTGTGGCCCAATGATGATTATTATGCCTGTTAAATAAACCAGCAGTAGAAAAGGAGGATGACTCCATCAGTCCAAACACATTAAGCAAAAAATCATGGTTTTCATTATATCTGTCGATGATTTGTTAACAAAACACGATTCTGTGTTGATGATCATTTTCAGTTAAATGTTAAACAGGAAGGATGTGAAAAGGTTTATATTTATTCCTTTTTAAAAGTTGCATAACGCTGCTCTGGCTTAAATTTAAATCTTTAGATATAGAATAAGTAGCCCCACTTGGATCTTCTATGACCGATAATAAAATATTCATCTGTATTTCCTCATTAGGTAATAACATTCCTCGTTTTTCTTCTAGATGCATTATTTAATGAATTTTGTATTACAAAATTTATTGTTAAATTTTCTTGAACGTCACTTTAGCAGGAACTGTCTGATCAGAATACCGCCTTCCAAATTCCCTTTGTGGAGAAACAGACTTGAATTAACGTTGAAACAGTGTTGAACATTGACGAAACAAAATTGACGGTTTAGATTTGTCATTTTACATATTTCGTCATAACTCAGGAAAATCCGTATCCAAATGTGCTAATAATTATATATTTGTATGCAGAAAAGAACCATAAATTGAAATACGTACGAATATACAGGATGTTCCATTTAAAAAAAACATATTTTTTGTCACACCTCGTATATTTTTCAAAAATTTCAAAAACCGTTAACAGATTCGGAAAACTACGGTTGAAAATTGTTCGAACTCACTTTTTTGAAAGAACCAAATCGGCCAGAAATAATAAGAATAAAAGGGGGTTAACATTTATAGTACTACCCCCCTTTCCCCCCCCCCCCTCCTGAGAGATTCTGATTCTAATAAAAAACTTCTAATAAAAAACTGCGTATAAAAAAAGTAGTATCTGAAATTACTTATATTTTTTTCATATGATCATTTTACTATACAGTATGTCCCCGCATCGGGTTTAAAAGAGGAAAAAATGTTGTGTTTTGATTTCTCAGAAAAAGTCACTCTTGATGATTTGCCCTGCTTGATTTCAAACACCCAAAACGCAAATTACTTTTTATATAACTCAACCGTAATAAAATACATAATTCATTCGTGACTTGATGTCACATCATTCTTAATGAAGCAAAAACGTCACCCGGCTCACCCAATGAGACGCCACTGTTCAAGCCACCTTAGCGTTAATTTCAGAACAGAGTTATCTAAATCTACGACGAAAAGATGAATTGCGATTCTGACTGGAAGAGATTTTGATAAAGAATTTCAGCAAAAAAATGTAAATTAAAGAAGCAGTTCTCCTTATCGTTACATTTATTCAGTTCTTTAGAAACAGCATTTACCTTATAGTTTCTTTTAGGTCTTTTACCAGCTTGTATTATATTTTTCTTTTATTCTGCATTATCAGAAATGTTTAAAATATAGCAGAAGTTCAAAAACAAAAAATCCAAACATAAAATTAGTATATTTATGTAAAAAATCAAATCATTTGTTTTTTAAATTTTGTCGATATCTTTTTATTTTAACAAGTGATTAAACTGTAAACAAGTTGAAAAAATATTTCCACTTTTCTTATGAAGATTACACAATGTTCAGAAATAATACACTTGTTTCTTTAATTCTTTTGTAAAACTTTGTTAAATAGGTCCTAGAAAACGATTCTATGGATTGATTTAAACAATTACAGGGCTATTGGAGGTCCATTAAGCTATAAACAAGCCTGGAAATGTGTGAATACGCGGTATATTTATTAAAATGACAAACAAGTTACTTTTTTTCTCTTTTCTTTAAATCAATATTGAGGGTGATTTTTTTTTTTCAAAAAATCGTAAAAGGATCTTGTAGATTCATTCCAGTTTCTGAAACTGCCCTTACATTCTCTATGCGGTCATTGTCTGCTGAGATATCGATGATGAAACACAAAAGGATCCTTTTTCATTAAAAGTCAGATATCTCAGCGATAAATTGACGTAACCAGAACGTAAAAAAAACTAATTGAAGCTGAATAAACAAGTTATCCGTCCCATTACTGATTTAATTTAAAAAAATTAATTAAGTTCGTGGACCAAAAAAAAATCCAATTTTTTTTCTTTATATTTTCTTATATTTCTTAGGATTTCATGATAACCGTAGCTATTAAAACTAGTTTGCCAAAAGATCTCAAAACTAGAAACTTCAAGCTTTAAGCTGCAAAATGTTTTTTTTTTAAATCTAGATACGACCATTTTTTATTGAGATATAGCCTTTCAAAATTCGCCAAAAATTTTAATAAATTTTTTTGTTCCCTTAATTTTGTGGAGTAGTGTATTTGTTCCAAACCTCTCAATTTTTAAGCAATATTCTTCCAACTGAAGCAAATTAATCCATGCTACTTTATATTGCATATTTTGAATCATTTCAAATAGAGACTCAGTGTCTCTATTTGAAATGATTCAAAATATAACTGTGTTAATTAGTCGAAATTGTAATTTACTTTCTCTTTTTTTTTTTACTTTTTGCACCCCTTAATTTCTTCTTTGTTCGGTCCCTTTCTTTACTCATTACCTACCCCAGTCAACAATGAGTTGGGAGAAAAAGCACGGCAATAAGGGACATTCGGTAACAAGGCGTTTTGCGGGAAGCTTTTCATTTAGAAAATCGGAAAATGTGCTTTGTCGCGCACTTACAATGCGTGTCTTTCAACGTTCAGAGACAGTTGTGGATGTTTGTTCCTTTGAGGCTGTGCATTACCCGGCATTGTTATAGAGCGTGGATTTTTTATGTCGAAATCAGGGGTTATATAGTTTCACGGTCATTATCTTTTACGGAAATAATATCTAAATTTTATAAAGCATGTTACATAATTCAAGCTTCTTTTCTATTTGGAATCATACTTTCCCACTACTGCCTCAGTTGTGCTTATGTAAAAAACATTGTTTATGGCTATTTTTTTGTTAATCAATTTGAAGTTAGTTACAATACCTTCGAGAACAACCTGTACGTTCCCAAAGAACAATACTATTTTGTCATTACATACGATAAACAGTAAAGTTTAATCTAGTCTAGTAAATTGTACTCTACATTGTAGACTTACAACAATAAATGAAAACTTGATAATTAGGTATGCTAAAATAATGGCACCATCCAGAGAACTGTAATTCAAGATGATAGAAACTGTCTTCATTAGGGATGTTTAATGTCCAATTATGGGACATCGTAAATCCTACTGATTGTCATTGTGTAAATGGATCGAATTATCGAATAGTGTGCTCTTTACTTGTTATCGCGTCAGGGTCAGAGTTAGATTGATCACTTAGAATGATCCTTATTACGTCCTTATAAACTAAAAAATATTTTGATTTTACAGATGCAGAAACAATTAAATATTTTATTAAAATTCCTTACATTACAATTTAAATTTATATTACGTTTTCTTATTTTATTTACTTTGTTTTGAGCCTTTGTTTGCTTTTGAAAATGAAAATGCTTTAAAAGTAATTGAGACAGAGCGAGAGATAGAAACAAAGACAGAGCCTTAGCAGATACCATTGACCGAATACAGATACAGATACAGATATAGACACAGAGGCAGAGACAGTGACATGCAGACAGAGGCGGAGAAGGGATAAGGTCAGAGACAGAGTACAGATACAATTACAGAGGCATAGTTCTGAAGCACATGAGTTGAGAGACAAAAACGTAGGCAGAAATGGAAACAGAGACAAGAGGCAGAGACAGAGAGAGAGAGAGAGAGAGAAAGAGAAACAGAGACAGATTCAGATACAAATACAGAGGTGGTGACATAATACAAATACAGATATATGGACAAATACAGATACATATACAGACAGAGGGGCAGAGGCAGAGAGAGGGGCAGAAACGGAGACAGATCCAAATACAAATACAGAGGTGGACACAGAATACAATTACAGATATAGGGACAAAGATAGATACCGATGCAGATAGAGAGACATCGAGGGAGACATAGACAAATACAGATGGGACAGAAGAGGGACATGAATACCAAATAATACAATAATATTGGAAAAAATTCGGGCAATACAAATATATGGACAAATACAGAAACATATACAGACAGAGAGGCAGAGGAGGCAGAGAGAGAGAGAGAGATAAGCAGAGACAGAGACATATCCAAATACAAATCACAGATATAGGGACAAAGATAGATATAGATGCAAATAGAGAGACATAGAGGAATACATAGACAAATCCAGATATAGGGACAAAGATAGATACAGATGCATAGAGGAAGACATAGATAAATACAGAGACAGAAACAGATAATACAAATACAGGTATATGGACAAATACAGATACATATACAGACAGAGAGGCAGAGGCAGGGAGAGAAGCAGAAACAGAGACAGATCCAGATACAAATACAGAGGTGGACACAGAATACAAATACAAAGAGAGGTACAGATGCAGATAGGCGACATAGAGAGAGAGATATATATATATATATATATATAGATACATATTCATATAGAACTGATTCTGATGCAAGTACAGGAACCGAGACAGTTATAGATACATACGTATATAGAGACAGAGACAGAGACAATAGCCGTGATTCGATTTATTAAATTATTTATCCCTTCTCCAACCCTTCAATTTCCCTCTGCGAGCTAGAAACACTGATTCTGCCTCGGCTAAAAACACACATCCTAGCAAACGTGGAGGATATAAATATTATTGCCGGGTACGTCTCGTCACTTGCGATAAAGCGCGGAGGATCCCCGGGGGGTTTACGAGGGCGAACATACGCTAAGGCTGCTCCCCCGCCCCGTCGCCTCCGACCGGCAAATAAGTCGTGTACCGCGTTCGTCGTGTTCGGGGGAGCGGGTTCGCTTTTTAGCCACGAGAAGACGAGGGTTAATCCGGGTAATTATATTCGGAGGTTGCATTCAATGCCGCGGCTGTGGAGAAAGAGACGGGGCGGCAAAGTTGCTGACGCGTCGTGAGTGTTCGAATTCGAGCGGCGCGCGGCGGCGGATTTTCTCTAAAGGACCCCGCAATAATCTTATGAAAATTGGGTTTCGGTCAAATCGTCTGAATTTTGGATATGTTTTAGGTTTCGTCATCCCAAGCAAAAGTCTTGGGTACAAAGCTCGAAAATCAATACTTTGGCTGCTACGCAGCTTGAAAGCTCCAAAGCTCCACCACAGATTTATTTATTCGTGCAGTCTTCATAGATTTTTAAATAACTTATTTTATCGATTTTAATGTCTAAGTTCATGTTTTTGAGGTTGCTAAATTCAAATCCGATGTCAAATTGTCCAAATTGACACGTGACAGCTGTCAATTAGCTGTCAAAGTGCCTTAAAAAAAGTGCAAATCTTATTTTTATGTTATGACTTTATGCTTTTTAGGTAACTCAGTTCATGTATGATGTGAATACAATAATTCGACAATTGGCAGCTGTCAAAAGGCTGTCAAATAGCAGTTATAAAACAAAAATTTTCAGTTTTTTGTTATAACTATATGTTTTTTAGGTCGCTGAATTTAAATATGATGTTAGTTTTACGAAATTGAAAGTTGGCAGCTGTCAACTAGCTGTCAAATAATGATCGAAAAATAAAAAACTGAACAAAACAAAAACTGAAGATTTTTGTTTTATAACTGCTATTTGAAAGCCTCTTGACAGCTTTGTCGAATTAGTGTATACACATCATGTATAGCTGAGTTACCTAAAAAGCATAAAGTCATAACAAAAAAATAAGATTTGCACTTTTTTAAGGCACTTTGACAGCTAATTGACAACTGTCACGTGTCATTTTGGACAATTTGACATCGGATTTGAATTTAGCAACCTCAAAAAACATGAACTTATACATTAAAATCGAAAAAATAAGTTATTTAGAAATCTATAAAGACGGCACGAATAAAAAAAAAATCTGTGGTGGATTAGCAAAGTATTGATTTTCAGCTTTGTGCCCAAAACTTTTGCTTGTTTATTCAGCTTCAATTTGCTTTTTTTTTAATCTGATACGACATTTGTTGCTGAGATACCGAACTTTAAATCAAAAAGGACCCCTTTGTTTTTGATCGACATATCTCAGCAACCAACGGTAGCACAAAACTAAGGGCAGTTCTGAAAACTGGAATAAACACCCTACAAGGTTTTGCCGCGGTTTTTAAGGAGAATTTGTTTTTTAGCCTTGACATGAATTTGAAAAAAATAGGAAAAAACGGGTAATTGATGGTTTTTCGGAACATCAACGGCTGAAATTCAAATTTTCATGAAATGACTAATGTTGCGTGTGCCTATTACAGTTGAATATACCCCCAAAAACGAACGTTTTCTTGTTGCAAACTGTTAAACTTTAAAAAAAACAACCCTTTTAAGAAAAATCAATTTTGGAAAAAAACGTTTTTTTTTTTTTTTTTTTGTGAATTTCAACGGTATTTGTGAAAAAAATTGTGGGGAAGCTCAAAAAAAATTTTACTTTAGCCATGATTAGGACATGTTTAAGCTCAAAAAACGTGACCCTTTAATTTTTTTCAAAAATTTGACCGTTTGCAACAAGAAAACGGTTCGTTAGATCGAAATGTAACTTTGCATGGTTTTTGGGGATATATTTAATTGTAAAAGCCGTTGATGTTCTGAAAACCCATCAATTACCCGTTTTTTTCCTGTTTTTTTTCAAATTCAGTCAAGGATAAAAAAAATCTCTCAAAAATCGCAGCAGAACCTTCTGTAGGATGTTTATTCCAGTTTTCAGAACTGCCCTTAGATTTTCTGTGCTACCGTTTTGCTGAGATATCGTCGATCAAAGACAAAAGGGTCCTTCTTGATTTAAAGTTCGATATCTCAGCAACAAATGGTCGTATCGAGATTTTAAAAAAGCAAATTGAGGCCGACTAAACAAGCTATCCGCTCCTATTTTTTGACCTTTTAATTTTTTCCATTAGTGTAAAAGACATTTTAATATTTATTAAATGATGCACTATTGCGAAGGATTGCACATTAGAGCGTGTATTTTTCGAGTTATATTTTTTTACTCGCCCCGTAGAATAGAAACAAAAGTGCATATTTCGACTTTTGATGTCTTGTGGCGCAAGTCCCGCTGCAGCAACCAACTCTAATAAACTCGTACCAAAATGCCAAATTTAGCATTCCCATTTGGTCGAGCAGCCACTTAACGGCAACCCCAGTGAATATGTTCCAGCTCCTTGCTTTTACATCAACATACCATTAGTCTCCGAACGTTTTACAGCAGCTCACTCGCGGGCAGATTATATCAAAAAACATTAACACAGGTTACTTTATGGCAACGTTAAAAAGCTTAAAATCCTGTTAGAAGCTCAGGCGGCGTCCCAGAAAAACTAACTGCATAGAGAGGATGTAATTTGCGTTAGTCCGCCATCGTGAAAATCCAGTTAGGCAACTGCCACGAAATTCTTTCTCGGTCGCTTAACTCTTTTGAATCGCGGCTAAAGATTTTTCAAAGAAATTAATTACATTTTCCCAGATAGCAAAAATATTTTCTTTAAGTTCTATTAAATGAGGAAATAAGTTTTCTAAGACTTAATCACCTCCTAGAAATGCCAACATGGTGGGGGGGAGGTAAGGGGTGTGTTTGGGGGGGGGGAAAAAAAAAAAGAAAAGGGAAACTTCACCCAGAAAAAATATTTTTTTTTAAAAAAAGTTGTGGTGGGTGTGGGAATATCCCTCCTCTTGGCCAGATCTTCGATCACCGCTAGATTTGTCTTTTTGTGGAGATACTTAGTCTCAAGTTGTAGTAAAGAAGCACCGTACTTACCTACATGAAGCGTCGGAGTCTGAAGTTTAAATCAGTTTTGTTTTGTTCGTTTAGTGATGATGTTGTTAGGAAATATCCCTCTCTTGTTGTTGTTTTTTTGTTTGTTTTGACAGCCTGTATCCAACAGGGTTTTCTTGTTTGGTTTGCAAATGGGGGGTTTTTACCGAGTCGACATTACTGATGGATGACGGATGGATGGTTGGTCAACGTTACAGAGTCTGAAGTTTGAAATCAGTTTTTTTGTTGCATCCTGATGTTTTAAAAAAGTGATGACGTTGCTTAGGGAAATATCCTCCTCTTGGCCAAGTATGGTCAACGTTCACCCAGTTTGGATTCTTTTGTAGATGAATCAGCAGATCACTCGCATAGCACATGTCCCATGATCTACCCTTCTTGTTGACAACATTTTTCTACATCCTGTGTTGTAAAAAGCGGGCTCTCTTGACCAGAGTTGGTCAACGTTCATAAAGTTTGTTTTTTTTGGGGGGGAAAGGGGATGGGCGGGCGATAGGACCTTCCCCCTTTTTCTTTTCTTCTGGTGGCCCCCACAAACCAGTTGTGAAGGTGTTAGATGTCCCAGTGAGAATGCCAGCTACAAATCGAGGATTCTTCTTGGTTATCGCCATTGGTAAAATAAGATAAAATGTATGGGAGTTTGTGCTTGTGTAATAGCTTTTGGCGTTCCCTGGATTTGGAACTTAGAACAAAAACTAAACAATTTATGCAACATAAAGAATACCACAGCAACGCAAAAATATCCCCGCAATGTCCCCGATTGTCCGCCCATTTAAGGTAAAAATTCGCTTTGTCCGCCTGGCAAAACTAATTAACAACGGTCATCAGTGGCCGCCGCGGTACGCCAGTGCGCGCTCCTGATTTACATCGAGTCGCATTTGAATTCTCGACGCTCGCAACCCCGCGCATAACGAAACCATTGTTTCTGCCAGGTTATGAGACAAGTCGCTGACACACATGAGATACAGGGGTTGGTATTTTGCATACATTCGAGTTTCGTAAAACGCGAACACTTCCGCGTTCTGATAGCAGCGTACACTGTAAAAAATGTTTGTGGGAATTCTCACCAAAACTGTGTCAAAGATACAAAGTACAACAGAAATTTTTGTAGCGTAGTGAAAGTACAGCGAAAAATATACGAAAGAAATCATTTAACATTTGCACGAATTATCATTTTGTTAGCAGTCTAGTGACTGTAATCAAGATTTCATTTTTTGCAATGATTTTATCGTTTTCATCCGTTCATTATGTTGACACCGTTCGTGGGTAGTTGTTAGCCTTCGATCCCTTGGTAGCGGCTTACCTCCCACTGGAGGTGACCTACTGCACACGCAGATTTGCAGTAGCGTAAGTCAGGATCTTGCGCTCCTGGTTTAGTTAAGATTATTAAATCAGTGACTGTCAAACGGATTTTGTTTTGGAAAAAGTATAAAAAGTCCTATTTGAAAAGTGGGTTTCAATTGAGATTTTTTACGGTGTAAGCCTATCGCGTAGGCTGTGGGAATATTCATACGTGAGAGGGGTTGGTTTCGACAGTGCGTGTTCTGGTTAATGATGGGGGAGAGAATACTCTTGAATAGAAGTTAGCTATTTAACTGGTAATTTATGTAATTTAAACGTAAATGTGGGAGAAATTGGAAGAGGTAGAGGCAGAGAGTTTTTAGAGAAAGTAACAGTGTGTAAAAAATGTAAAAATATGAGTTTGGAAACAGGCTGGAAGCTTCCTACATTTTTTCCAGAATTATAAAATAAAATGTTGAACAGCAAATAGAGAGTACAGAAGCTACTGTATGTGTTAAATTTGTAGATGACTCGGTAATTTCCAGCTATTGCCGTGTATGATGTTGATGTCTTTTTTTTTGGAAAGGACCCCGCAATAATCTTATGGAGATTGGGTTTCGGTCAAATCGTCTGAATTTTGGATATGTTTTAGGTTATAACAAAAACTGAAGTTTTTTGTTTTATAACTGCTATTTGACAGCCTGTTGATAGCTGCCAATTGTCGAACTATTGTATTCACATCATATATGAACTGAGTTACCTAAAAAGCATAAAGTCATAACAAAAAATACGATTTGCACTTTGTTATTGTACTTTGACAGCTAGCTGAGAGCCTGTTGACAGCTGCCAATTGTCGAATTATTGTATTCACATCATACATGAAATGAGTTACCTAAACAGCATAAACTCATAACATAAAAATAAAATTTGCACTTTGTTAAGGCACTTTGACAGCTGTCACGTGTCAATTTGGACAACTTGACATCGTATTTGAATTTAGCAACCTCAAAAAACATAAACCTAGACATTAAAATCGAAAAAAATAAGCTATTTAAAAATCTGTTATAAAGTCTGCACGAATAAATAAATCTGTGGTGAAGCTTTGGAGCTTTCAAGCTCCGTAGCAGCCAAAGTATTGATTTTCGAGCTTTGTGCCCATTGAGACTTTTGCTTGGGATGACGAAATTCATCCAACGAAATTCAACAACATATCCAAAATTCAGACGATTTGACCGAAACCCAATTTCCATAAGATTATTGCGGGGTCCTTTGGAAAGGGAATTTTGATTATATTTTTCTTGCACATAAGAATTATAATTAAATTACAATTACCAGCAGTATTTGTTTTACGAAATAGAAGTAAGAACATCAAGACAATACAATAACAAAGTGGATATATTCATGGTATCTCCTTTTTTTTAATAATGCTATAAACTGGCGAATGCGCCAATGTAAACTTGTATTGGCTAACACTTTTTTTCATTGTCAGTTTATTAAAAACAGTGATTATTTTGGAACACGTATATCTGCCGATGATAAATATGAATATACAGAAATTAAAGTGAGAACTATAGATAACTGTGTCATTTATCTTTTATTTATCTTTAACTTTTTGTTCATTACCAAAAAATTGGGTGTGTGTTTTGAAAAAATGTGCTTCTTGGATTCACATTGATTTTTTTCCTCAGAATATAGGAATCTTGTGTAATTGTGAATAGTTTTACCAGAATTTATGCAGTGATACTGGATGAGCAAATGTTGGGAAACTATTGCTGAATAGTGAAAAACTCTCTTTGATAGTAAAATTTGATATGGACACTTAAAAAATGGCCAATTGAAGTAAAATGTAATCAAGCTGCGGTTTTTACGAGAAAATAATTAGGGGGAAATATATAAAAATATAAATTTCCCTATTTAATATAAGCGAATTTTTAGAATATGGCGAATGCGCCAGTGATAAACTTTTTATGTTACCTTGTTATGTTAAGTACATACGAGATGTGTAAATTAAGTAATGAGACTGTTTTTATTTATTTTTTATTCGAACAGAATTACAATTCCGAATTATCTCCTTCAAAATAACTTCCTTGGGAAGCCACACAACGCTGGAGACGGTTCTTCCATTCCTCATAGCAGTGCTGGAACTCATATAGTGGAATAGCCTTCAGCTGGTCGGCTACAGCCGTCCAGCTGAAAGCTCAAGCTCAAGTCAGGCGAGTGAGAAGGTTGAGGAGCCACAGAAATGTTTTTACTGGCTAAAAACTCGTTTACTGAAATGGCTGTGTGACAAGGCGCGTTGTCATGATGCAACATCCAGTTGTTCTTGATGTTTGGTCTCACACGCATGACCCTTTTCGAAGTTTTTCTACAACCTCTCTGTAAAAGTGTTGATTTACTGTTTGGCCTGGAGGCACAAGCTTTCTATCGACATTTTCATCGGTTCTTGAAGATGAAGAAGACCTCCCGCTGCGTGGTTAATCTTCAATCGACGCTCTTTATTCTGATAATCCTTAAACCACCGCAAAAGCTGGGCTCCTGGAAAAACACTGTCTCCGTAGGCGTGTTGAAGTTTTGAAAAGTATCCGTTGCGCTGTGTCCAAGTTTGAAGCAAAACCTGATAGCACACCGTTGTTCAAAATTAATGTCATTCATTTTAAAAACGCACTAGAAAAAAGCCGGTTTACGAGAACATCTCACAATGAACAAAGAAATTAATCCTAACAAGGTTCAAACTTGTATTGAAGGTGCATTACATGTTAACCTAGCGCCCTTCAAGTCCCATCTGCACAATGTTTCTAGATCGGGAGCTACGTTCACACTACGTTCAAGTCACATTACTTAATTTACACACCTCGTATATAGGTACTACAAATTAATGTAAAAATTCTATATTTCTAATGTATTAAGTTCTAAGTAGTAATGCTTGGAGTCCTCATACACCCACGTTTTGTACGTTGCTTAAATTCCTGATAATTTTCTGATATTTTTGAACCAAAAATATCAAAGTCATAATTGTCTCTCACTTTTCTATAAAGACTGTCGTTTTACTTTGCGCCTCACATAAAACTATCTTTTACCCATATCAATATTCCCAAGCGATAACATAAATACACCGGCCGCAATACAACCGCAAACTGTAAAATATTTATATAAACGACGTATTGCCAGAACAACTCCAATCTTTATCGTTTTCCCAGTTTACGTCGCAATTTGCCCCTGGAGCGCTGTGATTTTATTTAAACATTAACTGTCTACTTCTCTGGGGAGGTTGCTTGGGGGTTACACTAGAATACAATAATTCAACCCAGCTCGCGTTTTATTATCACTAAAATAGTTTAATACCACCTGGATATATAAACTCACTCGCCTGCTAGAAATGTGTATTTGAATTAAGTGTTTTCAGGCGAGTTCCATAAAGCGTAAAGGAGAAATTCAGCTTTAGGAGGTGTAGGGTTTCGTTTAGAAATCCAACGAGATTAATGTTGTAACAATATCTTTTCACCATGTACTAGTAACATTAAAAATAATGTTAATACACTTTCACCTAAGTATGAAATTTTGGTCACCTCAGTACACAGCACTTGACATTTGCTGATAGATTAAATTATCTAAATTTTACATTGGTTTTGAATGCGGTTTGTGTCCTTTTTGAGATTCAAACTTTTATTTTGCATTAAAAAACTTATTTTTAAAACAATCAAAGTGTTATATATGCTAAAACAGTTAAACATCTGCTTCCAAGAGTTAGTAATATTGTTGAGACGCTATTTTTACAAAGAACAAGGCAATAATGGTCCATCGCTACCCTTAACAGCTGTCAGAAAGGCAATTGAAATATAAAATTAAAATATTAATTAAAACTACAATCCACTTTATTGCAGCAGCAGCCCTAAACTTGAATTCTTTTCATAAAAAGCAAAAAACAATGAACTTTTAAAATCACCTAGAAAGCGAAATCCTGCCAAGACTTAAATACTGAGGTTTTATTGTTTATAGTTCTCTGAAATTACTGTTTTGTCCTTCACAAAGTTACATTCGACAATTATTTTCTTTTTCATTTTATATCTTGCCGTGAACTTTTTATGTGAAGTTATATTTCTTTCTGAAATTACAACTATAAACATTATTTTTTTTACATCGACGACAAGAAAAAGAATTATTCCTTATGTAGTCTGTCTTTTTTTCCGCATGTCACAAAAACACATGCAAGGTTTATCTGGTCTTCAAGTTTTACCTATCTGTCTTTAGTCCTATGAAACTACGAATAGAAACAAATAGTTTCCTTTGTGAATAGTAGTAAGGTAGGGCAAAAAATATCTTTCGCGAAATAGAGACTTTAATGATTCCACATTTCGTACACAGACACCCGCCCACATTTATCGCCCATCTTTCTTCGGAAGTAGGTTTAGTGTCCAGCAGTTTTATTATCTGCGGAAGTAGAATTTATGTACGGCGGACACACATTTAATTTATTATGGATTTGTTTCGGCTTGGCAGGTATTTTTTCGTCACCATTCACTTCGCGCTCGTTTTCCGCCATCATTACGCTCGGTGCGGTAATAAAGCCGGTTTAACGCTCTTGAGAGGCACTATTTCTACTGTAACTTTTCGACGGGCTCTAAATAAAATTCGCGTTTTCTCTCCGCCAGCGAACTATTTAGAACGGCACAAAGTCTGAGAAGGCTCGAAATTGTTGCGTCATACGGAGTTCCATGCATCACAGAGATTCATATGGCACAAGCCCATGCGTCATAAATTTTGTGACGCATGGACTTGTGACTGAAAATATATAATAACCCGTGAAATATCTCTAAAACCGAGGTTAATTCAACTAGGTACTGAGTGCTAGTGCCCTTGAGAGACACAATTTTTACTATCACTTTCGACGGGCTCCGATTCGTCATCACTCTCACATCACTGAAAAAAAATTCGCGTTTTTCTGTCCTCCTGCAAATTATTTAAAACGGCACAAAGCCTGAGAAGTCTAGAAACCGTTGTATCTTACGGAGTTCCAAGCGTCGCAGATTCTAATGTATCGCAAGTCCATGTGTCATAAATTTGAGTTTTCATTCACACACTCTGAGAAAGCTCGAAATTACTTTTCCACGCATGGACCTGTGACAATCAATAGTTCAGCTGTTTCAGCGTTACAATGTTACAATTCTGGATTTACTGAAATTATGTAATAAGTAATTTCCACACTGTATATATATTGGATGATGCTCAGTTCTTACGAACGAGAAAAACGCGCGGTGAGAATCTTAAATTATGTTTGCCGTAACTTTTAAAATGTTTACACAGTATCGTAAGTAGATTCTCTTCGGGGGAGTAACGTTATCTACACCCCCTAAAAGAATTTTATTAACCGAAACAGAATTCTTTTAAAGAAGGCAATTCCGTTTTATGTTTTTGTAGAAAAAAAAATGGGAAACTTTATGTTGTATAAGGACGATACTCTTATTTAAAATCGGGCGTGTTTGTGTAGTGGGCGGGAAAGTGGGGCTTAGGAGGGTCTTCCTGTTTCCTTTTAGGGCTTTTTTATTAATAAAATATAACGAAAGGGATGCATTATTAATGACACCGAGGGTTGATGTGCCGTGGTAACGGTATTACCAAGTATTGACAAGAGTAATCCTAGACGGATTACCGGTCTCTTGAAGTGTAAACCCTAATTACAGTTTGATTTGAAACAAAATGTTAATAATTCATCTTGGAATTGTTAAACACAAATATTGGTTATTTTATTTAAAATTCGATATGCCGCAGGGATACCCCCCTTGTTTTTACGGTATGAAATTGACAAAGAAAAATACTAAATATGCAAATGTTTGCCTTAAGCAAGAAACTGCCTTGAGAAGAAATATTATTCACTAACAGGTATTCGCTAATAATATCAGTAACAATAATAATACGAGGGCACGTCAAATATAAATTGGATTTTCCAAAATATTTTTTTTTAAGACTTAACTGTTAAAAAACTAACATTTTATTTTTCTATATACTCTCCTTCAACCGAAACACATTTTATCCACCGAATCGGAAACTTTTTGATTCCGTCGTCATAAAAAATTACATGTTGTGCCAGCAGCCAAATCTCTCGCCTCCCAGAGCTTCTTTTAGCGGTCCAAATAAATGGTAGGCGATAAGTCTGAACTGTGAGATGGATGTTCAGGCTGATCCCAGTGTATTTCCTCCAGATTGGCCCGAGTTATGGTTGCAGTGTATGGCCTGGGGTTGTCATGGAGAAGAACGACGTTCCTGATGGAAGAACGACGCCTTTTGGTGAGATAGGCAACTTTTGTCCTATCCAAAAGTTGACAATAATATTCTGCATTGATTGCTTGGTGTTCATGGATAAAGTCAACAAAAAAAAAATACCTTTGCTATCCCAAAAAACAGCCGAAAGCACTTTTCCCGCAGACAACCTTGTTTTCGCATTCATTGGTGCTATTTCTCCTATTTGCCTCCACTCCATACCCGCTTGTTTGGATTCTGATGCATAGTGGTGAACCCATGTTTCTTCATAAGTAACCCTTCTCCTTCATCTGCATAACGAGCCAAAAGCCTCTGAATCCTCAAACCTCAAAACGCACACTTTTTTGATTGGGGGTGAGAAGTCGAGGAACCCATCGAGCTGAGACCTTCCTGATATCAAGTCTTCATATTCAAGTCCTGATATTCAAGTTTGTCGTGGATTATTCAATGAAAACTCCCATGACGGTCACCCTCCAAAAGCTCACAGATGCTGCACAGATGTTCTCTTCCGTGATGAAGGTTCGAGGACGACGATCATGTGGTTTATTTTTCACCCTTTCTCGTCCCGCGTTTTAGAAAGGGTTTCATCCCCGAATTGGACCTGACGACGCGTCAACATTTCAGAAGGTCGCACACCTTCAATTGACAGAAATTTTATAATAATGCGTTGCGCAACAGAAGAAGGAACTATCTGCTCACTCATGGTTCTACTATCAACTGAATGCAAAAAAAGAAGAGGTGTCCAGCTATCCAGACAGAAGATGCCGTCTGACGTTGAAAAGGAAATTCCGGTTTATATTTATAATAATGATACGTAATGTAACGTAATAATAATGAATGTTTGCTATTATTTTATTATCGTTGTCAACGCTTTATTGCGTCAGCTTCGGTGCATCGAATAGTCCAAGGCAGGGAGCTAAAATCATCAAAAAGTGTTCTACATATAGGGCTAGTTTTGACAGTTTCATATATATATATATATTTTTTTTTGCGTAGAACAAACACAATGCGCGGGGTCCGTAGAGCTGAAACCGTTCGCTATTTCTTTAAATTAACAATTTGTGAAAAAAAACACGTCTTTTTTTCACATTTTCGCTTATACCTCCGTTCCTTGGCATATTTTATATAGCATATGCATTTAAGAAGTTGTAGCCTATTGAATTTTCAAAATTTTAAGCCAAACCCGAAGTCTCCAAGTGCTATTGTTAACTTGCAAATGACTGCTGAAATTGCTTTTTTTTTTTTTTTTTTTTTTGAAAAAGTGATTTTTTTCACTCTTTTTTTTAAAGTGCTTTTTATTTTTTTACTTCGAAAGTAGGGAGACTATGATCATAAAGTTTCTTGGAGAAAAAAATAATCTAAAGAATCATGGGCCAGTATGTGTATATTAACATATTGGAACAACTCCGTATATATTATTGACTGGCCATCTTGTAGCTCTGACCTCAACCCATAGATTTTCTATGGGGTGAAGTAAAACAGCGAGTTTGTCAGCGTCAGTTTAAAAATTTTGATGAATTGTATGAAGCTGTTAGAGAGGCCTGGTACTCGATACCTGTAGGTTATGTCAAACTTTGATTAGCTCTATGGGTAGGAGATACACAGAAGTAATAAAGAAACATGACTATCCAACAAAATATTAATGTATGTTACATAGTTTCTTGAATAATGTAAATAACATTTTTCTATATCGTTTCTAATTATGTGTCCTTCGAAAAATAGTAGGTAAATGGCAATTATAAATTTAAACGTTGAACTGATACGGATGGAGCACAAAATAAGTTACGAATTGATTCGCTTTAGAACGCATGTTTATTGTATATATAATTGTTGGGACGGGTTAAAAACTAAATAATGTGCATAAGTTATGCTAAAACAATGCCGTTTCTAATTATGTGACTGCCACTGTATATATTGTTTTAGCGTTGCCGCTTCAAAATTCTCGGAATTGTGACTATAACATCTTGAAAGTACGCTTCAAGACGCGTATTTAAAAAAAATGGGCGTCAAGATATTATAGTCACAATTCAGAGAATTTCGAAGCGGCGACAAAAACAATATATACGTCGCGTCAAAAAAGGTAGTCGCGTAGAAAACGTTATAAAACTGGCCCAAATTAATATTTTTCAAAATCTCAAAAAGTCTCGCAAACTTGAAGAGATTTATGATTTTTCTAGCCCAACAATATCGTACAATAAACAAAGAAATGACGTCATTGTTAATTAAAGCTTGGAAAAAAATTAGATCGTTTATTACTCGAAAAGTTATTAGCGGTTCGAGCTGAATTTTTTTTAATTTTATACTACAAATTGCAGTCCCTCCAAGAAATTTCATGATCATAGTCGAAAGTAGGGCACTTTCGAAGTAAAAAAAATAGTGAAAAAAAGCACTTTTTCAACTTCAGCAGTCATTTGCAAGTTAACAATAGCACTTGGAGACTTCGAGTTGGGCTTAAAATTTTGTAAATTCAATGGGCTACAACGTCTTAAATGCATATGCCTTATAAAATATGCAAAGGAACGGAGATATAAACGAAAATGTGAAAAAACGGTTTTAGCTCTATGGACCCCACGCATTGTGTTCTACGCAAAAAAACATAGGAAACTGTCAAAACTAGCCCTATATGTTTCAAGAACATGTAAAAGTCTCTGCATTCTGTACTAGAATACGCGATGACCCAGTGCATACTGCGGATTCTCGAGCGGCCTGGAAACCCGCGAAATGGAACTCATAACGCGGAAAATGG
Source organism: Aromia moschata (assembly GCA_029963805.1). NCBI lineage: Eukaryota > Metazoa > Arthropoda > Insecta > Coleoptera > Cerambycidae > Aromia > Aromia moschata. The sequence goes on along the minus strand of JAPWTK010000007.1, from coordinate 6,649,814 downwards.
GTTGCCCCCACTATCGTCGTAAACCTTCGTCTAAGACGCGACCCCGATGAAATACCATAAACTCTCATCTACGTCTTTGCAGGTTATGTTTTATGTCGTTCGCTAGCGTAAGCCCGAGAGTTATTAGGCCCTCCCGGATCTTTTTTCTTATGCTCTCGAAGCAGATGGCGGTTAACTTTATTAATACGTCGCCGTAACGCAGCGCAAACGTTAGGGGGTGATGTTCTTTTGTTGCGGGACTGTGTTTTTTCCCTTTTAACAGGCACTCTGGAAGGGAGCGGGCGCTAAATTTCACGTGCGTCTTTATATTATGCGTCCTCTTTTGCTCTATGTTCGTCTCTCGCGTTTGTATTAATTCGGAATGGAGGGGAAAATGTCCATAACGTTTTCCTCGAATTGTAATTGTTCAATAAAGTGGACGCTGTAGACGAATTCTAAATAGTGGACTCGTGGTGTTGTAGAGTTGCCATCATGTTCTCCAGATCTTATTCCATTAGAATTGTGTGGGATTACTTTAAATTAAAAGTGTATGCTAATAAAATGTACTTGATAAACCCGAAAGCTATTTTAGTTACTAAAAATAATCTATATAATTACGTACAAAAAGTATCGATAAAATGTTTTTTTCTTGAGGTTGGTAGCCCCTCCTTAATTACCAAGCCTGTTTAGAGCGCGATCTGTCACTCAGTGTGTTTACAGCAGCTGTTAGTAATAGACCTCAAGTGTGCTCGGCAATAGTACAATGGAAAAAATAGTGGAACAACGCGTTTGTTTAAAATTTTGTGCCGCAAACGAAATCTCGTGTGCCGATTCATTGAAAATGTTAAATAAGGCCTTTGATGATTCGTGTATGTCCAAAACATAGGCTTACGAGTGGAATAAGGAGTTCAAAACGGGCCGTGAAATCGTCGAGGATTTGCCTCGCTCCGGTCGGCCATCGACCTCTATGACAGCCGATAACATCGACAAAATCAAAACATTAGTGTTTGAAAATCGCCACATGAGTGTTAGAGAGTTGGCTCAAGAGTGTGATATATCGACACTGTCAGCTCATGGTATTTTGAGTGATATTTTGGGAATGAAACACATCGCAGCGAGACTGGTTCCGAAAGAGCTGAATGTTCTTCAAAAAGAGCATCGGAAGCAGATTGCTCTTGACATGGTTTCCAGAGCCGATAGAGAACCAAACTTCATGAAGCGCATCATGACTGGAGACGAAACATGGGTCTACGAAGACGACACGCAAACAAGTCGTCGATCATCAGAATGGCGCTATCATGATGAGCCGAAACCGAAAAAACCGCGCCAAAGTCTGTCGAAAGTGAAAGTGATGCTGACGTTTTTTTTTTTTATTATCGAGGCGTGGTACATTCCGAATTCGTTCCGGAAGGACAGACGGTTAATAAGGAGTAATATCTCGGCATTTTAAAGCGTTTGCTCGAAAGTATCTGTCGGAAACGGCCGGAATTGTGGGAAAATTCTTGGATTTTGCACGACGACAACGCGCCATCTCACCGAGCTACGATTGTGAGTACGAAAGCCAAAAACGCAATAAATACGATTGACCAACCACCGCATTAACCGGATATGGCTCCGTGTGATTTTTTTATTTCCAAAATTAAAATTGCCACTACGGGATCGCCGCTTTGAAACGATAGAGGCCATCAAACAAAATTCGATTCGAAGGTATCGCCTTCAGCTCCTTCAGCGGCCTATGAACGGTGTATTGGACGATTGGGTTAAACGTTGGCATAGCTGTTTTGCACTCGATGGAGCTTTTTTACAATTTCCGGGTACTTTTTGTACGTAGTAGTATTTAACTCCATGTATTTTAAGTATACCAGAAAGGTGAAGTATAAAGCTGCCGGTGATTGTATAACTTTCTTAGAAGCTGACCTTTCTTTTAAAGTTTATGGCAGGAAAAATAAGAAAATATATTTCCATATACATATACTCCATAAAGTGCTGTTTTATCACCGGTAACTAAAATTGAGATAACATTTCGTAGGAATAACTTCAAACCATAGTTCAAAAATAGTATAAGACGAATGCTCACATAGCGGTGAGTCAATATGGGAAAACTTTATATGGAGGACGATTTTCTCCGGTTAGTTTGGTACGTATCTCTGAAAATAAATGTCATATAATAAAGACATACATAAATAAATATACTTCGTGGTATGTGTAGTCGCTATGTTTAAAATGGATTCAGTTTATTAACTAAAACTTTTTTCTATCAATTTCTTATTTATAAAATTACTTAAGGTGATAAATGACGAAAATTTAGATACCCCAATTATACAAGTATTTCATTTATCAAGTTATTTTTTTTTACAAAAAAATCCACTCCTGTTTCCAATTTACATTTCATTTTTTTAATTCCCATTACTTTACTTCATGTAACGTCCGTTAAAAAACAAGTTGAATGGTTTATGAAAATTTGAAGGTATCTCGTTTCTTGTCGCTATGTGTCAACTATCAGTAATCCGCCTTTCTGTTATTAGATCACTTTGTTAATGTCAACCATGAATTTCCACCAAGACTATGCAATATAACTTCATATATACGACTTTTTTTATGGCCTCGTCTTTAAAACACAGTTTTTCAAATTAATATTTCTGATTTAGTGGATCTCCAAGTTGGGATTACAGAAAAAAATTATGAAATAAATGATGATCCTCATATTTCACACGATGCTTTCAATTATATCAGAAAGATAATCCAGATTTGTTTGGCTCAAGGTAGCAGACCAGTGGCGGCTCGTGACTTTTTTTTGGGGAGGCAAACATATTTTGTAAAAATTTTTGTTTCCTAAATTTTTGTGATGGTAAACATTGTTAGTAATATGCCGCATAGTTAGGAGAAGGACCTCTACTTGGTCAATAAAATATACTAAGTACATTTGTCTAACATAATGCACTTAATATATTTTATTGGTTTAGCAAAACCATCGGGAAGATGTAGAGTTTCAAATTATTTTGCAATTAAAAGATGCAGTGAAATAAAATGCGGATTTTTTCCAGGACTGCGTCAATTTATATTTGACGGACTGAATTGATCACTTTCATAATACTTTGTTTAAAGATGTAATTTACACACACAATTAATATTTTCCTGACCTTTTGAATGTGTTAACTGAACGAGATAAAGTTTTAAGATTTTATCAAATCCAGATTTTGTCCAAGCATCTTCTCCACGATTTGAAAATAATAATGAAACACATGGCCAAAACAATAATTTATTTAATGTTAAATAATCACTTAGCCATTTGCATTTATCATAGCACGTATTAACAAAACTACGAGCCGGCTTACCCTTTTAATTAAAGTTTTACTTAACCTGGCAGTGTACTCTTAAATCTTTAACAAATAATTTATCCTAATAAGACAGGCACTAAATTTACTTTAATGACACTCATTCAACGAATATTTATTGTATACAATTATTTTTTTATGAAACAAATGTACCTCCTCCCTTTTTTTTTGTAACTGGAAGAATTTAAATTATCCCTCCTAACCACTCAGACTAACAACCCCAATAAACTTTCCAAAATTTTAATAGGAACATAAAAGATAGTTTTTTTAGTGTTTTAAATATTTTGTTTTCTCTAAGTTTTTTACTTAACTAGTTAAGGGTTAAATTTTAGAATGAGGTAGTTGCGAAGCTTCACGCTTCCCTATTCCTGTTAAATACATACATAAGTGAAAACATTGGCATCGGAGGCTTGCCACCACGGCGATAGACTAGGCGCTGTGTCGTTTATGAGAGCTAATATGTTGAAAATAATAGTGCAGGAACTGGTTTGACATATGTTTATTAATATTTTTATTTTTGTAAATAATTTTTTTACCCGATATATGAATTTAAAAATGAAAGGCAATGAAATTATTATAGGTAGTATATTAAATATTAATTTTATTAAATAAAATTAAAGTATAGTAGGTTTATAAAAAAATACTCTATTTGTAATTTTCACAGGAGAGGCACTGCTTCCTCTGCCTCTCCTGACGAGCCGCCACTGTAGTAGACATATTCAGCAAATGCATTACATTCTAAATTGCGTCTATAAATAGTTTTATTCAAATATTGCGTTTAAAGCTTCAGTGAAACATGTTCATTTTTTCACACCACTTCTCCGACACCACTTGCCTTCAGTTATTCTACGCAATTTGGCTAGGTGTTCACTGGATGTCTCAACCAAAGTTTGTAACTAGCTAATTCGAAATTAAGGATTATATGGAGGCGTATTAAAGTAGTAGCTTGATATTTCATTTTGATAAAAAAAAATTGGACTTGGACCAGAAAGTAGTAAAATCGCCAATTCCGCTGAGAAAATATATCGCAAAAATTCATAAACGCCAATGAAATTTTTATGATGTCGTAAACCTAAGTAACGGCCCTGTACAGGTAAATTTCGTCGTAATAAAATTTCCCGGAAGCGTCGGGGAACATGTACAAAATTTATTCAGGCGTTTGGCGATAAATCGTTAATAGGAATGGCAAATTTGACGCCGCAGGTAGGCTAATGAAAAATGTAACAGCCACCGAAAGAAAATGTATTCGTTACGCTCTGAATACGTAACAGTCAGACGAAGCGGGGGCATCAAGAGCATTAAAGTAGGCGCATTTGCCGCTTTACTATTTCATTATTTTATTCGTCGCTTTTGTTATTTCCAAAGCTCGTTAGTTTGGATGCAATGGGGGCGCTAATTGCAGGAGTCTCGTTCGTGTTGTTGTTTTACGAGAATTGTTTTCGTCCATGCAAGGCTTTTCTTATCCATTAGCTAGTTGTAGTTTCCTTCAATTAGTTACATTTCTATTTCGTTTTACATCCGTTTAAAATTAAAATAATGTTACGAGTGTCTGTAAGGAACAGACGAAATGACCCAAAGGACTGGTAGCATTAACTGTTTGCTAGCACTAATAGAAGTACTCCTAAAAAAGGAAAAAAAACACGTCAAGTTTTTGATGAGATGCAAAATGTTGCTCAGGATCCATTTTTCTGATTCGCATTTGGATTTTTCTGCAACCTTGAAGACATGAGCGATGAGAATTTCCCACTTTAAATTAAATAAGGTGGTATAAGTTATCAATAAGAGATCAAGAATCATCTGTAGAAAATTTGGATGGAAAGATTTCTGTGGAAAAACACACTGTAAAGGGTGTAGCATAATTCACACGATTTGAATTTGCCGCCATTTGTGCGGTAAGGTGTTAGCAACCAAAAAAAAGAAAACAGTTTGACAGCTGACAGTTTAGGGTTAGTAAAAATGGAGCACTACACGAAAGAACAACGCGTTTTCATTGTTGAACAATATTTAAAAAATTATGAAAGTTTGGCTGCTACAATTCACAAATTTCGTACAAAATATAGTCGGAATATTTATTTAAAAGGGGCACACCTAGTGTGACCGCCTAAAAAAAGGTAATTTTTTGTGAATTAAAAAAAAGGAGTACTGCATCATATGTTTTCAAATTTTGAGGACATATTTGTATATAAATAATGAATACATAATAATTTAAACAAAAAAATTTGATTTTCAGCGAGTTATTCGCTATCTCCCAAGTCTCGAAAAAAAAAAGTTACTCCACTGCTACAGTGATTGCGGCCTTCACAGTGGCCTGAATAAAACAAAAAATTTTAAAAGGGAAAGGGGGGGGAAAACAAAAACACAGGATGGAAAAAAAAAAGGAGAATTTAACAAAATGACAAGAGTTTTGAATAAAAAGTTTAAAATTTTACTCAAAAATCTGATCTGATTTTTGCGTGTCAAAATTACATTTTTCATACAATCGAAAAACTGGAGGGTCATTATATAGAGAAACATATACAAAATAAGCAAAAAAAAATCAAATCGATCGGATGATTTGTAATCGAGTTATAACTGCAGCAAATTAGAAAAATGCAGTTTGGAGAAAAACGTGTTCAAAGATAAAATGATTGATTTCATTGTTATGAATAGATAAATATCATACCTAGAGCTAATCTGCTATTCCAGGCCCATACAATTCACCTTCCTCTTCTTCAAAAACCACCTGTTGAAATCCTATTATAATGACTTACTATGACCAGTGGCGGATTTACATAAGGGCACTTTAGGCACGTGCCGGGGGCCCCCACAAATTGAATAACCTATTTTTCGTCTCCTACATTTTCGAAAAATCACAGAACGTGGAACATACACATACACATTGATCATTCAAATAATAAAACTTCTTCGAGAGAATATAATATTTAATAATCGATATATAATTAGATAATAAAAAAAAATTATTTTCCTACAAGGAGGCCCCCACAGAATTTGATTTTCTTATAAGGGGGCCCCCACAGTCTTTCGTGCCCAAGGGCCCGTTAAGTATAAATCCGGCGCTGACGATGACGACAGAGCCCAAACAATAACTCAGGTAGGCCCCATAGCAAACGTAACTTTCTAACCGATGAGCGGCTACTCTTTAGAAGGCTGTAGTTCAAAAAACTATTTGAGATACGCACGTGAAATTTCAGTATGTTATTTTTTAAAGGTATAGACTTTCGAAATATGCAAAAAATCGACTTTTTTCAAAATTTCACACTAGGTGTGCCCCTTAACTTTGTTAACCGTGAAGAGAGTAATTGAAAAATTCGGGGGAAACTGCATACATTGGGGCCGCTAAACACACTGACCGTCCAATAACAGGCCGTTCAAATGACAATATCGAAGCAGTGCGCGAGAGTGTTGATGAAAGTCCAGGAACATGATTCGCGTGTGAACTAGAATTGCAAATTTCAAGAAGCTCTCTACAGCCTATACTTACTAAAGATATGTCTCCATCCTCACAAAGTTCAACTGACACAAGAACAGCAGCCTAATGACCATGCAAGAGAAGAATTCGTTATGATTATTGAACAACAACAAGTGAATAATTTTTCTAGCAAAATCATCCTAAGCGATTAATGTCATTTTCAACTTGATGGCTTCGTTAATTGTCAAAAATGTATGTCGAAAAACAAATGATTCACAACGTGTCACTGTTTGGTTCATTTTGGGCGGAGGTGGCATTGGACCATACTTCTTCGAACATGAGGCTGTCACAGTTACAGTTACTGGTGCTCGATAGTAATGATCTTTTCCTAAATTTATACATTTAAAGACTACACATAAGCCCTGAAACAATCCAGTTACTATAGGCATTTTCTGGTCGTGTAATCTCTGTTCGGTCTCATAATGGTCCCCTAAATCATGTGATTTAACACCATTGGATTTTTTTATATGGGGTTATTTAGTGGCGGCTCGTATTTTACATGGTGGGCACGAGGTGTGTCAGTAGGATTACTTTTAGCTACCAATGGCCCGAGGCGAACAATTTTCAAGGTCATGCGTTTTACTGACACTTCAGAATTTCAATGAAAAATTCTTTTATACAAAAATATAGACTTTCACAAGAATAATTTTTGGGATTTGGTAGCTTTTTAAATAATTGTTAGGCACGAATATTGAGGGCTTAAATATATTAAAATAATGGGTGGCAACATGTGAAACAAATTTGATATAGGTATAGGTTATTTGTAGAGGAAATCAGCTCGCCTGTCCTTATTGTTCACAAAAATGTTAATCGCCTTTTCATTAAAGTCCCGGATTTGTTTCACAAAATTTAATACAATTAATTATTTGGTTTAAAATATGTCTGTTTTTATCCACATTGTGTCGTCTTATATTTTCACGATAAGCACTATCAAGCTGTTGCCGTATGTCTACCTTTCCCAACTCACTAAAATCTAAGATGTTATGTAAATGTTTTTCATTGTAGCTAGCATGTTTTTAGCTCGTTCATTTAAATGTTTTAAATCACTCACCTCTTCTTGAGTTCATGCACTTTGGTTGCCACCCATCACTAAACAAATAAAACAAAACAGTTTGTTTCTTTTAGAACACATAACTAAAGACCGGATGTTGTTCGTACATCTCAGGTTCGTACTCAGGTCCGTCGATGGAAAATCTTAATATTTCTGGTTTCTCCTAAACTGTTATTGACTTTTTTAATTGCGCTTTACAATTTACTCCGGCCAGCGCTTCAAATAGGTATTGCATCTTATTGTGGCCGGCGTTGACAAATTGCATCCTGTTATTCCTGTTTATTGCAGCGACCGTTCAAGGTTACCACTGACTGCGGTATTCTCGCGAATTCTAGTTTACATTTATTTGTATCCAGGTAACTCCGAACATTACGCGTCTCAGATTTTTACCGCGAATATACTGTTATTAGGATTTATTTTTTTTTTTTTGAGTGAATAGTTGTCGGCCTCCTAATGATCACGTGGAGAAGTGGATAAAAGATTATCCAGATTTAGAATTTGACGGACAGAATTAAAGTGTAAAAGACAAGCGTCAACGTGGAATGTTAAAACACGTATTGTGGAACATATGCGTCGGAGAATCACAAAGCTCGTGTGACTAAAGTAAGACAAACCGTGAACGGCAAAAACAATTTAACGGCGACTTGCTAAAAGTGGTGGGGTGTAATATTCTTTCATAACTGAGATTTAGAAATTTTTGCAAAACGGAGTACAAACTGTACCTGCAGAATCCACATTGAGAAAAACCCCAAGTCAGACTGAAAGCAAAAATTACTAAAAAAACGGATGTTTGACGAGACTACCGACTTTCGAAATTGGAAATTAGTGGGAGGAAAACTACACCAACCACACGTTTATTAGAAGTTATGCAGAGTGACCGACCTGTTGTAATTAATAATTTCTCATTTTGGGGTGAGAACTATAATCACAAAGGTCCGTCCTATAGTGATCCCCAAGAAAGGGCTGGAAATTCGAGGACTTACTATACCAGTACAGTTTATCTTACAGTCTGAACGTACCTAGTCAGATTAAAGAAAATATTTTTGAAGACCAGTCCGAAGAATTATTCAGAGAATTTTCAGATACATCCTCCAGAACCTATTTTGACACGTTGGGTACGTTAGAAGCAAAATTACTATCACTTTATGCAGTTATAGAACTAGACGCAAGTGAAGCAAATTTATTTCTCGATTACTAGTTCACTTTTTTTCTTTTGCCTTGAAGAACCTGTGAAGACAGGCTATTAAATTCCGTAAAATTATTGATTTTCCGTACCTGTACCTAGTTGAACTTCAGAACAAATTTACCTTTTGAGAACAATCCGGATTTCGAACTTCCTATGTAATTATTTGAAGGTAAAAATAATGTATGAACTACCCTAACCATTTAAAAATTATAATATTTTACTTGTTTACTTCGAAACTGAGATTTTATAACTCATAACTTACACTGAATTTATTTTTATTTCTACAGTAAATTTTTATTTTGTTTTTTAACTACACACTTAAAAGGAATTAACTTACGTAGGTAAGTTAATCTATTTGACAAACTATCTCTTTCACAAATTAGTTTCCTAGGCCCCTTGAATTGTGAACGACATCCGGTCTTTACACATAACCACTTAAATCTGTCGTAGACACTACTATTAAAATTTCGTGAATAATTTCGCGATTTTCCTACGTCTGTTTTGGAAATAATCAAATCGAGTATCGGCCTTCCTAACCTAATCCTTCCTTCCTTTATTAGTCAATAAAAAGTCCACCGAATTCATTTTGAAACATTTCACAATCAAAAAAAGTAAAAACCCACTTCTCAGCGAAGAAAATAAACAATCACCAAAAAAGGTCACTCAACAAGTGTGACCCGTTCAGCTGATTTTCGAACGATTTAACGACGTTTGTCTGCTGCACTGGTCTGCAAATATTACCAGTCACCGAAAAAAGCCCGATTAAAAACGAGGGCTGGGATACTGTGTGCCCTCGGCCACGCGCACGAAATGCGACTATGGTGGCTCGATGCGAATTCAGACTACGGTGGCTCGGTGCTCGATCGATAGTCTGTCATATATATGTGATAAAAATCATTATTTGTGGTATAAAAGGAATAATAATTAGAATACGAATAGTTTGTCGTATACAATTAATTGATATTATTGTAACAGTAATTTATAGTAAATTAACACAAAAGACATATTCAAAGTCAAGTTACAGCCCTGTTATTTAAGTCAAAGTCTATTCACAAGCCACATCCACCGGTGCATTGAAAGAGGAGATTGAACGCTGCATCAACGACATTCAGCCACATTTATACAAAATGGTCATGGAAATTTTCGACAAAAGACTGCGTATGTGCCAGTAAAGCCGTGGAGGTCGTTTTCCCGATGTGCTATTCCATACACAACCCTATCCTATGTACTTTGTGTTTCAATAAAAAAAATACAATAAAAAAAACTGTTTTCTATTTAACTCAAATTTTGCGTAAAATTTGGGACACTCTTTACATGCACGTTTAGGCGCTGAAGTAAAATTCAGTCGACATTGTTATAAACGTCTGTTATTTCAACTGTTTATTGCAGTTTCCCATCAGCTTAGAATCTGGAACTGAAGCAGTATCAGTTTTGCTCCCCACATTTCGTAAAATCAGTTTGTCATTTCGGGAAAATTCGACTTTATTGGATCGTTATGCGGGTCTACGGCAACCTTTAGACCTTACGATTAAATTTTATAACGGTCCAAAATGTTTGACTCCGGTTTAATGGGTACTTCGGGTTCGTGACCATCGATGACCATAGCCGAATTTTTGTAATATTAATGCAAATAAATTGAGGAAAATCAAAAATATACTATGATAAAATATAAAACAGGAATATCCGCAAACAGCTGGTATCGAAAGGAATTTGGTCGGAGAATTTTAATGTCTTTATAACAGCTTGATATCCAAACGAGGGTGTCCCTACGAAGATAAAATTTCCTGGGTTTCTCAGGCTTCTAGAATTGATTATTTGAAATTTTTTGTAACTTTTCTCACTTCGACAGTAAAATGTAAAGTACAGTAAACAGTCTGTACTGTTTAAGTGCCTCTGTCCCGATGTTGAGAAACTATACTACTAATAAACAGAAGGTCTTATCTGCAAAATATTACAGTTTAAGATTTTTGCATATCTATAGAATTAGGTACAGTTTTTATACATTTTACTAATTGTAAGTAAAAATACCCTATCTTCATTTGAAATACGAGGTGTGTAAATTAAGTAATGAGACTGGCAACGTAGCGTCCGATGTAGCAACACTGCAGAGACGGGACTTGGAAGGGCGGTAGGTTAACATGTAATGTACCTTCAATACAAGTTTGAATTTGTTAGAGCCATTTGTTTGTTCTTTGTGACTGTTTTCGTAAACTGGTTTTTGACATTCTATGTCTTTATTATGGGATTGCCCCTGGAGAATATTGCGATCTGCGTCATGGTTTTGCGTCACGTCACGCTTGGTAAAGATGGTTTGCCTAACCTGAAGGGGCAAAATCTGGGGTAGGGAAAAACTCTACCGAGCATCATGTGTGTGACGCATGACGTCATGGGTCTTGATGGTTTGCCTCTTGGGTCCTCTTTCTGGGTCCTCTTTCATAATAAAGACATATAATGTTCCATGGCCTCACGTGCGTAGCTTCGTGAGCTATCTCAGTATTTCAATGTTTTGTCCTATCCAAAAGTTGACAATATTTCTAGTGCGTTTTAAAAATGAGTGACATTAATTTTGAGTAACGGTGTGCTGTCAGGTTTTGCTGCAGACTTGGACAGGATGCTTTTGCAAAACTTCAACACGCCTACGGAGACAGTGTTTTTTTCAAGATGAACCACGCCGCAGAAGGCCTTCATCTTCCAGAATAGATGAAAATGTCGATAGAATACGGCATCTTTTGGGTTCAGATCGTCGGTTGACGACAAGAATGATCGCGGCAGAGTTAAATTTGAATCACACCACTGTTGATCAGACTTTCTTCTCTTCCCGAGATTGAAAAATCATCAGTCATCATCCAGATCAGCTGAAGGCTATTCCAGTATATGAGTTCCAGCACTGCTATGAGGAATAGAAGAACCGTCTACAGCGGTATGTGGTTTCCCAAGGAAGTTATTTTGAAAAGGAGACAATACTGAATTGTAATTCAATTCGAATAAAACAATTTTAAAAAAGCAGTCTCATTATTTAATTTACAGACCTCGTAGATTAAAAAACATCAAAGTAATTAATATGTTTCAACAGATAATAAAAGTTGAGAAGAAACAATGATAAAAGTTGACCTTTGAATGAATGAATGACCTTTTCTTTACGGACAGCAATATAGTCAAATAATGAAATGGGTTATCATAAAAAATGAGGGAAAGCATGTCATTCCACAATAGTTCATATATTCAGTGGTGACGTATGGATCGGTTTTACTTTGGAATGATAAAATTATACAGGGTGCTTCCAAAGTAATCTGAGGCACTGAAGGAAATACTTCTTCAAGGGATTTCATGAAGAAAAGGTGATTTAAATTTAGTTTTCTAAATGGATTAGTTCTTGATGTACAAAGCGTTTAAGTTTTTTTTTTTTTTTGGAAAATCTGGAGCAGATTCAAATTTTCTATTTAAATCTTTATGTTCTCTGAAGTGAAATATTTCGATTTGAACTTTATGACCTACATAGAAGACATTTATGACCTATAGATCTTTTCTGATCTTCCATTTTTTATGACTCATATGACCTGTATAATCCATAACACTTTTCTTCACCACTATGACCCACATGACCTCAATAATCTAACTGGACTTTAAGACCGGCATGATCTATGATGGATATGGATCTGAAATTAAAAATGAGAGACTTAATAATACAATACAAAAAAAAACAATTGTAATACAATCTTCATTATTTGTTTGTCGTACTTTAGTTGAAACACAGCACACTTGGTGCATTCAGATAACGACGCTATTATTTTCTTAATGCCAGCAGCGGTGGAAAAAAACACAAGACGAGAGAGTTTTCTTGTTTGAAAGATAACAAAAACTCCATTACACTTACACGACGGTTCTCAGAACAAGAACCGTAGTGTTCCTAACCTCATTACGCCGGAGAGAAATTAATTTGGTTCGAGAGAGTCACGTGCATCGTATCCGCGGGAAAATACATAATTACCGGAGACAAAAGGGCCCTCGAAAGTGCAAGTAGTCGAGCACAACAATACATCAGCCATAATACGCCGGAAATCCGTTGTCTGTAACAGTTGCTCTAGTTTCATTACGGGCTGCTCAAGTTTTAAGTTTTAGTGCAAACAAGAGACTCCGCCGTCAAAATTACAGTCAACTTTCGGCTCCAGTCATTCATCATCGGGCTGTCTTCGCTGCGCCACCCCGTTTCGGCACCCCGCTTTATCAACCCCCGAGTTTAAACTGTCTTTTTGCCACTTAATTCCAATTTATAGTCGAAGATCTTTCACTGCAACTTTAGTAATCACCATTGTATTACTATAAAAATGTTCTATAGTCTAACAAACAAATAATACGTTGTCAAAATTCCACAATAGTTATTATATTCAGTGGTGGCGTTTGAAGATAATAAAACTTATCTATCTAAAAATATCGTAATATAAAAAACGTAATATTGTGTCGTGCATTGGTCTGCAGTCTCGGACGAGTGTAACCTGTCTTTTTGCCACTTAATATCAGTTTATAGTCGAAGTTCTTTCACTACGACTTTAGTAATCACTGTTGTTTTACTACAAAAATATTCTATAGTTTAACAAGCGAATAATTAATCGTCTAAATTCACGCGCATGTACTCTCACAATAGTTGAGATATTCAGGAGTGGCGTAGGTGTATTTTAGGGATACAATTTGTTTGGAAATCCAAAAATATGTCTCTATCAGTAAGCCTCATAAAAACAAAGGCACAACGAAACTAAAATTTATCATAGGCATATTATGTGACGTCCTACAAAATGGTACTGCTCTACTCAAGGATTATGGTATTATGATCCTATGTGGATTATAATACTATAAAAATACAGCAATAATTTTATAGTAATCGACAAACTTGTTGTAAAATAAAAAAGTCCTCAAAGTATTGCGTGAAATCGATCCCGCATATGTACGCTTATCGTCTAAGCCCAGTCCAAGAATTAGTGTCAAACGACCAGCTGCAGCGAATGAAATTTACAAAGTGGTTTATGTGTAATTCGCATGATAATAAAAACAATTTTAAAAAACCTTTTTCTCTAACCAGATATGGTTTTATCCCACTAGTTATGTTACTTCTTAACAAATGAGAATATGGAGCTCATCCACATTTGCTTATAAACAAGCCTCCGCATTCTCAAAAAGTTGCCGTCTAGAAAGCCATATCGAAACGAAGGTATATTGGACCAATTTTTTTCGAAGAGACCGAATTGAGAAATTCGGTCGTTTTTTTGTCTTACGATATTAACCATAATATCGATTGCTAACTTTTTTGTGCCAGTTTCTGAGTGAGTTATATTGTTGTGGAATACCACACATTCCAAAACCGATTATTATCAATTTATATTATTTTGTACCAGCATAAAAAAGCGCTGCTTTTATGACAGATGATAGCAGAACAGATACAATCATTCACGTCACTCGATTTTGATTAAACGTCGCGTTTGACCACAACGGTTCCACAATAAAACACAAACTAAAATCAAATGAACAATAATACGGAATTATGTGCATGTTCTGTACACGTCAAGCAGTGCTGCATCTGTTTCAGTTTACGTAAATGGAATTAAATTGCGAAACGCTGTGTAGTACAGGCCAATGTAAACACATTGTGTTATTTGTTTATAATTTGAATATATTTAATCAGCGCAGCCACTACATAGATCCAGAAATAAAAAAAGCTTATTAAGTGGTGTTGTATCAGCAAAATATACAAGGTGTATTATGAAATAAACTGTCAGCCATGACAGAGGGAAGGAAGTAAAACTTGAACTGAAGGATAAAATAAGACAGATGTAATTGCTGCGTCCCACTAAGGGGATGGGCCAGTGATTATATGTGGTGGGGCGATTCGCATTTGTTTTCTATTTTGTAACCTCCCTATGACGTCACAGTAACGTCTGCGTCTCATCTCATATTAATGAGTCTCTCTTTACATTTGGGGTGTGAAATTCCCCGGATGTGGACGGCGGTCTGTCTATAAAGCATTTTACTTGCAAATATTAGTAAGTTTTACGTTTTATGATCCGTTGAACGTTCGGGGTCTCAAAGTCTGAGAGTTATCAAACTAACTAAATTAACTAATCTAATGTTTTTTGGTACGCTGAATTCTTTTTGGGTCTTATTTTTGGGTCATAGCGATATTGATTTTTGACCATAATTTAAAAAAAATGATTTTTTTGTCTCAGAGAAACTATTTTTATTTTTATCGGACATGGCAAATTCGATTTTTTGATTCCTAAAATTAAAAAAAATCATAGGTAGACAGGGCCAATATTTGACCATTTTTTGACAATAATTTTCAGTTAAAAAGGATTTTTTTGTCTCAGAATAACTATTTTTATATTTATCGACATGGTTAATTCGATTTGTTCATTTCTAAATTTAAAAAATCATAGGATTATGAGATAGGACCAATATTTGACAGTTTTTGGGATTTTTTGGCATGCAAACTTTAATTTTGTTAGGTTTGGACTACACGCCTTAGATTATGTTATGTTTAGTTTTGACGGGTTTGGAACTAATTGTAAGTTAGATGTTTTATGAAACTAAATTAATTGCATGGAAGAAACAAAAAATCGAAATCATCAAAAACAGTTTCTCCGAAACAAAAAAATCCTTTTAGACATATATTAAATATACATTTAATATTTACATTTGGTTAGAAAAAATATATGAAAGTTGTCGGATTAATTTCTACTATTTATATGTTTATCGATAGAGTAAATTTGATTTTTTTGGTTCTTGAAATTAAATAGTCAAAGTATGATGAAATAGGAACTATACTTGACATTTTTTTGGCATTTTTTGGCATGCAAAGTTTAATTTTGTTAGGTTCGGACTACACGTCTCAGATTATGTCAGGTTTTGTCGGGTTTGCAACTTAGTTAGAAGTTTTATGAAAGTAAATTAATTGCATGGAAGAAACAAAAAATCGAAATCACCAAAAATAGTTTCTCTGAAACAAAAAATCCTTTTAGACAGATATTAAATATATATTTAATATTTGTATTTGGTAAGAAAAAAAATATGTGAAAGTTGCCAGAGTAATTTGTATAGTATTTTTCGCCATTCTCAGTGAATCTCCGTCGCCCTTGTAATACAGACAACGCGTAAAAGACTGATGGCTTCCTCGGGCTGTGTTTACAACATTCCCTTTTAATTATCAGCATTACAAATACCGCAATTTGGTTTACAAATTATTTGGCTGTGTATTTATGGTAATTGAGCTGTTAATTTTCTTATCCGGATTACAATATTCATGAAATATCCCGTTCGCAAAAAAATTGTTTGGGTTTCAAATCGGATTTAATATTCGTTTAATTAAAAATACAACCGCCGGTTCTGCGTGTTGTTTGTCGAGGATATATCGGAATAAACCAAACAGGCCCTCAACTGACAGTATAACAGGATGATGAATTTCGTTATTTTCATTTTAGTATATGTGTTAGTTCAATATTGACACTTTCATATACAGGGTGATTTAGATATAATATTATATTGGTCCGGAAAAGTGTGCCACAACGCAGAACCGGCACTATACAACTCTATGATAATTAAAATATAAACTATAAAGTATTTTTTAAGAGCGTATTTCTTTCCCGGGCATACGTACGCCACTGACCGTGTTCCGTAAGTTCGAGTTCTGGAATATGTACATACAATTTCTCCTTATAGCAGCGGGAGTTTCCGGTGTTGACAGGTGGTTAAATACAATATCATACTTACCGTCGCTGTGAACGGAGCGACCGCTGCGATAAGTTTATGTGTCGTGACCGTGAGAGACAAACTCGTGAGGTAGTGTAGTGCATTTACAGATTACCTGAATTTGTGTGGATTTTTGCAATAATGGCACAGTCGTTACCATTTGTGAATAGACTTAACAAGTTGACTGAAGATACGACGATAGGTATGTAAAATGTGCATATATTGTTAACACATTTTTACTCCTGTCTTTTTGATCTGTCATATATCAACAATAATATGACGGATTACGAGTCCGGCCCTGCGTTATTTCCCTACTTATGATACAGGCCACTTTCGGACCCTAGTTATACCACAGATTTTCGACTGAAAATTGTGTTGTTTCAAATTAATATACGAAGATCTCCAAGTTTTATTCCACTTAAAAACTAACAATATTCTTTTATCGTTTTCCTGCATATGATAAATATTGTAACCTTGGACACAATTATTTTAATAAAAAAAAATACTTATGTATATCTTCATACACAAACAATGAGTTGTTTTATATAAGTTCTCTGTTACATATCAACGTCCAATTATCTCCTCAAGAAAAAAGAGATTTATAAGAGATTATCGATGCACTCCCGGTGTAACATTAATCATCCCCCCGAAGTAGGTTAGACGGTAAAGATCTTGTAAATTTCTTCCACTCCATTTACGTCCTCCCGCCGTGTTTCTAACCAGAATATATTTCTTTCTGATTTGGTGCAACTATTTGTTCTCGGAGAAGTCCTTATTACCGTTGTATCTTGTCAAAGGCGCCCCCAACTTTGGGTTATTTATTTTAAAAAATCGCCACTAATTCAAGGGGTCGTTACCAGGGTCGGACTGGCGTTAAATTCGGGCAGTATTTCCTATACGCTCCAATTCTGCATGAATATTTTTACGTAATGCAGAACTCGTGAAAATCTTTAAAATAACAAGTTCGTTTTCAAAAAAATACATTGACAATACATGTTTTAGAACGTTTTTTATAGTCCTTAAAAATACGTACTTTTAATTACGTAAGTTAATTAAATTCTGGAAACGTAGGAAGAAGTCCTTCATCAGCCCACAAACTTGGACTCCATTGGACCCTTTGTGCTTCCTCCCTTGGGAGTACCTCATCCATTCTAAAGTTTTAATTAGAACTTTTTTAAGTCCTTAAAAATACGTTTTTATTACGTAGTATTTTGAATAGGAATCCTTAAGCCCACAAACGGACTCATTGGCCCTTTGTGCTTCCTCCCTTGGGAGTACCTCATCCATTTTAAAGTTTTCAATTAGAACGTTTTTTATAGTCCTTAAAAATACGTACTTTTAATTACGTAAGTTAATTAAATTCTGGAAACGTAGGAAGAAGTCCTTCATCAGCCCACAAACTTGGACTCCATTGGACCCTTTGTGCTTCCTCCCTTGGGAGTACCTCATCCATTCTAAAGTTTAAAAAAAACCGATGACCTTACTTACAATTAGTGGGATCTCCCTTACATTGGCCAAAGATGACCAACCTTCAACTAGTATGGATTCTTTTGTTGATGAGACAGCAGAACAGTTGCATAGTACATATATCCTGGTATCCTCTTTTTGCTGACAACCTGTACGAAAAGGTGTTTCATTTAGCTTTTGTGGAGGTGTTTTCTAAGCTGACAACGTCCAGTGAGAATGCTTCTCACAAAACGGAGATTCTTCTTGGTCTTTGCCAGATGCTTATTGCCGTTTGCTTGCTGGGGTACCTTATAAGCTTCTTACCCTGTTGGCAGCTGCTTGGTTCGTTTAATAGTCCATTAAATTTCATGAAGGATGTCTTCTTTGATTTGTTGAGTTTTTACTGTGATAGATGTGATGTAGCCAGATAGAAGAAACCAGAGGTCAACTTGGAAGCCTTCGAAAAGGTTAGCGTTCTTCTTGTCATATGTAGATAATCATTCACAATTCCCTGTTTCTGGGTAACGGCATATATTTCTGAAGCTTTGGTACATTGATGCGACTACAAAAATATTAGAGACTACGGTTTCATTCATTCTGCACAAGTTTTGAAAATTTTGCAATTCATAATTCTTCTCAGGGGAGAAGGAGGCACTTTAGGACAGACGCAGTTTAGGACATCTCGAATAAAGAACAAATTTGTCACTTTTTTTTTTACGTTGAACGCATTTTTTGGTTGGCAACCGGTCAATAAACTAACGTCACATGAGACCTTCTGCGCTCTCAGCTATCAAACTTATAAGCAGCTGTTAGTGATTTTCGCAGACTGTTGTGATTATTTTGGCTCGCAAATGTAAGCATCTGTATATTATACAATTGTTCAAAAAGAAACTACTTGTAATGAACGAAATACTACGACAAAATAAAAGAGATAGTATGAAATATTACATTTTTCTTGTCAAGATTAGTATTGGGGCAAATTATTACACTGTTTTGCTTTTATTTCCTTCTTTATCATCTCATTATTTTATTTCTTTGTGATCAAGATCATTTTCAGGCTTCTTTTCTTCAATCTTCTTCGATATCTACTTTGCTTGCAACAAAATTATATTTTTTCTAAATAAACACTTGGTGGCGTTCTCAAGCCAGTTGATTTTATCTTTCAGCATAAAATTTACTTCCTCTTTGATCCACTGGCACGAGTAAATATAATAAACTATAAAAGTATAATCCATTTTCAGTACGTCATGAAATAAGTCAAGATAAAACAATTTAATCCATGAACTTTCGATGAAGTTGCTCGAGTTTTCAATTGAGTTTCCATCACCTTGGAGGTAGTAAGGATAGAGTACACTAACTTTTACCTCTTGTATGTTCCCTAAAGTCTGAGATATTCGAAATCGACTGAGATATTCTTATCTTTGTAAGTTTAAAGCTGAAAACATTAATTTCAGAGTAGCCCGTCGCTGGAATTAAATGAAGGATGTTATAAAAAAAACATTATTTCAGGTCTTCGAGGTACGAGAGAGTTTCTTTAATTATTTTCCGGGTAAAATTGCTTTCTTTGCATATTATGAATAATTCCGGTTCTTTATATTACGAAGTAACATAAAGGAAGACATATTTTGAAATAAAAAACTTTGTAATAAGAAAGAATCTCTTGTTTTTAATCGTGATATTGCCGGTTTCTTATGAATTTTCTAATTATCTTTACGACGACGCGACCGTTGAATTTGTAATGAGGCTTGTTGGGTAATAAAAGTTGCAAAATTAAATGTGGTGATGCCCTTTTCTGTTGCCAAAAATGACCTTTTTTGTTTCCCGTGCTTATTACTTCGTGGTGAACAATTATGGACGAAAATGGGATTAACTGGGACCGAATTAAAAAGCATGTAGTGTCGGCACAACATACAGTGCCACCCATAAAGTTTGCATCATACGGGAAAAATGTTTGTATTTGCATTTAAAAAACTCTTTTGACCGTCAGTTGTTTGGGCATGTCATTAAACTAAAATAGCGCCCATCAACCCTAGTAAAAAGTTCATAATATACGAGTAGCATACAATTTATTTGGCAATTTAATCCTAGAGAAAAACATCATAATTAAAAGTTATTTTTTTGTAAAAAATTAATGAATTTTTGGGTGCAAACTTTATTTTATGTTCAAGAATAATGCTAAAAGTTAGAAAGCACGAAGAAAATATATAACATACTTTAAAACTTTCTATTTACGTAGTTTTTACTAAAATTTTAATATGACAGCTGTCAAAATAACTGTCAAATTACTTAATATGCCATTTGTTTAATATTTTCAATACTTAAATATCTTAATAGTTCATTTTCTAAGGATTTAAGGAACACTGGACAAGGAATGAATATCAAATATATAGACATCCAAAAAAAACGTCATCAACTCTGGCTATGAACGAGAGAGATGGAAATAGCGGGCATGTCTAAGCTTTTCGATTATGTCAAACTTTTGACATGTGACTGTCACAATTTGTAAAATAAACAATGGCTGTCATATGATGTGACAGTCTTGACAAGAAATACGTATTTTTTTCTCGGCCAACTTTGATGACGTTTTTTTTGGATGTCTCCATATTATGTTAGACGACATGGATTAAGAGGATATAATATCACTGGTTACCAAGGATACAACTTAATGTAAAATTTTGCAGTTTCCATGTAATAGTTTTCAAATTCCCATACATCCTGATGTATAGGATGTTTTAAATATATTTCTTCTTAGAAAAATTAGAATATATTATGATGATTTAAGATGTTTACTTTGACATTTGACAAAAATTTTGACAGCTTCCATCTAACATAGTATATTTACTATTAATTTCTTAACAAGTATCCCCTGTATATATATAAAATGAATATTTTAGTTATTTAAATTTTAAAATCACTTGGTAAATAGTTTTTTCATTGCGTTTACTGAAAAATGACAACTGCCAATAGTATAAAGATTAAATAAATATCAATTACGGAATTAATTTATATTAAATCAAGTGCAATATCCTTTTTTGTGTAGAAACTTTTGATAGCTATCATCTACCATAATATTTTGCTGAATATTCATTCATTCATTCCTTGCCCAGTGTTCCTTAAATCTTTTGAAAATGAACTATTAAGAACTTTAAGTGAAAATAATAAATAACTGGCATCTTAAGTAATTTGACAGTTATTTTGACAGCTGCCATATTTAAATGTTAGTATAAATTACGTAAATAGAAAGAGAAAGTATTGTTATGTTTTATCTTTAAAATTATACATTTTTTGTCTATAACTTAAGAAATACGTTTATTTTATTTTATTTGACAGTTAATCTGGCAGCAGTCAACGATAAAAAAAGAAATCTGATAATATAATTTGACAAATCATTTAGCAATTTAAAATGGAATTTTAAAATTAAAAAGTCAAAAATGTTTATACATTTGATACCTTGACACTGATTTTCATTGGAAAACCCCATATTTTATGATAAAAACATGTTTTTAGGTTAAAATAATAAAATATTGGGAATGAAAATCAAAAATCCGGCTAGAGGAGTTTATGGAAAAATACATAACGAATATTTTAGAAAAAAAAGCATCTTAAAATCTCCATTTTGACGATCTCTAGAGTGATTTGGGTATAACAGTACAGGTTTGTCCCACTGTGCGACGCTTCTCGTAGCCCATTGTGCAACAAACGAGTACAATGCCCTGGGCGACAGAGTGACGAGGGTGCGATTTCGAATGGTTCGAAGTGCTAATTAACAAGTATTTCCGTAAACTGAGTTGCGTACTTTCAGTCGCGCACGATAACAGACCTCTACGGGCAAAAACTTTTCCAAGCCCGACGTCGTGTTTAGATTATCTTTTAATGCAGGTCCGGTTCGAAGTGGGAGTAGATCACTTTAAAAGCTTTCGGATTACGAAACTAATCGGGATATGTTTAAACATCCCCTTAATTAAATCCTCCCTTCGATGTAATATTAACCGTAATAGTTGGATGGACACCGTTACCAACTTCTCGATGTTTATAGAGGAAAAAATTCACTATTTCCAGTTGCGAATAAGTTTATGGTATAGCGATAGTTCTCTTTCTGTTCATAACTCAATAAAAAACTCATTGTTACCCCGACGTCAGTTCTATGTCCGAGTTGCATGGTCTTTCTCCTCTTTATGCCAGTTGGGCAAACAAAAACATCAGTTTCAACTAGCTTCAAAGAACATAACAGACTAGTGCAAACAGCATAAAATTGTAGTGTGATATTTTTTGGGGGAAGTATTATAAATGAAAGTCAATGAAGTATCCGAATGTGACTGCTGCTATGATTTTTTTCTATGCTCTCTATCATATCAAAGTTTTGAGGAAACACATTCTTATTGAGAGGGATAGTTTCAGGGGATTTCCCATGATTTTTAATAGATTCAATTTAGACTTTGTCGAACAAGTTTGAAGCATAACAAGTAAGTGAAGTCTCACTAACTAAACTTAGAATGCAGAATCCGACCGAATGCATGTTCATTGGCAGAGATAGTATAGAGACACGAAAGACAAAACAATCTCTTGAGAAGGCAGGGATATAATGGAGTGAGCCAGAAGAAGTGGAAGGAAGGAAGGAAGAGTGGAGTGGAAAGTTTTAAGCAAATATAACCAGTAAAGTGAACGAGTGTCTCTCCAACTAAACTGAGCAGACAGAATCCGACCAAATGCATGTCAATTGGCAGAGATAGTACCTGGACACGAAAGAAAACACGCTTTTGAGAAGACAGCGATGGAATTGAGTGAGCCAGAAGAGGTGGAAGGAAGGAAGGAAGAGTGGAGTGGAAAGTTTTAAGCAAATATAACCAGTAAAGTGAACGAGTGTCTCTCCAACTAAACTGAGCAGACAGAATCCGACCAAATGCATGTCAATTGGCAGATATAGTACCTGGACACGAAAGAAAACACGCTTTTGAGAAGACAGCGATGGAATTGAGTGAGCCAGAAGAGGTGGAAGGAAGGAAGGAAGAGTGGAGTGGAAAGTTTTAAGCAAATATAACCAGTAAAGTGAACGAGTGTCTCTTCAACTAAACTGAGCAGACAGAATCCGACCAAATGCATGTCAATTGGCAGAGATAGTACCTGGACATGAAATAAAACACGCTTTTGAGAAGACAGCGATGGAATTGAGTGAGCCTTAGGTGAGGAGGAAATGGAGTGGAAAGTTTTAAGCGGCAGTTTGCCCTTAACTTAACAGATCTAGCTTTTTTTTTTTAATTTTACACCGGCCTGCTCTCTCGACTACTTTATTTCGTTCACCAGTATATAACTTTCCAGTTAGACCGTCTACCTTTCAGAGACAAGGCGCAAATAAGCTGCTAGAGCGAGGGCGCACAGTGGGTTAGAATCGGAAAATCCTGGCCAAAAATCGAAAAACCAAGTTCGTTATATTCTGTTTTAATTCATATAGCTTGGTGAAGCAGGGTTTCCTGCGTGTAATACCGAAACGACAGCTACCTAGGTTCTATACCTACCGTTCTACTTCAGTCGGAAGTTGGCCACCTTCGAGTGCGTAACGGTACGAGAATCGGTCCCGAAATACTAAACGTTCGTGTGTTGTGAATTTTTGTTACCACAAGGTGTATTTCCGACTTAAAAAAATGGAGGCTACTCTTGAAGGGATGTAAAATATTATCTATGCATTGAAATTCAAATTTTTGTATTTCTTATTATGGAAAATAAATGTTAACTCTGCGCTTATAATACAAACGCGCATGTTAAGGTAGCGAAATAAAAGTAGGAAAATAATTAGTCCCTACAGAGTTCTAACACTAATTCACAATTTAACATGTGGGAAACATTAGTGGAACAAGGAGATTTATAAAAATTGGCTGCTACAAACTGCTCTTTCAGTCAAAAATAGAAAGCTACGTTCTCGAGCAATTCTAACTGTACCTGCGTCAAAGCAGGTGTTCATCCCTAATACAATAGTAAGTCCCAACCAAGGGGGGAAATGTATATACCTGGTGTACACTATTGACCAGTGGAAGGAGAAATATAGGGTGTCTCAATGTTCCGTGAAATATATATTTTTTAATTTATACTCTAATCCAACTTAACTGAGGTTCTCTGCGATCAATTCTTAACACAAAATAATTTTAGTAACCTAATGTAACTTAACTGAAAATACGTTGCGTGGAATTGTAGGTTCCAAAAAGTTCTTACTTTTGGCCCTCCATTTCTTCAGGGAGTTAGATTAAAATCTTGTTAATGAAAAATATAAATAATCTTATTCGAATCAAAATATGTAGCTTTTTAAAAGAAAATTTTCCGGTTCTCCACCTGTTTTTTTTTTTTCGGTAAGGAGATTTAGTTGAAATTATATGGCTTTCTGATCATTAAGTACCTTTTGCGAAAAACTGATTACATGCGATTGCTGCCGGTCGCCAATTTGTTTCCCTTTCGAGGAGAGTATTAAATTGAAATCTTATTTACAGAAAATATGAATACTCTAATTTGGTTTTTTAAAAGTTGCTTTTATCGCAAAAAGCGGTTACTTTCGGGCCGCCATTTTGTTTTTTGAAATATAAAGTACAAATTTTAAATCAGCGACCCAAAAAACATTAAATTCAATATAGTTTGACAAATTTTCTACCCTTCTCGATTTTTGGCCCGGATTTTCCGATTCTAACCCACTGTGCGGCGTCCAAACGAGAACGTGTAACTGAATATAACTGGATAAGAGTATTTGTCTCCGCTCTATGAAAGTGTGTATTCTTCGGGCGTAGAGAGAGACAGATAGACACAGCAACGGAGGTAATAAATCTCATGCTAGGGGTACCGCGCCCTGACACCTCCATACTTACCAGAATTACTTGCCAACGCTGATTCCAAACTGAGGAGGAAGCTTGATACATTGTCGAAATTCTCACGAAAGAAGAGACAAGGTGGAAAACAAAATCTTGAGAAGTTTATGGAGTATCATTTTTATATAGAGTATCGTTTAAATATAATTGTTACAAGTACTTCTTTCGTTTGACCTATATACTTTTACAGTAAGTTAAAGGCTATTAGGAAGATAATATATGACAAACGAAGAGGCTAATTATAACAAGATTTAAGGAACACGTGTCCACTTAAAACTAAAAAGGACAAAGTAAGTCTACGTTGCTCTTACATAATTTAAATATTCGTAATGGTAGGATAACCTTTTACAATGAAAATTTATCATAAACGGGGCAGAAATTCCACTGATTTCATAAGAATGCTTCGCTTTTGAACTAATTCAACTTCTGCACTATCCTTACTAAGCTCTGCACTGGTTATTCAACCATCGTGAAATTAATCACCGAAGAGTAAGCCTTGCAGGTTCTCCCTTCTCATGCATATTTATGGGAGTATTATTTGGCTAGGGAACCATACATACTCCGGTAATTAACTGCTACAAACAATGCATTTCGCCTACGAATAAGACGATATATTACTTGTGTAATTATAGATTTGCAGTAACTTACCGGAGACGTAAAGTACCGCTTCAATGCTACGAGCCTGTTCTACAGTGCGTCTAGAAAAGAGAGATAATAATTAGAAATTGGCATACACGTGGTGTGTAAATTAAGTAATTAGATTCATTTTTTTTTTAATTTTTTATTCGAATAGAATTACAATACGGTATTGTAAGGACTCAAGTCAGCCAAATAAGCAGGCTGAGGAGCCACAGGAATGTTTTTACTGATTAAAAACTCGTTTACTGAAATGGCTGTGTGACAAGGCGCATTGCCTTGATGCAACATCCAGTTGTTCTTGATGTTTGGTCTCACACGTATAACCCTTTTTCGAAGTCTTTCAAGAATCTCTCTGCAAAAGTATTGATTTACTCTTTGGCCTGGAGGCACAAATTCTTTGTGGACAACTCCCTGGCTATCAAAAAAGCAAATCAGCATGCATTTGATCTTTGACTTGTTCAATATTGCTTTTTTGGGTCTTAGAGAGCTTGAAGTGTGTCATTCCATGCTTTGGCGCTTGGTTTCCGGCTCGTATTCAAACACCAAGGTCTCATCACCAGTTATACGTTCCATAAAATGGGGATCATGTTCAATTGATTCCAAAAAGTCAAGACACCTTTCTCTCCTGATCGTCCTTTCGTTCCTGCGGAAGGTTTTTTGGAACCATTTTTGTCCAGATTTTTCTCATCTCCAATTCATTAGTCAAAATCTGATGAATAATGGTGATTCAAATTTAACTCTTCCCCGATCATTCTTGTCGTCAACCGATCATCTGAACGCACAAGATCCCGTATTCTATCGACATTTTCATCGGTTCTTGAAGGTGAAGGCCTTCCGCTGCGTGGTTTCATCTTCAGCCGACTCTCTTTCTTCTGAGAATGTCTTAAAGCACCGAAAAACCTGGGCCGTCTCCGTAGGCGTGTTGAAGTTCTGCAAAAGTACGCGTTGCGCTGTGTCCATGTTTGAAGCAAATCCTGGTAGCACACCGTTGCTCAGAATTAATTTCACTAATTAACAAAGGCAATAAAAAAAGGTTTACGAACACAATCACAAAGAACAAACTGATGACTAACAATTTCAAACTTGTATTGAAGGTGCATTACATGTTAACCGACCGCCCTTCCACGTCTCGTCTCGGTAGTGTTGCTAGATCGAGCACTATGTTGCCAGTATTATTACTTAATTTACACACCTCGTATATACAAAAACAGGTCACATACAGTAAGCAACGAAAGTTATCATACACCCACTTTTTGAAGTTTGCTTAAATTCTTATCATTTTCGTATTACAGCATTGATTTTTTTTGCTTCTGACAGGATTATACCTTGTGATATTCTGCGTCTAATAAGCCGAATTTGTTGAAGGTAGTTGAAGGCGGTATGTCGATTGTGTGAAAAGATATCGCTAAAAAAGTAAAATGTCATGTGTCAAAATTCAAATGTTTTCAAAGAAACGTAAATAACATACGAAACGAAAATAGCAAATCCCTTTCGAAGTTGTTGGACTCGTATTAAAGGGAAATCTTCAGTGTATCTATTTGAGTAACTGAGTCATTTTGAAAAATTTTCCTAGACATGAATAAAATCTTCAAGTTGAACCAAAAATATCACGAAAATTCAAAAACTAGCCCTCCTCACCATTACTCCTACAAAAATTCTAAAATTTTAATAACCCTCTAGAGATCTCTGAGTTTTATTAAAATTTTGGAAGAGTAATTTGTGGACGATACAGGGTTTTTTGAATTTTCGTGATATTTTTGGTTCAACTTTAGATTTTATTCATAGTTTTTTCATGTCTAGGAAAAAAATTTGATTTACTATTTTCGAAGTTACTTACGTTTCTTTGAAAACATTGAAATTTTACTTTTCTAGCGATATCTTTTCACAAAATCGACATACCGCCTTCAACTTCGGCTTATTAGACGCAGAATATCACAATCTATAATCCTGTCAGAAGCAAAAAAAAAATTAATGCTGTAATACAAAAATTATCAGAATTTAAGCAAACTTCAAAAAGTGGGTGTATGATAACTTTCGTTGCTTATTATATATGTCGATAATGATTTCTTAAACATTTTTCAATACTTTCTGTTTTTAGATACTGTTGTTTTTATTAGATCTATATTTTTCATATAGAGCTTCATGGCTATAGAAATCATGATGATGGCATAGCAATTGGCATAGAACGCTGGCATTGTAATTGGCCAAGTGTTGGTTTAAAACTTGGTTTAGAAGATACCAACGATGTTAGTGGAAAGTGTGTCTAGATTTTGTTTCAATACACTCAAATTGGATTTCCAATTTGTCTGAAAACTATTCGTTACAAAATGTTGTAATGCACATCGCCTAGATGAAGAAGGCGTTTGAAATTAGGAAAAATTAATGATAGTTTCGCTAATGATATATTGCGTCCATTAGGATTAGGACTTAAAACGCAAAGTCCACATTAAAAATATGGATTTTCCGCAGCACATTTGCTTCTGGTGTGCCCCAACGTACCGTAAGGTTAAAAATAGGAATTCAGCTGTAGCCCATTTAATTTCCTTTCACGGGAAACACGAAACCCGCCTTTTAAATTCGTATGTCAATCACGTCGAAGGCCTCCGCGTTGTGCGACTTGGCCGAGATGGAATATTGGCGATCGCCGAATATATCATTTGGCGCCAACTGGCATTTACAACGTGTCTTTTGATAGATGGCGCTCGTTTAATTCACAATTTCCGCGAAACTTCTCCAGCGTTTTCCGTCCAAAATCGGCCTGGAAAAAATCTCGTACCTCCATAAAAAGTGTACATTCTAATGAATCCAATACACTATGGTCACTACAGGTGTCAATTTAGGAGTTCCACACGGATTCATTTTGGGGCCACTATTGTTTTTACTCTAAATAGCGAAAGTGCAAGTTATTAGATGAAAAACTGATAGCATGAAGACAATAAAAAAGATGAGAAAACAATCAGTTAACGATAGTGATATAGTATAATGGTATGAAATATTTTTGTTGTAGAAAACGGACTTTTTTTTTCTAATTAATGACTAGGGTCCGGAAATTGTGCCACAATGCAGGGTCGGACTCGTAATCCATCATGTCGTTGACGGAAGGACATATGAGGTACCAAAAAAGACAATAGTAAGAATGTGTTAATAATGTACATACCTATTGCTTGTATCATTCAGAAACACCGACTGTCTTCATTGCCTGAGCGTACGTCGCCACAACCAGTAGTCTTCCTGCATTTTTTCTCATTAAACGTGAGCGATTTGGCGTGTACATATGGCTGTAGAAGGATAATGATCGTTGCACATCTACTGAAGTTAAAGGTGCAAACTCAAAATAGTTCACAAGACATATCATGCAGATTATTTTCACGAATTTTGCATAGTCGTTTGTGTCACTAACAGTTGTTTGTTGTCACTAACATCAGAGGATAATCCACGTGTTACTACTATTTCTATACTTTTAGCCGATGTTTGCAGAACCCGTTTACTAGCTATCAATATCGGGGACGAAATATCTGAAACACCTAACATTCTTGTCAGAACATTAACGACCTTATTACCTCAAAAATCTGTTGTTTCGTCAACTGTCAGCCACAGAAAGGAGAAGGGTCCCTAAGGCCGGTTTCCGGTCTAATTTATTTTTGTCAAAAAATCAAAAAACAAATTTTTATTTATTTATATATCATTTACAATGGATCTGACCACAAACGAAAATACCCCCAACCCCTTCCCCCTCTTTTCATCCCCCTTAATGACGCAATAAACAATTTGATTTTTACCAACTTCCACGGTAGTTTTAAAAAAAATCCACGGTAGGTTAAAAAAATATATATTTTATCAAAAAATTCCATCCTAACCACTACCACTTTGCGTTTTTCTACAGCTACCAAAGTAAAATCTCAAAAGTCGCATTTGAAAATCATAGTTATTATTCCAACTCATCATACCAGCTGTAACAAGCATTTTACATCTGAGTTTGAAGATCATTAATTAAATATTTAAAGGTTGCTTCAATAGAGGCAGTTGCTAAAGTGGGAGTAGTTTAGTGCATTCAAGTGATGTGCCAGAGTCATTAGGATGATGCTTTTTATTATTTCAAAAAGATTATTTTTTATCCAAAAAATATGTTTGATTTGTAGTACAAGCATTATTATTTCCGTAATATTTCCGATAATATTCATACAGTTCCCAAAAATCCATTTTACACGCAGAAGTGAGTGGTAGGAATAACGGGTGGGGTGCAGATTTCGGGGGGGGGGGGGGTTATTCAAGAGGGGGGAGATTATATGTGATATCCGTGAATGATTAGGGTTTTTTGATAAAATATATTTTTTTTGCCAAAAACTACCGTGGAAGTTGGTAAAAAAGCAAATTGCTTATTGCGTCATTAAGGGGGTTAAAAGAGGGGGGAGGGTTGGGGGTGGGTTCGTTTGTGGTCAGATCCATTGTAAATGATACATAAATAAATAAATACATTTTTTTTTAATTTTTTTAACAAAAATAAATTAGGCCGAAAACCGGCCTTACGAAACCCTCCTCCTTTATTGTGCATATCTTCTTTAATATTTGCCATGACACATTGATATGTCTTCTAGTAAATATGTACTAGGCAATGAAAGATCGGATACAAATTTTTCCAAAAAAACGTCTAAAGCAAATATTGTCGACCACGTTCCATGAGAGGCTACATGCGCAAAACATTATGCACAAATTAAATCACAATTCCTCTTTTGTAACAGTACCAGTAATATTTTGTTGATGGATATTCGAATCTAAATGTCTTTCACACTCTTGGGTTTTCAATTAACTTTTTCAGTCTATTCACAAATGGTAATGACTGTGCCATTATTGCAAAAATCCACACAAAATCAGATAATATGGAAATACACTACACGAACTCACGAGTTCGTCACTCGTAACACATAAAATCCTCTCGCATCGAGCTAACATAAAACACTACGGAATCGGCGCACACACTGTGGCTAAACTGCATTTAAGTAACCCAATCACCCTCACGGAAGTGGGGTACCAGAGTTCAAGCGTGCGTTACCAGGCACGGACAGGGGCGTACGTATGCGCGAGTAAGAAATACACGCGTACATAATTTACAAGGCGCTTAAAAAATACAGTTTAAATTTTAATTATCTTAGAGTGCTATAGTGTCGACTATGCGTTGTGTCTCATTGTTTAAAGCGTGCTCCATTCCAAAATTACCAAAAGTTATTTCTTCATAATCGACTGCAAATTGATTTTTTTCGCTTCATGCAAACAACAAAGGCACCGTTTTAATGGGATAAAAAAAAGGAAACCAATATCAGACAATTTATTACCGGTAAATAAGGGCGCATTGGCATTGTATTCAAATATTATCTTGCCTCACGTAACGTCGTGGAAAATTTTCAATTTCCTTACAAGTGGTTCTCGGTAACAACCCGAGAACAGTCCGTACACACAGAATCGAGAGGGTAAATCAAATGTACCGGATACAAGCAGCTTCGACGGGAGTGTTGCTGCTCTCCGCGGTTTTGATATATGAGGGAATTCAGACTTTCCTCGCAGCCTTCCGAGACGGAGATTTACCATGTACAAAAGGCAATAAAAAAATTACCCGCTCCCGAGTTTTCCGCGACATATACGATCGTACAGATGCAAATCATCGGTGTACATGGATTTAGACGCATAAAATACGGATATACTGTAAAAAATACAGAAAAAACTACATGTAATATACGGCGTGTTCCACTTTAAGCGGCTTGTGGACAGAGTTAAGAGATGTTAAATTGAAAGTTATAATATATAATGATTCCTCATTCATTGTAATTCACCATCAGAAATCACAGATCCGGATTTCGACCTTAACGTTCACAAATACGAGTTAAACACTAACAAATACACCTTTTTTTGTAAAGAAAATTTATAATACTACAGAATTTATAGTTTTTATTACATACCTCATTTTATTATACAGGGCCCTCCAACAAGCAATGTCAAGCCGAAAGGGTGTTACAGATCAGGATCTGGCTGGATACGTTACAAAAATTAGGTAAAGGTGTCTTGACTTGAAACTATAACATTTTACAACAAAAGTCGTAGTACTTCTAAAAAAAATACAGTTTTTTTTTGTTTTTTGTGAAACTATGTGAGATTATTTTGGATAAATATCAAATTTGACAGGCAAGTCATGTGATCCCGTTAGAGTAGGCCATTTTACTTCATTTACAAAGCACAAGCTCCAAAGTTGAATTTAAAAAAAGTCGGTAATATTTTTTTCCATATGATGCGCACTTATGAAAAATGATTATAAACATTTTTAGTACAATAGGATACTTTATAGAAGACTTTAAATTTTAATGTATAAAATACGTTTTCGTATATTATGGTAGTTTATTTTTAACTTTTTTTTTTAAATACCTTAACAAACCTCTAAATACGAGGGAGGCTGCTCAAAATGGAGCACACTGTATAAAAACGAATGAGAATTTGAAATTTTCTGTCACCTATAATTTTCTAGTTATAATTCTACGTAAATCCAAATCTATTCTAATTCCCTTGTTTTGTCAAATTACACATAAGCGCGATTCAGCTAATGCTGATAGAATATCGAATCGGATAAAAACATTTCGAACGCATTCTCTGTTGTCGCTGAATATGTAAGGGATATTTTACAGCTGGTCGGGGCCACGTGTTTAAATTCGGAGCGCGACAGAGCAAGAACACCGTTTACTCATTTACGTAACAGAATCGGGGGCAACGAAATCAAATTCTCAAAATTCGGTTTGCTCCCGTTTGAACCGAGCACGCATATTGGCATTTTGCAGAATGTCTGTATCGAACATTCGTATTTTTAACTGAGTTGAATATTTGATCCACTCTGTTATACAGTAAGCGGCACCGTAATGCGTACATAGCCCAATGAAGGGCAATTGATAATTTAACTTCTTTGTTCAGTAGATGTAAATATGAGGTAAGAACCAACCGCAATCCAATCGCTAGCGCAGGCGTATGAAAGACATCCGGTTTGTCGGTAGGGCTGTTTGAGTTAAAATTTGAAATACCATTTTATATTTTATTCTGGTCTAGTACCTGATTAGAAAAGTGCGTATCATCAATCAATATTGTCATTTGCCAATTGTTTTACGTATGTGTGTAAGCTAAAACACATACGCCAGCACATCTCCTTCGAATAACTATTCGCATATTAATATAAAATAAAATCCGTTGCTCAAAGTTAATGTCACTGATTTTTAAAACGCACTAGAGAAAACCGGTTTACATAAAAACTCACAGAGAACAAACAAATGACTCTAACAAGTTCAAACTTGTACTGAAGGTGCATTATATAATATACATACTTATAATATATATGCTCATTACTTAATATACACACCTCGTAGGTGCCATGTAGTAAACAGCATTAATTTTATTCATTATTGTACCAACAAAATACATCAGTCTTCAGTTTTTAGTTGACAAACATGAAATTAAAGCAGACAAAAACATTAAAACATTATTTTAAAAACTTTATTATCTATGGGCAATAATTTCACGTTATTTAAAGAAATGGTGAATGCGCCAATGCTATTCGGTGATGAGAGATAAAACTGATATAAGTTGCTCTAGACAATACATTAAAGCTTCTTTGTTAACCATGTTGTCTCTCAAATAAAACATATTGTCTCTTAAGCACAACACAATATATTTCTTAAGCAGGAACGCGTTGTGTGTACATTTTTCACGTCAAAGGAAGAACTAATCCATTATACATATACCGCGCGATTTTTCGTATTTTTGTTGAAAATTTAATAGTATTAAAATTCGCTGTGATACACATACCGCGACACCGCAGCAAGCTCTGGAGAATTTCCCTTGTGATTTATTACAATTCATTCGGAACTTGAGACGGTGATATTTTACTCCAAATCGCTTGGATGTGTACCTATGCACTCGAAGTAGGTGTACATACTTGAGATGATAAATTCTGTTTTGTTAGAGGGACGCTCTAGCCTAAATCTTTGAGTTGAGTTATACAGGGTGTCCTCTAATTAATGGTACACATCAAAACCACATATTTCTTATATCAAAACATTAGTAATTAACCAAACATACTTTAGTCCAAAAGTTGATAATAACCAAGATACAGGGTGTCAAAGTTGAAATTTGGTTTTCCTTTTTTTTTCAATAAATTCTGAATAAATAGGAATAATGGCACGAAATTAGAGATTCGGGGGTTTTTTGAGGCGAGAAAGTCAAATTCGTTCATACATTTGACG
Organism: Aromia moschata; assembly: GCA_029963805.1. Taxonomy (NCBI): domain Eukaryota; kingdom Metazoa; phylum Arthropoda; class Insecta; order Coleoptera; family Cerambycidae; genus Aromia; species Aromia moschata. Next base: position 6,615,860 of record JAPWTK010000007.1, on the reverse strand, counting down.
TCACTAATAGAGGGCGCCACCTATAGCACATCGAGCTTGTTTCAAAGGACACAACTATTTTGCGGTTCACTTTGTATCGCTTTGACTATTAAAGACATCGATTCTTCTACATTTTTTATTCGTAAAAAAGGTCCACTTTGTTTCGTCGCTAGGATTAACCGTTTTTTCGAGATATTTGCATCTCAATTCATCTGTGCGCTTATTAAAAACATTGAAAATTTCATATTAGTGTATTAGTCAGAAAATTAAGTACCATAATGTCTAATACAATTTAATGTGAATAATTAAGAAAAACACATTAAAAGAAAAGAAGAAAGTAAGTTCTCTTTATTTTAATATTATTAAAGCCATCAGATAGATCATTTTGTCAAAGAAGAGGTCAAGAGTTTTACTGTAAATGCATGTTTACTTGCTAAATATGTATTATTACATATTTTATTTCAATCATAACAATGACGGAAGTATTAATAAAGCAAACATGTCTACTTTCGGCAATAAATGTTCAAAGTGATCTCCGTTTACCTCAATACACTTGTGTACTCGTTTATTGAACGACCGCCGAATTTTAAAAAATAACGGTTCGTTTTGGAGTGATACCGCAGCGTTGGTAATTTTTTGCTATAAATCTTCTCGGGTATTAATTTTCGTGTTCATACACCAGCGATTTCATATAACCCTATACACAGAAATCAAGTGGATTAAAATCAGGACTTCGAGCTGGTCAAGGCATCTCGCTTCCGCGACCTATCCAGCGATCAGGAAAAAGTGGTTTTTTAGATATTGTCTTACAAGTCTAGAAAAGTGTGCCGGAGCTCCATCCTGCATGAATAGCATATTTTGTCTTAACTGTAGGAGAAGGTCATCCGAAGTAATTGGGTAACTGAGTTTGCAGAAAATCGAGGTATAACTCGCCGTTCAAATTAGTTGGTAGTTCGAATGGACCCAATAAATTATTATCAATAACACCACACCAAACGTTAATCTTAAACTCGTGTTGGAAATGCCGTTCGCATACTAAGTGTGAATTTTCTAAATCCCACGCATGTTTATTCCTAAAATTGAAAACGCCTCTACGCGTAAATGTTGCTTCATCTGTAAACAGTACTTTGTTTAAAAACATCGGGTCAGCAATTTGTTGAAGTCGACAAAACTGGGCAAAATCCAGTCGGGCTGGAAAATCACCTTGTATCAGATTTTGCACAGGCGTAAAGTGATAAGGATGAAGCCCTTATTTTTTTAATACTTTCCATACTGTTGACTTGCTTACTCCAGTTTCCATAGCCATGTGTCTTGTGCTTAATTCAGAATTTTCAGCTACACGAACCAGAATTTCTTCTTCCTACTCGGGGTTTAAATTCTTCGGACGACCTATCGACTCCAACAATCCAACAAAGTGGACCTTTTTTACGAAAAAAAAAAAAAAGTGTAGAAGAATCGATGTTTTTTAATAGTCAAAGCGATACAGGGAACCGCAAAATAGTGGTGTCCTTTGAAACAAGCTCGATGTGCTATAGGTGGCGCCCTCTATTAGTGACGTCAAATGTATGAACGAATTTGACTTTCTCGCCTCAAAAAACCCCCGAATCTCTAATTTCGTGCCATTATTCCTATTTATTCAGAATTTATTGAAAAAAAAAGGAAAACCAAATTTCAACTTAAGAAATATGTGGTTTTGATGTGTACCATTATTTAGAGGACACCCTCTATACAGATCATTTGTGTCATAATATATCACCTGCTGCAACCGAAAATTTATAACCTATAATACTAACTGTAGGTGGAAAAACGTCAAACGGATTTTTATTTACATTTCTTAGTCAAATTTAAGTTAATGTAATAATAGAATGTTGAATAGAAGCGCTTGTGACTTTTTTCTTTTCCCGAGACTAAAAAATAACCTCAAGGGACGTCATTTTGGGACCATAGAAAACATTCAAACGGCTGTAACCGACCAGCTGAAGGCTATTCCAGTATATGAGTTCCAGCACTGCCATGAGGAATGGAAGAACCGTCTCCAGCGCTGTGTGGCTTCCCAAGGAAGTTATATTGAAGGAGACAATACTGAATTATAATTGTATTAGACTAAAAAAAATTAAAAAGTTAGTCTCGTTACTTAATTTACACACCTCGTATATTTTTTTCCATTGCCAGTGATGGAATAATTACATTTCAGAAGCATAGCCAATAAAACTCATATTTAGGCACTAAAGCTGGACTAAAGGTATAAAAACAATTGGTTCTTGAAATACAGGATGTGGTAAGGCCTTATTAAGATATCAAAGATAAATAAAAGATTACGTTAGGGGTCCAAAAGGGTTAGGGTCCAAAAGGCCCATTCTACGTAAGAATTGGTTCAAATTTTATTAATGTAATCCTCATAAAGCTCCTTGTAACTTTCCAAAATCGTTTATCAATAAAATGCTTCAATCTGAGAGGCCAAAGTATTACATATACTTCATTCATTGTGGAACTTTCGTCTTAATAACGTTTTATTATATAATTTAGTACGAGAATGATTATGCTGGAAAATAGAGTTGAGTATTAAAGCTTCACAACGACTGAAATAATAAAAACTGTTTATAAACACATTTATTTCGTATTTTTCCTATTTAGAATCACCAGTTGTTTTTATAAAACTAAGAAAATATCTTCGTGTTTAATACTTTTTTTATTGAACATATATATTTTTTTGGAACAATAATAAAATTGAAAAGTTAAAATGCTTTTTTACACAGTGTGTTCACATTCAGAATATAAAATGGTTATATATTGTTATTGGTCTGCCATTTAATTTCAAAATAATATATTTATTATAATTGTTTTGGTGGAACCGTTCCAAAAGCACATTTAGATTTATATATAACGACTATTCATTTGTATTATGCGTAGTGCAAAAATAAAATAATTATGCGTGGCAGCGAAATACGGTACTAGCTAAAAAAATGTTACGTTTGATATGATCGACAAAGCTGTACAGGAATATATGAGTCTTATTGGAGCAGTAATATAAATGTTTTTTTTTTTTATTATTTTCAAAAACGAATTGGATACAGAGTTTTCAATAAAATGAACAAAGCCTAATAAAAATATATATACAGTGCCATCCATAAAGTTTTCACCATATGTGAGAAAAATTGTGTTTGTATTTAAGAAATTATTTTGATCATCAGTTGTTTGGGCATATCTTTAAACTAAAAGAGCGTCTATCAAACCTAGTAAACAGTTCATAATATACGAGTAGTACACGAAAATTTGAAATCGATCCAAGAGTAAACTACCTTTATTTTCGATCTTAAAGAAAAATATTGTAAAGAAAAGTTATTCCTTCGACTTACAGTTTCAACTTACCCTCGTACCACAATTCGAACGAAATCGCTAATCTTAAAAATCGTATTTTCTGGAGACTCTTCTCGAAGAAAAATAGTGCTATTGTTCAAAACAATGTAAATGGGCAACGAATAACTTAATAATTATAAAAAGGTCAGCAAGAAATAAACGAATGTTTGGTGCAATCTTTATTTTATGTTCAAGAATAATATAAAAAGTAAATAATTATGGTAAACCTCGTAGAAAGCACACTTTTTGAGGCGACACTTTTGTGAAAACGTTTGAAAAACATATAAAATTGTGTTTTTTAAACGTACAGTGTGTATTTGTAAGTTGGATGTGATACTTTGCAATATTAAAAAGGTTTGTGACATTCCTCAGTGATATCCTGATGTATTGCTTTGTGAAATTAAAATTATTTCCACCTTATAGCAGTTATATTTTTTTTGAAAAACATTTATTAAAAATGTTATTCCAAACATGTTTTCTAACTCTTTGTATTAGTCTTGAATATAAAATAAAGTTTGCACCAAAAATTCGTTTATTTATTGCTGATCTTTATATAATGAGTTATTCGTTGCCCATTTACATTGTTTTGATCAATAACAATATTTTTCTTGGAGAAGAGTCTCCAGAAAATACGATTTTAATGATGAGCGATTTCGTTAAAATTGTGGTACAAGGGTCAGTTGAAATAAACCGCTTTTTTCAGTATATTGCACTGAAACTTCATATTGATGCTAGTCTTTTTTTACAAATGAATAACTTTTCTTTATAATAATTTTCTCTAAAGTCGAAAATAAAGGAAGTTTATTCTTGGGTCAATTTCAAATTTTCGTATGCTACTCGTATATTATGAACTTTTTACTGAACTTGATGGACGCTATTTTAGTTTAAAGACATTATTTATTAATTTCTTATATGCAAACAATTTTTTTCCATATGGTGCAAACTTTATGTATGGCACTGTACAATATCAATGTAAAATCTCATTTAAACTTAAAAATGAACGTATTATCTTTTTTCTCTAGCAGTAACTTCATTTGGCCACCGTTTTTGTTAATTAAGTAACAGATGTACTAAAGGCAAATAAAAGTCCTATTTGCCAATTCTAATCTCTCTCGAATTAATTTCGTATTCTCAATTCCATTAACTGAACTAGCATGTTCAGTGCTCACGTCGAGCCTTTGCTTTTATTTACTTTTTACCAAGAGCCATAAAACTTTTTTTAGTTAAATTGAACTTTTAAAAATCGATCTATATGTAAAGCTAATTAAGTACTGTAGTCAACGAACTACATAATCAACTAGAAAATGTTAATTAAAACTTTCCTTAATCGTTCCGCCAAAGTACAGGGGACTTACCTTATCTTCTTTTTTTGGGTTTGGAACTGTTTCTACAATAAACTTCTAAAGTTAGTAAGCTTCGATGATTTTAAGTTCCTGTTCCTGGCTGTTTATAATTTTTAGGGAATTTTATTCTTTTAAGTTGAGACAGTTTTCGACTTGTTAGTTTCTAGACAGCTCAACAGCATACTAATAGAGAAATAGAGATGTTTTTAGAAATGTGAATTGTAATTTAGAAAAAAAGTAAACTTATAAAATTTACAAAAGTCTTACATATTTTTCCACATGTTAAATTGGCAGTATTTTTACCCAGCAAATGTGTACTCTTGCAGCACTTTTTTTGAGAAAACAACCATATTTCATTAATATTTTTATGTATAATACATTTTTTAAATCATTTAAGAATAATTCTATATTTCAAGTGTTTTTATATTTACATTATTCTTTCTAATGTATTAGTTTGTTACATTTGTAAGTTTATACTTATTACCATACAATAACAAACATCAACAGATTTGATTTTCTCTTCCCTTTTTTTTCATAATAATTTTTCCCTATATATATATTTTTTTTAATATTTTTTTATTTATATAATAAATATATTTTGTTTATAATATTTTTTATTATGGGTTTATGAAGATTAGTCTTTAGTTTTTAATACTTGCATTAATTATGATCTAAACAGAAAGTAATAGTAGACAAACCGGCAATAGTGTTGCGTAAGAACCGCCTCTGCTGTGTACCGAATTATGGAACACCCTGCATATCATGGTTTTTGGAGGACGATTTTTTCAACGAAAATTTCCGTTCGACACCCAAATCCGGGGACGCACTTGTGATAAATATTTTCGCAAATCCCCATCGGCAATGCTCGGAATCATCGAACAGATTAGGCGAATAAAAACCGAATTTTGATGAATCCGCTAGGCATTAGCGGATGAAAAATATTTCGCTGTAATCTGCGTTAATTTGTTTTCCCGGGGAAGCGGTCCAATAAATGCGACAGTAAATTCGAAAATAATGGCTCTAATTTTAATAACCGTACGCGTAAATCTTTCGCTGTATAATCCGGTCCATTTGAGGCGAATTACGGTGTTCAATTATATTCGAATGATGTATGGTCATAACCTATTCTTACAGACCCAAATTCATAAGTGCCAATGAATAAAAAAATATCATCCGACCAATCTTTATAACATAAAATACAACTAGACCTAAGTTCAGTGTGAATATGTGATCAACAATTTCAGTAGTGCCGTTTCTGTCTACTATTAATTTCTGTTTAGGTATATCATAATGTATTAATACATGCTGATAATTGGTAGCAACATAACAGAACGGATACGACTCGACAGAAGAACGGATACGACTCGATACCTTATTGTCAGTAATCAGTACAATAATATACACGGTGGAACTTTAACTGGAATATATTCCTAGCGGGGTGGTGAATGATTTTTCAAAAAATTCCCGAGATACGTCAACTTTTAAATGTTTTACCTACATTTTGCAAGTAATGTGAAAAATATAGCCCTTCAGGGGTGGTGAAACCACCCTCGACATGGTTTTTTCAAATGCAACCCTATGGCTTGTGACCCCTCATTGTAAAGCTGGTGGCAAGACGAATCCAACACTGATCAAATTTTAATTTTTATAAGTTTGTATGTTCATACAATTAAACTAATTTTATATTTAATTTACTTTTAACCAACAATTTCTACTCAAAATGTGTTTTTTATTTTGGAATGTAAACCTTACTTTTCATATTCACACAAAAATTCCAAGCAATTTTTTCCAAACTATATTTTTATTTTTTCTATTTTTTAGCCCAAAGAGTAATTTAGTTTATCTGTATTAATTTAAAAATTTATTTCAAATTGTGAAAATTCTTATTTAATAATATAAAATCAAATTTATATATTGATATTATAGGGAATATAATTTTTAAGAAACATTATTACTAAATAATACCATTATAAAATTAAAATATAAATGGTGTAGAAATAAGTAAGAGAGGCTTTTTATAAAAATTAATTTTTCTTTTAAATTTTTATGGTAAAAACATTGATAGGAACTTTATAAAAATAATTTGCCGAATAATAAATAATATTTTTTTTATACATTTAATGAAAAATATTTAAATAATTATTTTTATTAAACCTTCTTTTAAAATTATTAAATAAATTATTTTTTTAATTTTTCTTATTTGGAGAATAAATTATATTATTTATTTTTTTTTGGACATTAAAACCCAAATAATTAGGAAAGAAAGAAAAACCATATTTTTTTATTTTTATTTTTAATATTTATTTTAATTTCTTTTTTTTTTTTTTTATTGGTTAGGTATATTTTCTTTTTTAGTATAATTTTATTTGGGAATTTTGAAAATATTTTGTTTTTTACATTATTTAGGCTGAACACAAAAACACAACGGAAAGAAAGGAACAACACAAACTCGAATCGGTTCTGTCTGCATTACAGAGCCGAAATTCCGTTTAAATAGGTATTTATTGTGACGTCTTACTTGTTGCTGATAACACAACTAACAAAATAAAGAAATCCACACTAAAATCACCAAAAATGCGACAGATTACTTGTTCAAAACCGTTTGATAATTACCAGCACATCTGACGTTGTCTTGGCTCATCTAGTTTGGATACCGTACGTTTTTCAACACCCCTTTTCCATCGGAGGCTCTGCAAAAACGAGATAAACATTGAATTAACCCTTAGGACATTAATCTATGTTAATAGGAGCACGTACGAGAGACGATTCGCCATATTTCGTACCAGTAACCCATGACCATTTAATACTGACGAATGGAGAGAGGGCGCCTTATCTACTGGGTGATCGAGAGAGCGACGCGAGAAGTGAATGGAAGATAGCCACGCCGAACAGTTGAATAGACGGTGTTCATTGGCGTAACGGATACTGCTTTAGGAGGGGTGATATTCCAATCATCGAAATATAGAAATGTGTTTCTCCATTTTTAGTAACAGTTCGTAATACCTGTCATATACTATTTACAACAAGGTATAAAATTAAACAACTCTAGAAAATATTTAGCGGTTTGTTTAAAGGAAAAGGATCAACGAAGCAACTGCAGAAAAAGTGAAAATAGATGGAACTAAACCCACCCATAGCAAAAACAAGGCTGCAAATATATAATTTGCTGTTTGCCTTTATGTTTCGTGTGGCTCCTCTTTATTTTCTGTTACTCTCGTCAACAAAATCAATTTATGTCATCAATCATTATTCACCAATGAATGAGTCTTGTGACTCTCAAAGTTGTCCCTTAAAGAATCAAACACAAGAACTTGGAACACAATATATTCATTCAAGAATCGAACTGTATGTATTTCTACCGTGTTTGGAGAAGCCCAGGATGTTGAAAGCGACCATCTTGCCTGTACAACAGGATGGGTTACGCCCATGCCGTTGATGCAGTGATGCACTTAATTGCAATAATCCCTTGCAATCTCCTTGTCGTTGCTAAAGATGGCGTTTGTAGTAACTCGCTGATTCGGTATCAAAGATGGGATAATCTGTTATGGGCTATGTCACGTTTTGAAAGGAAGATTATAAACGAAGAGGTTTAAACGATATGTGTACGAAAAATAGTACACATCTGTTGTTTAATTTCTACGTTCTTGTATTTACTCTTTATTATCTTGCTAAGCTGTTTTATTATCTTCTTCAATTGGACTCTGATGAACAGTGCAAAACATTGCAGTTACTTCGTTGCTTCTCTTTCTGTATCCAAATCCACAATTTATTTGCCTCGATTTGTACATATTTTGGATCTTTCAGCATTTCAAAACTGAGATAATTTCTTCTGTGCGACTGTTGAGATTACCACACGGGAAAATTTAACCTCCGTTTGATTTAAACCATGTAGACGGTTGCTCTTAACTTAGATTGGCTTTCTGACGTCAGGTAGCGTTCGGTCGCGGCATCTAATAAAAATAAGGAACGAAGATTGAACTTAAAACTTCAACTAAGAACGCAATAAATCCTTTCACGCCGCCAGATACCGATGGTTCAGAAAAAGGAAGCCCGAAAACATGTTCACGTTTGCAATGCGGAATGAATAAAAAGTAAAGCAGTTAGTTTTACCGATTTTACAGGAAATTCGTAGTGCAGATAGAACCACAATAAATTATGGCTTAAGTTCCCGCTTGATTCTAACAATATTTCGTTTCCTTTCTTTTGTTTTTTCAATTACAATGAATTTTATTGTATGCCAACTTTGATTTGATCCGCACCTACGGCCAGTAAGAATATGGGGAAGAATTGGAATCAATGCAAAAGGAAAAAGGAAACTAATTGCGTAAGGAATTGAAGTAGTAAAGGAAATAATTCCGATATGGAACAGCTGGAGAGGAAAATATTCTCCATTAGCTCAAATGCGTGCAGACCAACGTTGGTCCTTCGAGCCGGATGTTTAATAACTATTATTTTGCATACTCGCAAGTTACAATGCGACGTAACTGCATGCCAAGGTTAGTTTATCTGACTGTGCCAATACCTAGTCGTCCGCGGAAATTGTAAATGAACATCGTTGCGCCCCGACTGCTCCTTATCGAGTTCGGGGCGCCGATCTACCGTCTCGCTCCAAGATAAATCATAGGGCGCCACGCTCGGACTGCACACGCTGATCCGATCGAGAGGGCCGTGAATTATATCGGGGTCGCGGGAGGCCGGTCGCCAGAGGAGATCCGTCACTTTTATCTGTTCGAACGTGCACGATCGGAATTAGCCGAACAGCCGTCGTGTAGGGGGTGAAGGTGTCGAGCAGGGCGGTTTTCAAAGGGGAAACGTCGCATTTAAACCGGGTTTTTATTGGAGTTCAAAACAAAACAAATGCCGTCAAGTGGTTTATGAAAATTGAAGGCATGTAGTTTTTTGTTGCGGGTGATTTTTTGTACAACCGACACTGTCAATGACAAATGTCAGTCATCCGTCTTTCTGTCATTAGATAATTCTCATTATTTTAAAATAGTGGAATGGAAGTGAAATACTGGACGTTTTCCACGAAACACCGAACTACTATACTTTTCTCGATGCGCGTTTGGCCAACTAAGTTGGTATCTTCAGGAGAAGATTAAAACTAAATTCTAACCCACACACTTTGCACTATAGTTAATTTGTCACCACGGTTCACCGAACCGTAACATCTGTCTTTGTTTATCAGAGTAAACAGTTGACTGGTGGGTATCGGACCATTGTCCTTATTCATACTACTATTACATTTCATGGTATCTAAACTTTCAAAAGCATCCAACTGTCTTCTGTTTGTTACATTTCTAATTAATGTTTTTATTTTTTTTCGGCTTACTAGTATTTGTATGAATCTAAATTGTTTTCAGTATAATGGTGAATACTTTCAACAACATGAGGCAACGGCAAAGGGTCACCTTTGATTGCAAATCTTTCTACGAGTAAATTTGAGACAGAAGCAAAAGATAAATTCGAGTATTACCTTAGAGTTTGGTTCAGATATGTGGACAATATTTTCTTAGCGGTATTTGATACAAAAGCAATTAGTTTAGATAATTTAGTTGCTAAATTAAATAACCGTTTCCCTACTATAAAATTTACATACGAAATGGAACACAATGAAAAGCTACCATTTTTAGATGTATTAGTTATTAGAAATAGTGAAAATAAGTTATTTTTTTAAATTCATCGTTTGTTAAGTTTCCCCCTCAGTAATGAGAGGTTTGAACATAAGAAACATTTAATTAAGGATATAGCTAAGAATAACGGTTACTCAGTCAATTTAATAGATGCGTTAATAAGGAAGCATACATTTAAGAGAACCATGTACAATTCCACGACTTTTCCTAGAGATACCGACAATTCGAAATTTGTTTCGTTACCATATGAATCTAAGTTCACCCGCGGACTAGATAATGTTTTTAAAAATATTCATATCAATTTGGTTTATAGTTCTAAAAATAAACTACATACGCTTTTTGGGTAATCCCAAAGACAAAATCGACAATAACGAAAACTCAGGAATATACGAAATAAGTTGTAAAGACTGTGATCAAAAGTATATTGGCCAAACAAAAAGATCTATTTTGCTAGATTTAAAGAACATATGGCTTATTTGAAATATGGAACGGAAAAATCTTGTGTTGTCCAACATGCTTTTGATAACAACCATAGGATAGACATAAATAATTAAATAAATAATAATAAAATTAATCTGAAATGTAACAAACGGTAGACAGTTGGATGCTTTTAAAAGTTTAGAAATCATGAAATGTAACAGTAGTATGAATAAAGACAATGGTCCGATACCCACCAATCCACTGTTTGCTCAAAACTACTATACTGTTCGCTGAAAAGTATATAGTTCTGTTCGCGAAAGACGTCCAGTTTTTTGTTCGCCGAAGATTCCAGTACCCACTCCTGGAATGGACCTGTCTGAGTGTTTTTCGAGAAACTGATGCTGGACTTCTGTTCATACCACTTAGTTTGTCACCAAGATGAGGCCACGTAGAGCAATACTTTGCGAGTGGCGTTTAAACAGTATTAACGATTTTGCATTAATATGTACGGAGGAGTTATGTATAAAAAATGAGAATTCTCCACAAGCTCACAACCTCATATTCTGTTAGTTAACGTAACCTGCAAGATGAAATCAAGTCTTATCGGTAAATCATTCGTTTTCCATAGCAATATCGTTATTATTGAACTGGTTAACAGACCATCGGCAAAACTGTAGTCTTAGATATAATCTCTAAACATTCCTTGTATGGATTGAAGACAATATGGATGAAGTTACAATCGGTTTTCTGAATAAATTGACATTTTCCGTAGCGTAGATTAAGTTGCTGACTCAGATGGCTAATTGGTAACATTAACAGCATTATTTTCCATTCACCTACTTACCAAGAAGATATTTTATTTTTAAATATGCGTTTTCATTTTACACTTAAGATATCTGCTGTTAACATACCGATACCCTAGCTGAACAAAAACAGAGAAGCCATATTCAGTAGCCTTTTATCTCTTTGCTTTCCGCGGAGTTCACTTAGACGGGCTCTGCAGTGAAAAGGATGGTGATTAGTTAATTTACTTCGAGTTTTAAGTATATTATTCGTTTTGCTCTGCTTCCAGGGTTTGATTTACACGGAGCGGATTTAATTAGCGAAATTAATGGGCTTCTCTAGGCTTCCTCACGGTGTCAATTAATACGGGATTAATGACGAGTTTCTACCGGTAACTATTTGGAATGAAACAATAAGAAGCTTCTTCTGATTTATCCTCTTTCCACAGTCAACTTGGATTAGCCACTGTTTGTGTGACAGATTCAACGCTGTTGAACTTATTTTTCTTTTAATATAGGATACATTAAGTACCATCATGTCAAAAAAATCTACCCCTTTCCCTTTAAAATTATACATTTATACCTATTTAAAACAAAGGAAACAGTCTTAAAAAAAGATATAATCTGAATTTTATTAAAAATTCCCATAAATAAATTTAAAAATAAAAAAAAATTTTCATCATGTAATTTTAGAAATCACACTGGAGGAATTTGGGAACTACATCCTAGGTTGTAGACTGATTAGTGACCAAGAACACCATTAATGAAATCGTCTATTTATTAGGGACAGTTACCATCATTTTCTTCTACTTATATGTTACATATGTAGTTACATCAATGATAATAAATAAAAAGCATAAACGTTAAACAAAATTTTTATTATATAGCAGCTCAATTTTGTGAGTTAATCTATATGTATAAATGGGCGTATAATGCTGACTAAATATTTTACTGATTCAGATACTTTTAAGGGAAATTTACAGCTTACTTATGATATAACTATTATTTGTTTCAATTGTAGATTAAACTCTCCTGTTTCGTTCTATCCAATTTCAATTTCCAAGGCCACCGCAGACTACAAGAGATGTTCCCTTTCGTTCCAGCCGGGATACGGACGTTTCTACTAGGATATGCAGGAAAACGATCCCGACTAATAACAGAGCTCGTTTCTCTGCTCCGTTCCATAAAGTTTGCAGAAAACAAAACTACCGAGCGTGATAATTAGTTTGCTCTGTGGTTTTCTCAAATAATAACGCCACCTTTGCCATTTCCCGTCACGTGCGCAGTTAGTTGGGGCGTAGGTGGCTTCTTTACAAGCGTGAGAGATAGAGAGAACGCGTCTAAAACAACGTCGAGCGTTGATTCTCTCTCTGTAACTGACACAGATAAACCGCGCGTCAAGCCTTTTCCCCGAAATTAAAAATTAATGCGTAAAAACACTTAAGAAAATAAGTTTCGTTCCTTGCAACGTGTGTCAGAATTGGAATGTCCATTTGACAGGTCCATGCGTATGCAGACGAGATAGGGCCTTATGAAATGAAGGAACATAATCTGGACTTCAGTAGTATACCAAATAATTCAAAATTATATGCAAAAATAATGTCATGGAAATAGCGTTTGTTGCCAATGAACAACTCAACATCTTCCCCTCTGAGGTACTTTTCTGATGCTCTTAGTTTGTATTTCTAAAGATCATTTGAAGATATCCAAATTAAACGTTTTAAAATTTGGAATCGGCCATGTCTGGAGAACTTAATGTAAGACTTATTAGGTCCATATTAAGAGGAACTGGATCCAACCAAATTTAACCTTCAGAATCTTCTACTGTCATGGAAAAACATGTTGAATGGTTGGTCTAAAATCCTGTACTCTGTCAGTGTCAGCATATTGATGTTATCAACAAAATTCATGCTATGGTAGGCTTTTTCTCTACTTTCTGTTTCTGCGAAATATTTCTAATGATCTGTCTTCGGCAACTATCGGGATTATTTTGTTCAAACATCTTCGCTAGAGTAGAAGACATTTATTAAAATGTTGATGCCATTGGAATTTGTAATTCATTGCGTTGTAGGTTATCAAACCTGTATGTAATGTTAATATTGCATTTTATAGTCTCAGATATATGTTTTATTATCTGCTAGACCCTCAGTTAATGCCATAAAAGATCATTTAAATATCAATTAAACATTTAAATTTAATCCATTTAAACTTAATTAAACTATTATCCATATTAAGAGGACTGATCCAACCAAATTTAACCTTAAATCTTCTACTTAAAAAATTAATCTTTTTCTTACTTTATTAATATTATTTATAAAATTATTATTAATTTCTTATTTTTTTTATATTTTTCTTCTTAATAATTATTTTTTAATTTATAAAACATTTATAATTTATTGGATTTTAATTCATCGTTTATTATCAAACCTTATTATTTATACATTTATTCTCATATAATTATCTCTAGACCCTCAGTTAATGCGCATGAATAGATGTTAAGTATAAACGGAAGCCAAATGCCTCCATGTATAATGAACCTACCTCAGGGAAACATGTATCGATTGACATTTAATATACCTAATCTCCAGATCTAAGATTCTGTTTGAGCCTACTAATGCAGAAAATTTCGTATCCGAATATAAAATAAGAAATTATTTTCACCATTTAACATTTCACACTTGGTGACGCTCTTCAAATATTTTTCATGATTAAACATTAATTTCAAAACGATTTTACGAATATTGTGAAGAGCAGATTCCATTAAATTCACAAGCATCAATGGAAGGCCGAAGAAAATTTATTTTAATGGACGGAATAACAGTCCCACGAGATTATTCCACCCGCAACTATTCAAATGAAGAGTTTAAATTGCACGTGATTAAGGAAAACTAAGCCATAATTGAAAACAAGTAGGTTTCAGATAAAAACTTCTTTGAAATCTAATGACCGATATTTTGGTCCTAATGAATATTCAGGATGTATTGAAATATTATATTATAAACCTTCATAGTTTACCAAACTTATTAACAGAGGCGTAACCACAAAAATAAAATCTTCAGGAAAAATGAAATCAGCAAATAAAATGGAGGATAATAATGAAAAACATACAAGGTGTGTAAATTAAGTAATGAGACTGGCAACATAGCGCCCGGTCTAGCAACACTGCGGAGAAGGGCGATAGGATAATATGTAATGCACCTATAGTACAAGTTTGGAACTTGTTAGAGGCATTTGTTTGTTCTTTGTGACTGTTTTCGTAAAGCGTTTTTTTTATTGCGTTTTAAAAATGAGTGACATTAATTGTGAGCAATGGTGTGCTATCAGGTTTTGCTTCAGCCTTGGACACTCAGCGCAATGGATACTTTTGCAAAACTTCAACACGCTTACCTACGGACACAGTGTTTTTCAAAAGCCCAGATTTTTCAGTGGATTAAGGCATTCTCAGAAGAAAGAAAGTCGATTGAAGATGAATCACGCAGCGGAAGGCTTTCATCTTCAAGAACCGAGAAAATGAGAAAAATCTGCGCAAAAATGGTTCCAAAAAACCTTTCGCAGGAAAAGAAGGTGTATTGACTTTTTGGAAACGATTGAAAATGATCTCCATTTTATGGAACGTGTCATTATTGGTGACGAGACTTGGGTGTTTCAGTACGACCCGGAAACCAAGCGCCAAAGAATGGAATGGGACACTTCAAGGTCTCCAAGACATAAAAAAGCAAGAATGAGCAAGTCGAAGATCAAATGCATGCTGATTTGCTTTTCTAATAGCCAGGGAATTGTCTAAAAAGAGTCTGTGCCTCCAGGCCCGACAGTAAATTAACACTTTTACAGAGATATTCTTGAAAAACTTCGAAAAAGGGTCATGCGTGTGAGATCAACCATGAAGAACAACTGGATGTTGCACCACAATGCGCCTTGTCACACAGCCATTTCAGTAAACGAGTTTTTAGCCAGTAAAAACATTCCTGTGGCTCCTCAGCCTCCTTTTTTGCTCCCCTGGGGTCCTTGGGTTTTTTCTTCCCGAAATTGAAAAATTACCTCAACGGCCGTCATTTTTGAGACCATAGAAAACATTCAAACGGCTGTAACCGTCCAGCTGAAGGCTATTCCAGTATATGAGTTCCAGCACTGCTATGAGGAATGGAAGAACCGCCTCCAAGCTGTGTATCTTCCGAAGAAACTTATTTTGAAGGAGGCAGTACTGAATTTTAATTTCCATTCGAATAAAAATTAAATAAAAAATCCAGTTTCATTACTTAATTTACACACCTCGTCTAATATCGGTTCCTCTCCGTTAAAGCTTGAGTTCATCCCCATGATTTTTCAATTAAAGAAAATAAAGAACTATGTATATTTTTAAATAAATCTGCATGTATTTTTTTGGTTTAAGGAAACTACTTCAAGGGTTTTAAAAGAATTAAATCCAAATCGAAATTCACTTATACTTCTTGGAAATAACTAATGACTAAATTTATTGTAAATTACTTGACATCTTGCGTAATGTATGATGTAAGAATATTAGAACTATAAAGTTGAACTTTCGACCAGTGTCCAGTTTCAACCCCTCCGACCTCTTGACCCTTAAATATTTATTTAATTCATCGACGAAACACTTTAGATAAGCTAACGCAAAATTATTTTGCGTTAGCCAACACTACTCGCGTATAAATTCGATCATGAAATATTCAAGGACCCGTCTCAGGAACTAGGGTCGTCCTCTATAGAATTTATTCCAAAGCCCTAGCCGAAGGAGTTCCGAATAGCCTTTTTTACTGCCGATCCGGGCCTAGTTTACCTGTATTAAGACCGTTGCGGAACTCGGTGTCATCTCTAGTCCGGCGACGCCGCCAAACGGCCGTTAGATGGCGTTCGTGACTGGAATTTTGTCGGGCTAACAGCATCTGAAACGCGTCACTAAAGGCTCCGTTGCATTGGGGGTAACAGTTTCAGTTACCCCAACTTTACAAAAGCCTACAGCCATTTCGTTATTATCCAACTGATTTACGAAAGGTGTAATAATTTATTTTCCATATCGTTCGGGAATCAGATTTTATAAATTCAAGATGGCGGAAACAATATGTAGAGTGTGGTTTCAGATTTTGATTTTTTTGAAACGACTTCCGCCATATTGGATCTGCCATCTTGAATTTAGAAAATTGACACCGGATTCATGATCAGAGACTCCAAGAACCCTCGCTTTTGAATCGGATGAAATGAGAAAAATGTTAAATTGTCATATTCGTTCAGTAAGTCAAGTATGCGAATGCGTCCATATTTCAATGTATTTCAAGATTCCTATGAAGAATGTACTACAGTTTACACAGCCATGTAAAATGTAGTGATTATGCAATTTTTTCGAAAATGTAGTGTCTTTTTGATAAAGTTTTTTATTTCTGTTTTTTATATATCTGGTAAACAGTCCAGTAGGCAGAGTCTTTTACTTGAAAAATGTAGGGCTAGTTTTGACGGTTATCTATGTATTTTTTTTGCGTAGAACACAATGCGCGGGGTCCGTATAGCTGAAACCGTCCGCCAATTTTTTTAATTAACAATTTGTGAAAAAAACTGTTTTTTCAAATTTTCGCTTATATCTCCGTTCCTTAGCATATTTTATATGTTATATAGCTTTTAGAAGTTGTAGCCTATTGAATTTCCAAAATTTTAAGAACAACCCGAAGTCTCCAAGTGCCATTGTTAACTTACAAATGACTGCTGAAGTTGAAAAAGTGCTTTTTTTCACTATTTTTTTACTTCGAAAGTAGGGCGACTATGATCATGCAGTTTGATCTTGAAAGTACGCTACAAGACGCTATTTAAAATTATTGGGCGTCAAGATATTATAGTCACAATTCCGAGAATTTGGAAGCGGCAATGCTAAAACAATATATACGTCGCATCAAAAAAAGGTAGTCGCGTAGAAAACGTTTAAAACTGGCCCCAAAATAATACTTTCAAAATCCCAAAGAGTCTCGCAAACTTGAAGAGATTTATGTTTTTCTTTGCAATTTCATGATCATAGTCGTCCTAGTTTCGAAGTAAAAAAAATGAACACTTTTTCAACTTCAGCAGTCATTTGCAAGTTAACAATAGCACTTGGAGACTTCGGGTTGGGCTTAAAATTTTGAAAATTAAAAAAGGCTACAACTTCTTAAATGCATATGCTATATAAAATATGCCAAGGAACGCAGATATAAGCGAAAATGTGAAAAAAAGACGATTTTTTTTTCACAAATTGTTAATTTAAAAAAATAGCGGACGGTTTCAGCACTACGGACCACGCCCATTGTGTTTTACGCAAAAAAAATACATAGGGGAACCATCAAAACTAGCTCTATATGTTTCAAGAACACTTTTTGATGATTTTAGTTCCCTGTCTACTGGACTAAAAATACGCATCACATAATGCGACAGTCTTGAGAGGTTATAAACTTGAGATTAAGAATAGAATACGTATTTTTTAGCTCGGCCAACTGTGATTTTCAACCTCGCTTTTTTAAAAGGCTCGTTATGTTGTCACAGACGAATTAATTTCTACTGTTATTACGATTGAAATAAAAAATAAAAATGGCGTTCTAACGATGATTTCAGCAGCAACGCGATCCCAACGTTAAGCTGGATTACGGCTAAATAAATCTTCCGAGAAAGCAAAAAAAACACAGATGATTATATTGTCTCCTCTTCGAGTTTACTTCCCGAATTCTCGGATCCGGCGACCCATTTAAAATGTTAAATAACTGAAAAACCAATCTTACAGGACAAATAACCGTCCGGATCGGGCGAGATGCCGATACACGTTCCCCGGAAGGGTTTATTCGGGGTGCGGGGGAGAGGGTGTCGCGCTCCAGGTCCGATAAAAGAAAAAATAGCAAACAATAAGGGGACGAAGGACGTGCTGTTCGGGATGACAGTGACGGACCGTGGACATAAGGTGAATTTATTAAAGCTTAGAGGGAAGAAAAAATTGAGGCAAATTGCCGGCGATAAATTCGTCCGTGTTTGTATTGGGAATCGGAGGCGATGTCTGCGCATCTAGTAGGCGACTGTTTGTGGCACAACAGGTCCGTACTGAGATTCGGTTACCCGAATTCGGTTACCAGAAACGAAAAATAATCAGACATGAAAAACTTATTGCTTCAATGATGTATATTCCAGATCATCGATATAAGAAATAAAAATAATAATAATAATACCTTTGTCATGAAAGTGCTACTCACAGAACACAGGCAATAAACATCAATATAAATAAAAAAAGACTGGACATTTCCCACGAAGCGCCGAACTACTATACTTTTCTCGACGTGCGTTTCGCCAACTAAGTTGCCATCTTCAGGAGAATATTAACACTAAATTCTAACCTACACACTTGCACTATTTATAATTAACTTAATTTGTTGCGCTTCCATTGTTGCGGTCCTTAATAATTAGGTTTTTTTAACTAATTAAAATGGTTTATTTAAATCAATTTAAATGGTTTAGACGATACAATTATTAAGGAATACATTCGGCCTACTAGTATTTGTATGTAACCAACATTGTTTTCAGTATAATGGTGAATATTTTCAACAACATGAGGGAACGGCAATGGGTAACTCCTGGTCACCTTTCATTGCAAATCTTCTTATAAGTAAATTTGTGACAGAAGCAAAAGATATATTCGAGTATTTCCCTAGAGTCTGGTTCAGGTATGTGAACGATATCTTCGCGGTAGTTGATACAAACGCAATTAGTTTAGATAATTTTATTGCTAAATTAAATAACCGTTCCCCTACCATGAAGTTTACATATGAAATGGAACATGATGAACAGCTACCATTTTTAGATGTAATAGTTATTAGAAATAGTGAAAATACGTTAGAGTTTGATGTATATAGGAAAGAAACCGCGACTCTTAGATATATTCCCAACGATTCACACCACCCCTAAGAGAGATTTGGACATGAGAAAAAATTAATTAAGAAAATAGCTAAGAATAACGGTTACTCAGTCCATTTAATATATAATTAATAAGGAAGCATACATTTAAGACAACCCTGTACAATTCCCCGACTTTTCGGAGAGATCTGACAATTCGAAGTTTTATTTCGTTACCATATGAACCTAAATTCACCCGCAGACTAGACAAAATTCTAAAAATATTATATCAATTTGGTTTATAATTCTAAAAAATAAATTACAGGCGCTTTTGTTTAACCCCAAAGACAAAATCTAGATTTGACTAGATTTAAAGAACACATGGCTCATTTGAAATACGCAGAACGGAAAAATCTTGTGTTGCCCAACACGCTTTTGACAACAACCATAGGATAGACATAAATGATTTAAAATTAATTAGCAATATAACAAACACCGATACCCACCAGTCCACTGTTTGCTCAGATAAATAAAGACGGATGTTACGGTTCAGTGAACCGTATAAAGTATAAATAGTGCAAGTGTGTAGGTTAGAATTTAGTTTTAATCTTCTCCTGAAGATGCCGACTTAGTTGGCGAAACGCACGTCGAGAAAAGTATCGTAGTTCGTTGTTTCATGGAAAACGTCCAGTTTTTTGTTTCTACGCCGAAGATTCCAGTACCCTCTCCAGGATCAATACAAATACTTACGTTATCTGTTATACAAAGGCCAAAGAAAAGATTGCTAACCAAAGGTACTGGCTTAGTCTGAGATCCTGGAAAGAGGCGGTCTTCGATACAGGCCGGAGTAATTATACTCCGACTTGTATCGTAGACAGCATTTTTCCAGGATTTTGCGCGTATATTATTAATTCTTCGTAGCGGGGGGGGGATGGTTATAACTTAACTTTTATTAAAACATTACGGATCCGGTCCTGAATTGCAATGAAAGGTTAAAAGCCCAGCGTGTAGCCTGCAGAGGGAAAGGTGTCGAGGGTAAGTATTAGCCGTCATAAATAACTGATGGGTCGAACTCAGGAATATGCCCCGAACGTAAATAGGGAGAAAAAGAATATAAATAATTGATGACTTTGGGTGGATTATTAAAGGTTGGACTTGTTTGACATAACGGTGTGTTTGCATTTGAAAAAGGTAATTTATTTTTTATGCATTCATTTAGTTCAGGGATAAAATACGTCCCCACGAAGGTGGTTTGTTTGTATTTTCTGGCATACACGATTTTTTTTGTAAAAGAATTTAAAACTGAACTTTTTAATCTAACGACGGAAGAACATTAATGACCGTTTATATTAAACTTGTAGGCGTTTATGAAAATTTATGGACCATGTCCCTGGTCTCCACCGTTCTTATCAATCTAGAGCGAGACAGGGGCATGATCTAACGAGTGAAATCCAATTTTCGTAAAGCCTTACAGAAGATCAGATATTAATTAGTCTTCCCAATAATAGATGGCATAAAATTCATTGTCACTATATCTTTACAAAATATTATAAAATTTCATTACAGTATCGCGCGAATTAAGAACTATTTAAAAATAACACAGTCACACAAAAAAAGTTTCTGACCTGGGGGTCTCACTATGTGTACCATATGTTTTTGAGGTCGCTTAATCCGAATTCCGGGGTTCAGTTTCATCCCAGCACGTCTGGGTTCGGCCATAGCCTCAAAAAACCCTCAAATTTGCTATATTTGTTAAAACCACAAACCCTATGGCTCCGAAACCTCATTATCCTATAATACAATAACCCAATGGTTGCACATTACGTTGGTATTATGGCATGTACATGTACATATACAGTCGGAGTTCTGGCATTCCCAGATTAATTAATTAATTTACAGATTTATTTATTTATAGATTTTTTTTATGGTGTATATTTGCTTGAGAACTGTAAAATCAGTTTCATTGTGAGAGATTGCGTTACATGATTACAGCATTGGGGGTTATGTAATTATGTGGCTATGTGGCTATGTGGCTGTGGGGTTATTGGGTTATTGAATTATAGTATAATGAGGATTAAGAGCCATAGGGTTTGTGGTTTTACGGACATGGTGAATTTCAGAGTGTTTTTTGAGGTTATGGCCGAACTCTAACGTGCTGGGATAAAACTGACCCCGGATGCAGATTCAGCGACCCCAAAAATATACAGTACACATAGTGAGACCCCCACGCCAGAAACTTTTATTTCCCCGGGTTTTAGGGTTATGGGGTTATGCGATTATGGGGTTATGTGGTTATGTGGCTATGGGGTTATGGAGTTATTAGGTTGTGGGGTCAGTTGGTTATTGTATTATAGGGTTTGTGGTTTTAACTGATATAGCAAATCTGAGGGTGTTTTTTGAGGTTATGGCCGAACCCAGACGTGCTGGGATGAAACTGACCCCGGATTCGGATTCAGCGACCCCAAAAACATGTAGTACACCTAGTGCGACCTCTAGGTCAGAATTTTTTTTGTATGGCTGTATAAATCGGTCTATTTTGAAAAAACTTTTGAGAATGCAGAGCTTTTTCTTTGAAGAAATGTAGATTTTCAGAGCTCTACATACTCACTTGTAGAGAATCAATATAACTTGAAGTGTTTTCAAAGATTTTTTTTTGTTTTTAGTTTTACACAAATTACTCATAAGTCACCCTGAAAATCGTAGTCACTGAGACTAGCCGTTTGGCAACAATTCTTGGACTGAGCTTAGACGGTAAACGTGCATATGCAGATCACATATCTTGCGGTATTTACTTCAACAGGAAATACATTACGAGCTTTATAGACAGATATGGCACTGAAAACAGATAAAATAAGGCACTTACAAAACACTGAGAAATGTTCGATCGGCTGCGTTCGCCGGAACTCGCTGTTTTCGAGATTAAGGGGATTAAAGATTGGTGCGTGAAAAGTCGCGGGAGAGGCTCCGACGAATTTTCATGCAAATGGGATTGCGCGATATTAAATTAAAACTTCCCTGTGTTTGACCAGCGGCCGTAATACGAAGTGACACGGAGGGTGGACGTCCGGCTCGAAATTAAAATTATAAAACAACCCTTTGAAATGAAATCAGCTGAGAATGGACGCGGTCCCTTCCTCTCAGGGCAATTTTAGGGTCGCACATCGTGGGTACGGGATCAGGACTTAGTCATAAAACAAACTGAATTGTTATAATTTTCTAGAACTACAGTAGATATCGTTTATACCGATATCACATATTACAAGGAAACTAATATAACGACGAAATATGTAGTGAAATGTTGGGTCAGATTATCGCTTATAACGATGGACGCGCCACACGCGGCAAGAAAAATTACAGAATTACGAAAGGCCGACGCAACAGACAGATTTCAGTTCAGAGTTTAGTGGCCAGTGGTTACCTAAAAGTCCCTGACTTACATCGTTCGTTTTGCTTTTACAAACATTATTTAAAGACAATAAAACTGATTTGATATGACGATACGAAAAGTGTTTACAATCGCTGAAAAAGCCGCAATTGTTTGGCGTTTGGAAGCTGGAGAGTCTAATGTCAGCATTTCTAAAGAATTTGACGTACGTTTTATGTTGAGTATTTTTTTCAGGTGTCACATTCAACCATTTCAACAATCTGGAAACATCCAGACAAAATACAGAGTGTATTTAAGAACTGTTCTACATCAGTAAAAAAGATCAGAGCAATTAACCAATCTAGAGTAGACAAGGCTTTATACGAATGGTTCAAAATTCAGAGGTCGCAATATTCCTATTAGTGGTTCTATACT
Source organism: Aromia moschata (assembly GCA_029963805.1). NCBI lineage: Eukaryota > Metazoa > Arthropoda > Insecta > Coleoptera > Cerambycidae > Aromia > Aromia moschata. The sequence goes on along the minus strand of JAPWTK010000007.1, from coordinate 6,592,696 downwards.
ACAAGCCAAAGCGGACGATTGTGCTAGCCAACTTATATTGCAAGATTTTAAATGTTCAGTTGGATGGATTCAACGATTTCGAAAAAGACATAATATTGTTTTTGGTAAAATAACTGGGGAAGCAGCAGATGTACCGAAAGGGGTGTGTAACGATTGGTTAACCACAGTGTGGCCAAATTTAAGAAAAGGATACAAAGACGAAGAAATTTTCAAAACATATGGGACCGGCTTATTTTTTAGAGCGCTGCCAGATAAAACAATGAAATTTAAAGGAGAAAAGTGTGTTGGAAGCAAACTTAAAAGACTGACTGTTCTTGTTGCAGCAAATATGACTGGATCGGAGAAAAATAAAACTTGTTATTGGATATTAAATACATATCTGTTGAATATGAAAATAATCCAAGAGCTTGGATGACATCAGCATTATTTAAAAAATATATTACACGATACGACAATAATCTTATTAGACAAAAAAAGACATTTTATTGCTTTTGGATAACTGTCCAGCTTACCCTAATATTCAGAATTTAAAAGCGATAAAACTTATTTTCTTCCATCAAATACCACATCAGTTTTACAAATAACGGACCAGGGTGAAATACAGTCTCTAAAAACACATTTTAGAAAACTTCAAATCATGACACTTTTAAAAGACGTTAAAGAACAAGGTATTCCACAAAAAAATAGATATCCTTGAAATCATTTCTCTAATTTCAAAAGCTTGGGATCGTGTTTCTCAAAGCACAATAGCCAATTGTTTCACACATGCTGGATTCAAATTAAACGCAACAAAAAACCCTTTTGATGAAGATGATTTACTATCACTAGAAGAATGGCTTCGACTACAAAATGATAAGGATGAAGATAATTTACCTCTAGCTCAATGAGTCAGAAGTTTACCAACTCAAGAAAATTGGGAACACTTTTTTTAATATTGATGAAGAATTCCAAATGGTTTAGCATATAGCCGAAGTTGAAATTCTAGCTGGTTTAGATTCTAATATGGAGTCAATACTTAATTAAGATGTAGAAATTGACGAAATAATCAATTTTCAACCACCTTCAACCTTCAACATTTTTTTCACATTTAATCTAAATCTAAAAGAATCTAAAATAGATTTTGATTTGCTACATTTGGAAAAAGTTATCGAAAGAAACTTTTTAGAAAACAAAAAATTACAAAAACAAACAAAAATAATAGATTTTTTTTGTTAAAATTTAATCAAAATTACTTCAGTGTTTAAGTTATTTGTAGAATCAAATTGTAAAAACCTACCTACATATTAAAATATATAATTGTTTCTTCAGCTTTTTGTACCCATGTATTTTTAAGTGTACTCTTTTCTATTATCATTAAAGACCATTTTTGAGTAAGTACATTGTGTTTGGATATAGCGACCTCCGGTTATAAAAACCGAATTTCACCAGCCCTTCAACGTCGTTATAAACGACATATACTGTATATTATTTCTGCATACTTACACAAAGAAGCGAAATAAAAACAGGATCATACGCCACCACTAACTACCGCAATTATGCTGGAAGTACAGTGTGTCTCTACGAGAATCCAACACATTAGCACGTGATTTGTGACTTATTCCATTAGTTTATGGTTGAACTATATGATGCAGCTTGGGACACGATTCCAACAGACTTAAAATATCGTAAACTGCCTGAAGCGCTAGGAAATGGCCCGCACAGCGACTTTATTCGAAACAATATCCCGACGAGCAAGGACGTTTTCGCCCTAGTAGTGCTGTTAAAAAAATCCCTGCAGGATATTTTAAAACACTGGCAAGTCTCGGGTTTCGGGCATTCGGGTGAGCGATGCTCCTTCTTCGCGAGCATATCGCATCCTCACGACCATGTAAAAGGCTACATTGGACCCCGAAGTCGTCCAATAAAAGCGGAATTATCAAATGGTGACTTACTTTGGAGTTTTCGCGAACTCTTCAAATGGGTCCCAGTGCATCTCGGATGGGCGGGAAATGCAAATATCGCGCTTTTAGTAAAATTATATTTTTTGCTGTAATGTATACTGATATCTCGTAGGATCCCGTATATTTCTTGAGTAATCGACAATGCAACAATTTACATAATGTGTTAACAGAGTACAGGCGAAGTAATACCATTTGAGGAATCAAATGAACAAGTTGTTAAATCAATATTTGTTATATATTTTTTTATTTTCCGATTAGGAAGTACCCATTGACTTAGCATAACGAAAAAAAAATACTAATGGAATATTTAACTCACTGCTGGATATAATTTTGAGTTAGTAATGTAAGTTTTATTATAGGATATGGATCATATATTTATTTTAGGATACGGATCAGAAAGAATATGATTTAAGATAACCGTGTAGTAGATAACGCAATGAGTCAGTTATGCTACATGCTATATTGATCCTATAAAATGACCCTGCCATTAAGTAATGGTAATTTGGAAATTTCGTTAACTCACCCCCATTTATTGCCCAACCCTGTTACTAATTTAGTCCAAAATCTTGTCGCTTCCAGAATTGTATAGGACATATTTATATACACGTGTGGAACTTAAATTTGGAAGCATATAAAATGCTAAGATAATACCTAAAATAATACCTTCCACAAAATATTTCCAAAGCCTCACCTATCAGAACTAGACAACTGTATTCCCCCTACCGCGACCGTCTAGCTCGGCCTTCGACTCTGCAGCAGAGTTGTGCGTTTGAACGACGCGCGGATTGTTCCGCCAATGCGCGCTTAGGTGCCGCCCCCCGCTATTGCGCATGCGTCAGTTGTCCGTGCCGTTTAACCGATTTCGTCAGTTTGTCTGCTTAAACATTGTAGGGGAATACATTACGTATGACGTCTGCTCCGCCTATCTACTGCTGTAACCCCTACCAATATTCCATGCATTTGAAATGCATGTAATAGAATCATCTATGCTTCCAAATTTAAGTTCCACACGTGTATACAATTTGCCAAACGGGAGGAATTTTGATATTTTTATATCTGAATAATGCTTTTTTGAAAGGTTATTTTAGATAAAGAAAACTAGTCCTTGAATAAAAGATTTGTTTTCAATACCTAGTTATATTTGTTGACTAAAAGTAAAACATGTTAAAACCCGAATAAAATCGAAAATATCTCCAAAATTTTGACTTACGAGGTGTGTAAATTAAGTAATGAGACTGGTTTTTTAATGTTTTTTTATTCGAGTAGAATTAGAATTCAGTATGTCTCCTTCAAGATAACTTGAAGGAGAATATAACTTGAAAGTGTTTACTTAAATGGCTGTGTGACAAGGCACATTGTCGTGATGCAACTTCCAGTTGTTCTTGATGTTTGGTCTCACACGCATGACCTTTTTTCGAAGTTTTTCAAGAACCTGTAAAAGTGTAGATTTACTGTTGGGCCTGGAGGCACAAACTCTAGTGTGATATTCCATGCTTTGGCGTTTCGTTTCCGGTTCGTACTCAAACACCCAAGTCTCAGCACCAGTAAAGACACGTTCCATAAAATGGGAATCATTTTCGATCAACTCCAAAAAGTTAAGACACCTTCCTCCCCTGATATCCTTTGGTTCCTGCGAAAGGTTTTTTGGAACCATTTTTTCGCAGATTTTTCTCATCCTCAATTCGTTAGCCAACATCTGATGAACAGTGGTTGAAGTTTTGCAAAAGTATCCGTTGGACTGTGTCCAAATCTGAAGTAAAACCTGATAGCACACCGTTGCTCAAAATTAATGTCTCTCATTTTTAAAACGCACTAGAAAAAAACTGGATTACGAAAACAGTCATAAAGATCAAACAAACGTTTCTAACAAGTTCAAACTTGTGATGAAGGTGCATTACATGTTAACCTACCGCCCTTCCCGTCTCCGCAGTGTTGTTAGATCGGGCGCTACGTTGCCAGTCTCATTACTAAATTTACGCACCTCGTATATTCATATGAAAATAAAAGGAACTTCTTTTGTTGGTCTTAGTTTTGCAACTTTTTACCACTTTCATAAAGAGTAAACCAAACTTATTCTTGTTTGCAGCTCCATTTTTTTAAGTTTAAATCGTTTGAATTTACGTTAAGATCAGTTTTATTTTAAGAATATGTAACTCACTTAATTGCAATCGATTCTTTTTGTTTTGACACTTGTGTCAGTAGTTGTTATAACGAAACATGTTTTTCATCAAAAATCCTCTAAACGCATTATTTGGCAACTAGATTCTAATTTCTTTTCCCTATTATAATAAAATATAGAGACATCCGAAAAAACGTCAACAACTCTGGCTATGAACGAGGGAGATGGAAATAGCGGTCAATAAATAAGGTTATAAATTCGATTAAGAATAGAAATACGTCTATTTTTTGGCCAACTTTGATGACGTTTTTTTTTTTTTGGATGTGTGGATGGAAGTCAGGGATGGATATGTCCCTGACTTTAGGAAAAACCTTGTAATTTGAAGTATACACATGTGACCCTCAAGAGAGTAGCACAATTTCTTTTTCTCTCTCAGTCAGTAATATAAAAATCATAAGAGATTGTGAAAGCAAACTGTACTGTTTACAGTTCCTTATGAAACTCCGTTTTTCAAAGGAGACTTTAGTTAGCGGCTATCGCAAACATAAACTTGTAGTTTATCGTACAGACTCGGTGACTTAATTTCTGAAACGGAATTCGGCTCTATTTAGACAGCGTATTTATTTTAGAGCAGTTTCTCGTGCTTTTCGCACGCGAAATGGGACGGGGACCGAATCAAAACTGACTGAAAGCGCATTGTACGAGTGATTCCTCTAAAATCGTAATACGTAGATTTTAATTTCAGATTAAGACATTCGGTGCTCTAGAATGAACCTCTTGTTTATTTCCACAATGGTACATTAGAAGACGCTGGCTGCAACGTTTGTAGGTAGCGCAGTCGGTAAGTTGGTTTTCTACTCTGCACCACGAGCAATTTGCTGAAAGCACTTGAAAATTAATATTCGGGGCTTGGTTTGGATATTACGTAATTTCATTACAAGGAAGAGGAAAATAGAGTGGCGTTACCGACAATTCGATATAAAAATATACGAGGTGTACATATTAAGTAATTAGACTGATTTTTTATTTTTTTTTTTAATTCGAATAGAATAACATTTCAGTACTGTCCTCTTCAAAACAACTTCCTTGGGAAGCCACACAGCGCTGGAAACGGTTCTTCCATTCCTCATAGCAGTGCTGGAACTCACATGGAAAACATCATCAATTTGGTGTTTGGTCTGACACGCAAGAACCTCTCTGTAAAAGTGTTGATTTACTGTTTGACCTGGAGGCACAAAGTCTTTCAACAGTTGCCAGTGAACAATTCCCTGGCTATCAAAAAAAACAATCAGCATACATTTGATCTTAGACTTGCTCATTCTTGCTTTTTTGGGTCTTGGACAGCTTGAAGTGGGCCATTCCATGCTTTGGTGCTTGGTTTCGGGTCGTACTCAAACACCCAAGTCTCATCACCAGTAATGACACGTTCCATAAAATGGGGATCATTTTCAATCGATTCCAAAAAGTCAAGACACCTTTCTCTACTGATGTCCTTTCGTTCCTGCGAAAGGTTATTTGGAACCATTTTTGCGCAGATTTTTCTCATCTCCAATTCGTTGTCCAAGTCAAAATCTGATGAACAGTGGTGTCATTCAAATTTAACTCTTCCCCGGTCATGTTTGTCGTCAACCGATGATCTTAACGCACAACATCCTGTAGTCTATTGACATTTTCATTGGTCCTTGAAGATGAAGGCCTTCCTCTGCGTTGGTTCATCTTCAATCGACTCTCTTCCTTCTAAGAATGCCTTAAACCACCGAAGAACCTGGGCTCTTGAAAAAGCACAGTCTCTGCAGGCGTGTTGAAGTTTTGCAAAAGTATCCGTTGCGCTGTGTCTGAAGCAAAATGTGATAGCACACCGTTGCTCAAAATTAATGTAACTGATTTTTAAAACGCATTAGAAAATAAACGGTTTACGAAAACAGTTACAAAGAATAAACAAATGACTGTAACAAGTTCCAGGTCCCGTCTACGCAGTGTTGCTAGATCGGGCGCTACGTTGCCAGTCTCATTACTTAATTTACACACCTCGTATGTAGGTGGTTTAATCGATGGTTTAAAAAAAGTGTAGGATTCAACACTAGAAGTAAAGCGGGTATCTTGTATTGAAACAAATAGAGTAAAAAGTCGTTGTTTGACTCATCAAACACTATAAAAAAATTATTTTATCTTATTATCTCTGCACCCAAAAAGACTAGAAGTAGTTTAACACAACCTACCAAAAAAATAAACTAAAATATAAAAGTTTTTTTGAACTCTACCTGCAAAAAAATGTAGTTAAAGCACTCTTGGTAACACTGTGCAAACAGACCTCTAAGTAAGAGACAAATAGAGTGGCGTTAAAACAAATTGTTGTTTTAAAAATATTTGTATGTAGGTGGTTTAAACGATGGTTTGAAAAACTGCTGAATTCAATAGTAGAAGTAAAGCGGGTATTTTGTATTGTAAGAAATAGAGTAAAAAGTCGTTGCTTGACTCTTCAAGCACTATAAAAAACAACTAATCTTATTATTTCTGCATCCGAAAAGATTAGAACTACTTCAACACAACCTACTAAAGAAACAATCAATATACAAAACTCTTTGGAACTCTACCTCCAATAAAATGAAACTTGGTAAAACCCACTTGGTAACGCTCTGCAAACAGGCCTGTGCACCCAGTATTATTGTCGTAATTATAACTTTAATAATAAATAAGAAGATTTGAAATAAATAAGATAGAGGTCCTCTCAGGTAATATAAATGGGAATCATAAATATTATTGCGTTTTGTACTAAGAAATTGCAAATTCTTAGCAGATTTTTTTTTCTTGCAACGGCCATAAACACGAGTTTTTGGAGCACATCTGTTCGGAGGTGACAGACCTTTGAACACCCCATTTACTTGATAAGCTGCAATAAAATAAGCTTTTGGTAGCGAGATCTTAGCAAATTTTGGGTTGTCACAGTACCTACTCCTTAGTGAACGTAATTTGAATTATAATTAATGTTTACTCGGTTTTTTATAAAAACAGGCTTTTCTGAAACCGTTTTTGAAGCTATGTATATCTCTAAATATATGCATCCTTTTTTCCTGACATTGCTTCTTTGACCAAACTTTGTAGTAATACGAGTAGAATAATATAAAGGGTGATTCCTAAGCTGAACAATACGTATCGTTATTGTTCGTGTTTACTCCAGCATCTAAGAATTGTAATTTTCATTTTAAATAGTCACTAAATTAACACTACCGTTACTAGGGGTCTCTAGGAATACGTATTGTCGAATTTACGCCGAAAAACCTAGAACACTTTTTGTGAAAAGGAAAAAAATGGTTAGTTAGGTAGAATTATTAATTAGATAGAAATGGAATTTGGTGACTACGTAGTTATAAAATATAGTTGTTTGATTTATTGCGTTTTTCGAATTTATAAATTAGTATATGTATAATATCCAAAATAATCCTTGTCTTCCTAACACCCCATACTATACCACCCCTTTGTATATTATAGTTTCGTGGCACTTTTTCGTGGCACCTACCGGTGAATGAACTTATAATTTTTTTGAACATATTACGTTTTTGTTAAAAAATATAACGCAACTTTGGAATCACCCTATATAACTATTGATATACTGTGAGGTCCATCAGTAACGGATAAATTCATGATCTACCTAATTTACAATTTATGAGTAAAATCCTGAAACACGTCAATTTTTAATTCTAGAATGACATTTTTGAGCATCATTTTATACCTCCCCCTCCAACCCCCTTGGAGTGACAGCTACCCCTTTAAATTTTTTAAATGGAAGGATGGTGCGTGTGATAGCTCATTTGAAAGGGCTCTTAATTATATATTAAGCAATATAAGGTTTTTTTAATTTTGTGTATTTTTCATCAAGAAAATTAAATTTGATGATTTCAAAATTATTATTATTATTATGAAATGTATACAATCAAGTGCCTATGTACCAAATATCTGTCAAATCTGACGTTTTTAGTTAATTTTGTGTGAACATTCAACTTTAATGTATCGGTTTCCCTGATACGCTGCGCAAAATACCCAACAAAAAAGAAAGAATTTTTCTTTTTGTTGGGTAGGAAGAAGAAGGTTTCTTTTTACATATCAGAAAAAAATATACATTTAAATTTCTTTATTTGCTACATCTGTGAAAACTTATTATTCTATTATGTTATTTATCGCTGATCGTCAAGTTGCTCATTATTTTAACAATGAGTCTTTCGGATACCAAAAGAATTGAAATTTTTATATTATTAGGATGGGGTGATAAAACAATAACGCAGGTATGCGAAATAATCAATACTAAGTATCCTGAACGTCGCATTTCCCAGTCTACGGTTAGTAGAATAGAAAACAAATTTCGTGAATTTGGAAATGTCACAGATATTCCTAAATCTGGTAGGAAACGCATTTTAGACGATGAACAGAAATTGGATATATTGTTAGATATTCAAGATAATCCACATAAACGTACATGACAAGTTGCCGCCGATAATAATAGATATTAGTAAAACGTCCAAATTGCGTCTTCTAAAAAATGAAAAATACCGTCCATATAAAATTCATTTAGTTCAAGAACTTAACGACGATGATCGCCGATTGGAATTTTGCGAAATCATGGCAAATAGATGTCAAGGTAATCCTTTATTTATAAAAAACATTCTTTTATTTTGATGAAGCAACATTCGTCTTAAATGGAACAGTCAACAAACAGAACTGTAGATACTGGAGTACAGAAAATCCACATTGGATGATGGAGGCCAATACTCAATATCCTGAGAAGTTGAACGTTTGGGCTGGAATTATAATTCTCAAATTATCGGACCAGGTTTCTTTGATGGCACATTAACTAGCGCGCGTTACTTGGATTTCTTGCAAAATTTCTTAGTTCCAGAGTTAAGAATGCTTTTCCCAGATGATGACAACCCCAATGAAATTGATAGAAATATTTGGTTTCAGCAGGACGGAGCTACACCACATTTTTTATTGGAAGTAAGAGCCTATCTGTATCAAGTTTTTACCAATATATGGATCGGTAGACGTGGTGAAATTGAGTGGCCCACTCGTTCTCCCGATTTGACCCCGCTTGACTATTTTTTATGGGGTTACTTAAAATCAAAGTCTACTTCAACAGACCAAATAACGTAGAAAATTTAAAAGACAGAATAAGGCAAGAAATTAATCAAATCACCTCGGAAACAATACAAAATGTTTTAGAAGAGTTTCAGCAACGCCTCCATTATTGTCAAGAAGCCCAGTTTGAAGATTTGATTTAAACTGTTCTTCTGTTCAACAGAAGAACATGAAACAATGTTCTTTTCTTTACTTAGTAACATTTATAAAGTATTATTTTTCAATAAAAAAATTATAGAAATTAAAAAAATCTTATGTTGCTAGATGGAGAATTAAAAACCCTTTCAAATGAGCTATCACACGCACCCTTATTCCATTTAAAAATTTTATACAAACACCTATGTCCCAGTCCACTGGTATTATTTCTGTTGCAAACCAGGTGCAAACCAAGTGCATTGAATCCGCAAAACTAACACCACTGTAGCCATGACGACATTACTCGAGGGATTTTCAGTATCAGCGTGTAACAGAGTTCTTTAAATCGGTATTTGGAAAGTGCCATACGATATTTACATTGGGTGTAAACTCTCGTTTGCTTGATTTTGTGTGTGTGGACAGCAGATAACGAAGGAAAGAAGAAGAAAAAATACAATTCTACAAGAAAACATTTTTCTACGAATTTTTGTTTTAAAAAGCTAGTAAAGTTTTAGTCAAAAGGTGAGGCCACAATTATGAAAGAACTTTTCTAACAAATTGGCAATTTCAATGATTATTAGAGCAAACAGTCTAAGAATTTAATAATATCAAGTTCATTTGACATTTATTAAACGTTAATGCAAAATATTTGAAAAACAAAGTTAAAAATCCATAAAATTTAAATACAACCTGTGAATTAAGCCTGATGAAGCTGAAAATTTTAGATATTTCCAAAGTATCTTCATTCTAGATTGATATAGTCTAGTTGAAAACGTTATTAATAGCTGCTCGTTGAATAACATTCTAGTTAGGTAAGTAATTGACTCAATAATTAATTTGTTTTTCATATTTTCATCTAATTCTGCTTGTAATTCTAATTTACCAATGAACTTTTATACAGTTCATAAATGCTAAAGGTGTCACCTATAAACTTTAAATTTTAGAAATGAAATTAGTATGCAGTTTTTTGACACTGACACTTCTTTAAAAAAACCATAGTCCCTATCTGATTTATTTCGGTCGAATCAATGTAAAATATAAAATTCTATAAAATCCTTGTAAGCATATCGAAATTCGTTCCCAAATTATTCCCTATTTTCGCTTCGTGCGCTTGTAACAACGGCGTTTCAATAAAATTGCGTAGGGAATTGACAGAATCGTAGGGGTCACGGAAAAAGGGGGATTCCCCGGGATTAAAATAACCCTTACTGGAGGTGACGTCATGCGGAGATTTGCGTCAGCTACATGCATGTGATTTCAGTAATCATCCCATGACAGATGGAGATTATTTCGAATCGATATTTGAATTAGGTACAGAATCAGTTTAAAACTGATACTTGTCACTTTTTGCGAATTAAGCAAAAAAAGGGGGAGAACAAACAAAAGTTATTAATGGATCGAGCTGAATTTTTTTTTGTAACTTCAGACTACAAATAGCAGTTCCTCCAAGAAATTTAATGATCATAGTCGCCCTACTTTCGAAGTAAAAAAATAGTGAATAAAGTCACTTTTTTATCTTCAGCAGTCATTTGCAAATTAACAATAGCACTTGGAGACTTCAGGTTGAAATTAAACTTTTGGAAGTTCAATAGGCTACAACTTCTTAATGGATATGCTATATATACGTAAAATATGCCAAGGAACGGAGATATAAGCGAAAATGTGAAAAAAATACTTTTTGTTTTTGATATTTTGACACAAATTGACAGGCACAAATTGACAAGACACAAATTGATAATTTAAAAAATTATCAGACGGTTTCAGCTCTACGGACCCCGCGCATTGTGTTCTACGCAAAAAAAAATACAGAGGGAACGGTCAAAACTAGCCCTATACGTTTCAAGACCACTTTTTGATGATTTTCGCTCCCTGCCTGCTGGACTATTAGATGCGTATCATTTTCGCAGTATTTCTATTATCAACTGTCTCAATATCCCTCATTACTTTTATAGCAACAAAACCTGGTCACCATCCCTTTAAAATTGCTTTATTACAACTAGGTATATTCAAGGAAACAAATAACGTACCTATGCAAGTAAATATGATAATATTTAATAAATAAAATTGACCCTGGTTCCCGCAATTACCTGTATAATGATACAAGATAAAATAAGCGTATTATTGTACCTTTATTGATATTTATACATACATAAACATTTGTAGGGAACCCAGACGTCGGAAATTGCTTTTAAATGTATTAGTGTAGTAAAGATATATTGGTTTTAAATTATAAATATTTATTTATACATCTAAGTGAAACATTAAGATTAAGTTCAAGGGATTATTATTTGTCATGATTCGAGGAAGAAATATATTTCCTAAAAAATATAGAAATATAGTTGTTGTCAGGTCAATTAGTTCTCAATAAAGTACCTGGCAGAATCCTCGTGCGAATTGGTCTTCGGCTAATTCCTTGCAAATTTCTTTTTAAGAGCATCATTAACAATTATTATAAATATACTATAGACAAGTAAATGTTTTGTCGCTAAAAAATATCGATAACAACTTTACATTATAACAAAACATTGAAATAAAATCTGAATAGTTCGTGATATAGCTTTGATATCTACAAAGAAACTATACTTACTTGCATTATATCACAAAAAAATTGAAACAATTACCTATCTATTAATTGATTATTTTTATAAAACACATATCAACCAGGCGCTTTTCTAAAAATGTTTATTTATTGAACGATTTTTTATAGTTGGTCAAACTGATGAATTTGATCCTAGCGTTCGTAACTCTTCAGACTGTGGACTTGAATAATATAGTTTTTGTTGTAATTGTTCTTGATAATGATATATGTATATGATATGAAGATGTCTGTTAGGACTTACAATTAAATGGAAATACATAGTATTTTAATGAAATAAACTATATATAGTATGTAAAATACAATGGTCCTTTGTGTTGCCACATTATTCTAAGAAGGCTTCACATTTCCCATTTTCCATTACAAATCCCTTATAAGCAAATACTTTATTATGTTTTTAAATTCGGGATGGCATACGTTATTATAGTTTATACATAACTGTATAATTTTAAACAGATTTTAGAATGTTGTAGAAATGTTGTAAAAGTAAATCTCAAATAAATAATATATGGCATATAACTGGACGTACATATTTTCTGAAAATTTCTATAGATTGTCTTTTGTTTCTTTGAACAAAAGACTTGTGAAATAGCTGACCTGTCTTTTGTATACAAAATTGTGTGCAATCTAGTCGCCAATTTTTTTAACCTCCTATACAAATTCGTTTCTACTCAACATTCCTCCCCATGGTAGGACTACAATAATTTAAGAACATACAATTTTTTAAAAGGGCACTTAGAAAAAGTAATATTAGAATTTTGTTTCAACTAATACACATTATTTATCATATTGTGTTTAATATTAGGGTTCTTAGTGTAAAAATCATACACACTTTTAACATTAAATTTAATAGCGATTTCCACAATGTACTCCTTAAATAGCTGTAAAGCTGCTGGATGCATTAATATAATAAACAAATATCAATGGTCCTTTGCAGTCAGAACATTTCAGAATACATTATGGGTCATTCCATATGAAATCGTCTAATTGAAGAAGCCGACCCATTTTAGATTTTGCTGTAACTTTGAGGGACTCTTCTTTAGGGTCCCAAAGAACAAAATTTACGCAATTTAATTTTTACAAACGCTCGTGTCCGCCTATTCGAATTAAAACTTTTAAAAATCGTCATTTTTTCTTTAAAAAAACCTTTTTAATACTACCCTTGAGCGCATTTTGAAGGGGAAAGATGGAGTTTAGTTAAGTACAAAAATCATCAGTCATTCCTCCGAATAAGGCAGAGTTTAAAATAGTTTTTCTTTAAATTTTAATCGACTTTAGCGTCTTGACTGTTTAGAGTAAGCAGCTTATGTTACTCAGGAATTAAGTGTACATATCATAGACGAAATACAGCCACGAGTCGACCCGAGCAGCTCACTCCTTATAAAAAAAACTGCTTGAATTTTCGAAATTTTTAAAAATCGCATTATTGAGGTTATGAAAAGAACGTGTTAACTGCGTGATTAAAATATGAAACTTACAGAATCTGTAGTTCTTACCTTTAACTTCAAGTGACTGCATGCTCGTTTTGTTATTTTCATGTTTAGTGAATGTACAAGTGGTTTTTTTTTTTGTAGCGAAAATTGACCTAATTTTTTTACTTTATAATCGTATAGTTTCAATTGTACTTCATTACTTTTTGTAAATAGAGATTATATATATATATTTATAGTCATAAATCTTCAAATCTTCAAATAAAAATATTTCAGCAGCTTCAACCTCCAGACTATCGGGAATTTGATTAGAACAGAAGTCGAACATTGCTTCTGGTTTTAATTATATTAACACCAGAAGCAATGTTCATTCATGCAAGCAATGGTATTCATTTTTTTTTTGTATCGAGTCTGGAGGTTGAGGCTGCTGAAATATTTTTATTTGAAAGATTTATGCCCATTTACACTTAATATGCCCATAACTTCATTGAAACTTTAGAAATTCTTTCACATCCATAATTATTTTTGTTCGTAATTTATTTTAATCCATTTGTTAAGCCATATCGAATAAGAAACTGTAGACATAAAAGGACCCGAAGTTGAATAAAAAGGTAAGATATAATCTCTATTTACAAAAAGTAATGAAGTACAATTGAAATTATGAGATTACAAAAAAAAAAATAGGTCAATTTTCGCTACAAAAAAAAAACACTTGTAAATTAAGTAAACATGAAAATACCAAAACGAGCGTGCAGTCACTTGAAGTTAAAGGTAGGAACTATAGATTCCGTAAGTTTCATATTTTTATCACGCAGTCAACACATTCTTTTCATAACCTCAGTAATGCGATTTTTCAAAATTTCGAAAATGCAAGTTTTTTTTTATAAGGCGTGAGCTGCTCGGGTCGACTCGTGGCTGTATTTCGTCTATGATATGTACACTTAATTCCTGAGTAACATAAGCTGCTTACTCTAAACAGTCAAGACGATAGAGTCGATTAAAATTCACAAAAAAATAAGCAAAAAACACGTAATTTTAACACGCTGCCATTATTCGGAGGTAATGACTTATCGAATTTTTGATACTTACACTAAAACTGCCATCTTTCCCCTTCAAAATGCCGCCTCAAGCGGGTAGATAGAAGCGGGTAAAAAAGGAAAAAATTTAGAGCTAAATGTGATAAAGCATCAAAATGACGATTTTTAAAAGTTTTAATTCGAATAGGAGGAAACAGGGTTTTGTAAAAATTAAATTTGCGTAAATTTTGTTCTTTGGGACCCTAAAGAAGAGTTCCTCAAAGTTACAGCAAAATCTAAAATGGGTCGGCAACGATTTTTCTTATTTTCAGACGATTTTATATGGAATGACTTATATGTAGTTGGAGTAATAAAATACAAGTAATAAGATTGATCAACGAGCATTTTTTTTGACATTCAACGACAAAAACAATTCGACGAACCAGAGATGTCTTAAATTTATTTTAATATATCAGGATAAACTTTTCCGCGACGAAAATTACATTCCTATTAAGCCCCACATTTCGGACACACTACAAAGTACATCATCCCTTTTTTATTGGAAGCTTTTCATCTCCGACCTATCTGTCGTCTGACGTATTAGTCGATAAATCCGATAAAAAAATGTAGGTTAATTTGATGCTAGACTTGCCATGCACAAAAAAGGCGAACGACAGTGAAGATGAAAATGGAATAATCTTCCGATGCCTGTGACAATAATATAGACGGTAAATGAACGATGGCCTCGTGACGCTGAGTACGAAAAATGGTAATGGCGGTTACACAGAAACAAATCATCGGTCCGTGATGGAATGAATAATGTAAAAGTTTAATGCAAGGGATCTGTCACATGGATAAATATACTGGGGTGTTTCGAGTTGTCATATTTCATTGTTTTTAACTTATAAAAATCAAAATAGAAAGCATCAAAATTCTATAAATTGTATATGTACGAGGTGTGTAAATTAAGTAATGATACTAGCAACGTAGCGCCCGATCTAGCAACACTGAAGAGACGGAACTTGGAAGGGCGGTAGGTTAACATGTAATGCACCTTCAGTACAAACTTGTTAGAGTCGATTGTTTGTTCTTTGTGTTCGAATTCGAATAAAAAAATTAAAAAAAGTCGTCATTACTTAATTTACACATCTCGTATTTTATTATGTACACATGTACCGTAGCCAGTATTTTTAGTGTGATTAGAAAATAGGTTTATTTCTATTAGGGTTTATTAATTATATAGAGTGCTCTAACATTGTTAACTTGCATAAACAGGCATTACATAATTTTGGGGAACTTTTATTTGAAACATTTGTTTCTTAAATTTTCAATAATAAAGTTATGGAAGAAACTGTTTCATTTTGAACATCCGGTATACCTAATTGTTTTCTATGTTAAAAAAAAAATTAAATAAAAATATATCCCCAATAGTGTAGTAAAAAGAATAATCGGTAGACCTCTATTCCCATATTTTTTATCACCAAACGTGATTATATTTTTTTGTGTAGCGCAAGCAACAAATCGAATACGCATTAACTACTCTAAAGTGGTCTCACCAAAGGTGTCGTTGATAGACAAGTCACAAAACCGCAATATCACTTAGGTCTCCGTTGCCTCGTCTCAAAGACTGTAGTTCGAACTATCGATTTCATCCATAGTAGATTCCCTTAATACAAATTTACCACAGTGTTGCAGCCACTTCATATTACAGGGTAAGTTTAAATGGAATTACGCCCCCCAAAGGCTACTTACTAAATTCGCAAAAGCCCACCGCAAACCTGGATATAAATATGGAAACTGGAAACAAATAAAACTCTAATAATACAGCAGAGTGGCTTTTTCGAACGTTCTGGACCGCTGAGAAGTGTTCGGAAAATAAGCTGTAAAGTTTTCTTTAAAAGCTTGCCCCCTAAAATTCTTTTTGATTATCCTTTTTAGATACTTTTTACATCAGAAAAAAAAACAAAAACGCGAAAAAGACTGCTGGGTAACGCTTATTTTATTTATATTTACACGCACACATGCATTTATATACGCACGCAAGTACAGACTCACGCATACACGCTTTTATACACACGCGTGTATTAGCGCACACACTCAAAAGTGTGTGTCTGGTTGAAGGAATCTAAACACGTTTATTCACTGATTTTCAGTAAGATGATTACTATGTAGTTAGACGATATTCAGTAAGGTGGCTACGAGAATTAGTATCAACTCATCTAATATACATGGACACACGGACTTACATATATTTTACCTTAACAAATAATAGCAATACATTCACGAAACCGAAAATCCTTAACCATATTTCCCTAATACAGCCTAAGATACCTACATGATGAAAATGAGACCATTCTATCATGGGTTTCAGATTTGGATTCAACAACTTCAAAAACATAAAGATAAAAACTTTTGCCTCATTAATGCGTGTTTTAGTGATTTGACCTTGGAGTGCTCTTCGAAGTCACGTGATATGGTAAGAATAACAGCAGATTCTAATTCAGCGATCCCAGAAACATAAAGATATATGGGTTTATTCCCTTTTAAGCCTTTATTTCGCAATTTGACCTTGAAATGACCTTGATCCTGACGTGCTACGGTTAAACGGACACCGAATTTGGATTCAGCGTCAAAAAATATAGGGGGAAAAACTATGTTCTTCTCCATATTCAAAAAAAAATTTGTGGGCCTGTGTAATTTAAAATTAATTAGAAATGTAACAAACAGTAGACAGTTGGATGCTTTTGAAAGTTTAGAAATCATTAAGTGTAACAGTAGTATGAATAAGGAGAATGGTCCGATACCCACCAGTCCACTGTTTGCTCTGATAAACAAAGACAGTTACGGTTCAGTGAACCGTGGCAACAAATTTAGTATAAATAGTGCAAGTGTGTAGGCTACAATTTAGTTTTAATCTTATCCTGAAGATGCCAACTTAGTTGGCGAAACGCGCATCGAGAAAAGTATAGTAAGTTCGGTGTTTCGTGGAAAACATCCAGTTTTTTGTTTCTACGCCGAAGGTTCCAGTACCCACTCCAGAAACATATACCACATTTAAATCATAGAACATTTTAGCTATATATTCACCTAGGGGTCTCCTTGTCTTACCCCCACAAAAGCAACTACCCAGCTCTTGGCGTTTACTGTTCGGGTAATTCTGGATTTTCAAGAGGAATACTGCCTAGTTGCGTAAATGAAAACTTCCCTTTGAAATTGAGAATTTAAATCAAACATTCTGCGAGATTTGCAGCGGTTGAAATTTAATTATTAATCGCGTAAGCGTCGAAGCCTTGCGGTTGGATGTTGGCTGGCGGATGTTCAATGAAGCCAGGGCATTGAGAAGACCCTTTACCATTCCACTTTCATGTTAGCATGTGCATCATTTGTGAGTGAATGGTACGCTACGTATTCATTATGCTCTGGTTTTTATATATTAATTTTTTTTTTCTGGAGAAATCCTAAAGCTTAAATTTCTTAATTCTTTTTTATTCTTGTTATTTTATGACAACTAAACGACAATCTTTAAACAAACAGGACTATATAATAAAGCACATTTATGTCACAAGCAAATAAACTACTACAAACAATTAAGGGAGCAAAAAAAATTGTGTTTTTTTTAGTGATTTTTGAAGGGCTGTATTTATGTGAAAAATAGTCGTATAGAGATGATAAAAAAGCATTTTGAAGCCCCAAGATTCTAGTTTTCAGATCACTTGGCCTAAAATGTTTAGGAGCGACAGGTTTTCGTCGTAGGAGCAATTCTAAAGGCGTTTTTTTTCTCGGCCCACGGACTTTTTCGGATTTTTTTTTCACAGTGAAACCATGGTATAGACCTGATAGCCTGTTTATTCAGCTTCAATTTCTTTTTTTTAAACTTTTCTCTACATTGATTTTTCCTGGAGACATAAGACTTTGAATGCAAAAGGATCCTTTTGGCTTTAACCATCGATATCTCAGCAACCAGTCATCGGACAGAAAAATGAGGGCAGTTTCAGAATCTGGAATATATTTCATACTATGTCATGTCTTTTTGAAAAATTTTTTTTATCATCCTCAATATTAACCTGAAAAAAGTGAAAAAAAGACTTTTTCATTTGTTTTGCTAAGTCGACCGCATCTTTCGGAATATTGATGGGGAGTCTAATGTTTGCACGGAATTTTTATACCTCAATGTACCCCTAATAGTCCTGCAAATCGGCAGATCGATCTATCCAATGGTTTCCCCAGACCGTTTGATCAAAATTTCAGAAAAAAATTAAAGGAGCAAAATTTACATTTCTTAGGACCCTGTAACTGAGGTAAAATGGAAAATTCAATTTTATTTCCACTTTTTTTCATAATTGGGCATCTTTTACCCATTGAATTTGAAAAGTTTTTTTTTTTAAATTTTAGATAACATTGAATTTGAAAAAGAAATTATTTTATTTTACAAAACCGTACCACGTGGAGGTTACACGGTCGGATTTACGTTATTTTGTGCTTACGCACGGGTGCGTGCGCGCGTGTGTGTGAAAATGCATAAAAAAGTATCTTATATCACAGATTGATCATGCTTCCCCGTCCGGAAGAGGTACGCTAATTTTAAATTTTTCTACTTTGAAAAAGTTCAGTTTTTTGAGTTTGAAAAAAATTGTCTTAGTAAGTTTTGATATCTCTTCACGAATCTGCTATTAGATTTTTGAAATTCAAAATAGTGGATGCGAGTTTGCAGTTGCTGAAACGAAAAATGGATTAGAATAATGAGAGTATGTAGAGAATCAGACTTCTACAATTCAAAATGGTGGATATAAAATGGCGGATTCGAGATAACGGATTCAGGATGTCTTATAATATAAAAATGACTTATGTCACCGACTTTGACTACGTATTTGATTTTAAATTTTTATAATTCAAAGTGGCGGATTCAAGATGGCGATCGAGAAACAAAAAATCACGATAACTCTTGAATACATATTTTCATCAATATTACCAAATTTTTCACTCCTTTTCGGAAACCATAACTTGTAGAGAGGACTGAAATTGCTGATCATGTAACGATACTGCAAATAATGTCATCAAAATGAGAAATTTCCATCACATGATAAAATCAAGTGATAATAACACATTTTGGTATTTCGAATTTAATTTGACACTTTATATGGACATTTCTCAGTTCGGCAACAGAATGAAAACAATGTTGTTCCCAAGTAATAGCTCATATATCTCGATTGCACCAGTTTGTGAATCCATCAAACTGAATCAATAATATTGAATTCCAAAATTCTGATACCATATTTGTCATTAGCAATTCCTAAATCGCAATAAAAAAATAAATGGACAGAGATGGTCCCAGATTCGTAATCAGCGACCTCAAAAACCCATGAACATATATGTTTTAGTTTTCAGTCCAAATTCTAGCAAATTTAAAATTTTTGTCCCTCATATAGGATTTGTCCACCATATTAAATCCGCCATCTTGGATTTTTAAAATCTGACTTCAGATTCGTAATTCCCTAAAACCCCAAGATAATGATGTTTGAACAAAAGGCGAGGAACCCTTTCTTTTGAGCCAGTATACTGGATTTCCCATCCTCTAAAGGTTAATAATGCTATATTGGAATCTATTAGGTAAATGTCTCAATTTCAGTAACCGTTTATTAAATGACAGGAAATTATTTATAGACCGTCTATTAGAGATATAAAGGTACAGTCAGCAACGAAAGTTATCATACACCTTTTGAGGGTCGCTTAAATTCTGACAATTTTTGTACTAAAATATTGATTTGAAGTCTTCACCATTGAGCAATGTTCAATATTATGAGGTGTGGTTATTAAATAACCGAACTGCTATCATAACACTTTGGTGTTACCAATTACAGTAGCAACTTTTTCGCCTTCAATGTACTCCCTTTGGCGATCTCTATATCGCTTCATGCGACTTTTCCAATGTTGAAAGCAGTGCAGAAAGTCCGCTTCTGTCAGCTGGTTCAGAACCTCCGTCGCTTTTGCTTTAATCGCTTCCACACTTTCGAATTTTGTCCTCTTCAGTGTCACCGTGTCTAACAAGAATGGCTCAGTGTCAGTGTTGTTTAGAATGTCAACGTAAATGTTCATTCTTGATTCCTTTTGCTCGGGAGTGAGGAGTTTTGGCACCAATTTTTGCGCAAACTTTACGCATGTCGAACGATTCATGCAAAATCTGGCAAACACATTCTTTGTTGATTCCTGTTATTTCAAAAAAGCCCTCAGATGCCTAGAGTACGATCTTCGCGGATTAATTTATCGATTTTTTCAATGTTCTTGTCCGTTTTTGACGTTGAAGGCCGTCCGAGGCGCGGATCGTCTTCACTCATTTCACGTCCCTCTTTGAACCGTTTAAACCATCAAAATCAAAACTTGTGTGCGGGATAAACGTTCATTCCCGTACACTTCTTAACAATGCATAAGTTTCTGTAAAAGTTTTCCCCAGTCTAACAAGAAACCTGAGATTAACACGTTGCTCCATCTGAACACTTAACATTTTTTCAGACGCGCCACTGGTGCGTAGACTAATTCACACGACTGCTACAGTCAAACTGTGCGACCCACTGGCTTGTCCAACGAGCTCAGGGTAGGGAAAGTATCACCAGACGCAGTTCTGTTCAAATTTGTCGCGACACGCTCGCAGCGCGCTGGTATCAGCATCAGTTCGGTTATTTAATAGCCACACCTCGTATGAACATGAATAGGGGTGCATTCTATCGAAAATTAAAACATACATCATTTTAACTTGAGAGATTGCGCGCTTGTTCCGGGACACCCTGTAAACATACTGTCACACACTTCACGAAAGACGTACGCGTCACTTATCTAAAAAGTCAATTTAGTTCAACGTTATCGAAGAATAATGGGCAAAATTACATTAAAAAGTGTTCATCTCGCATCGTTAGAGATTTATTGCTTCTTATTCTCTCTTTTACTTCATTCGTCGTAAATCAACGTACGGAACGACTTAAAAAAAGTTTGGAAATCAACAAGCGACAGAGACTAGTATCGTATTAAACTTCTCCCAGCTATCATAACTCCAAAAAAAAAAGTCTCTGGATTTGGCAGTGAACAGAGTTTTGTTGGGAAGTAAGACAAAGTTTCGGAGATGTTTTGAAAACCCCGGAGGAATATTAATCGCGTTTCCTGCAGGTGTACTTCACGGCAAGATTAACTTTGCAAGGTGCAGGCCACTATAATGCCTGCTTTGCAAGTTTTTCAAAAGTGTTGCCCTACGAACAAGAGTGTCACGAAGAATTTTTAATGGGTAACTCTTAGTTTTATTTGAATTGTTTGCAGACAAGCCATGGATTGTGCCGATACACCCACTTTTTGAAGCTTGCTTACAGTCTGATAATTTTTATATTATAATATTTAGTCGAGGAAATTTAGCACAAAAAAAGAGCCAAACCTCCAAAAAAAGGGTTTTGACGTAATTAGGCTCGTTGGATTCCTTGTAAAATTTAGAAAAAATGTTACCTATTTTTGTCATATACAAATCAGAAACTGCATTATTGCACCTAAAAAAATGCATTTTTGGGGTGCAATTTTTCCAGCCAATTAAAGAAAAAATCATAATTTGAGAATACATTGTCGAAACGGGCTGAATTTGGTTACTCGTGGGTTTTGGGGTCGCTGATCACGAATCAGATGTCATCTCAGAAATTGACTCCGATGAACCTAGGGACCAGGAACCCTGGTCACCAGGCCTATCCCCAAGGTTTTCCCTCGAATTCGGCCTGAAACTAAACGAAAATGGTTACTCGGGGGGTTTTTTGGGGTCGCTGATCATGAATACGTTGTTCGTTTTGTTGTCCGTTACACCTGGAGGCCCAGAAACCCTGGTCGCCAGGCCCATCCCCGAGGTTTTCCCTCTAATTTGACCTGAATCTAAACGAAAATGGTTACTGATATATCTTTAAAATATACGTATTAAATATTTATGTTTATAAATATGTGTTGTTATATATATAAATATATGTATATGTATATTATATGGAAGAAAAATGTCTACATACATGCATGTAATAAAAAAAATATATAAATAAGAGCTTTTAAAACATTTTGAGTAAATACTACGAAAGAAAAAAATAAATAGATTTTCAATGAAAATTTGAACATTAAAATAAAAAAAAACGTACCTACTTACATTTGATTTATTTCTAAAATCCTTCAAATGTCGTTGAAAATTAATTCTAGTTCGTGACTGTACAAACTGACTGGTGAACTGTCCTCCAGGTGTGACAGGACAACAAAACTAACAACGTATTCATGATCAGCTACCCCAAAACCCACGAGTAACAATTTCCGTTTAGTTTCAGGCCGAATTCGAGGGAAAACCTCGGGGATGTGCCTGGTGACAAGGGTTCCTGGACCTCAGGATCATCGGGGTCAATTTCATCAGATTCGTGATCAGTGACCACAAAACCCCCGAGTAACCAAATTCAGACCGTTTCGACGATGTATTATCGAATTATAGTTTTTTCTTTAATTCTCTGGAAAAATTGCACCCAAAAGATGCATTTTTTTAGGTGCAGTAATGCAGTTTCTGATTTGTATATGACATATAAAAATTGGTAAAATTTTTTCTAAATTTTACAAGAAATCCAACGAGCCTAATTACGTCAAAATTCCTCTTACTGCGGAAATTTTGGAGGTGGAATGCTAATTTTCCTCGACTAATTGATTTCTTGTTGCTGATAGGATTTCAGCTTGTGAAATTCTGTGTCTAATAAGCTCAAGGTGAAGGTAACATAACAATAACTCCGTAAATATTAAATCCCTTTCGCAGTTCTTGGACTCATATTAAAGGTTCTATGTAAGAGTTTTGAAGTGAAAAAAAATTCAGTTATTTGGACAATCTTCATGCACCCTATTGAAAGAACCCGAACCACGATAATGCCGGAAGTACGTAATAATGGATGACGTTTTTAATATGCAAAAGATTAATAATCACTGGGAGAGAAATCAAGATTAATTTTTGAGCTGCCTCAACACAATACACTCGAAATTAATAGACGAAAGCAAAGTTTCAAAGTTGAGTTCGCACACCATGCCTCATCGAGGGTCGTACTTTTACTATTTGATTTCCCTTCTCAGATAGTATTAAATTTCAAACGATGTGGAGAGATAAATTGTTGTGGGGCGCCCACATTTCCCAAGAAAAACCGACAAATATTTAGCAAAAATTCCGGTTTTAACTCCGCTGATTTAAAAGGCAATTTAGATTAGCTTGAAATGAGATGTAAGTATGAGGGTGGTTTGATAAATCAGTGACTTTTAAAGGAAAACAATTTTTTTTCGGCAAAAAATCATTTTATTTTTCTACATAATCTCCTTTTAGCTCGATACATTTAGTCCACCGTGTTTCTAATTTTTTATTCCTTCTAAATACTATGATTCCTCAATGCCCTCAAAATAAGCGTTTGTTTCAGCGATGACCTCTTCATTCGACCCGAATCTCCTACCACCCAGCAATTTCTTCAGGTTTGGAAACAGGAAATAGTCGGAGGGGGCTAAATCTGGAGAATATGATGGATGAGGTAGCAGTTCGTAGCCCAATTGATGAATTTTTGCCATGGTGATTACACACGTATGAACCCGTGCATTGTCCTGATGAAACAACACTTTCTTCTTCACTAAATCCGGTCGTTTCTGCTTCAAAACTGTGTCAAACCTGCCCAACAGCTGTAAATAATATTCGCCGGTGATCGTTTTACCCTTTTCAAGGTGATCGATATGAATGACACCGCGCGAATCCCAGAAAACTGTGGCCATGACTTTGTTGGCCGACAGACACATCTTAGCCTTCTTCGGTGTACGTTCACCTGTAGAAACCCACTTTTTCGATTGTTGCTTGGTCTCTGGTGGGACGTGATGGATCCACGTCTCATCTACGGTAACAAAACAGCGCAAAAACTCGTTTTGATTGCGGCTGAACATCCCCAAATACTCCTTTGAAGTGGTCACACGCTTGTGTTTATGCCACAACGGAACTCAGTAAACCACTTTTTAACCATTGAAATTGACGGTGCAGAGTCCCCATAGTATTTATCAAGCCCCTCTTTGGTTTCGGTAATGGCTTTTTTGCGCAAAAAGTAATGCTTAATCAGCACACGAAATTCACTTTTTCCCATTTTTGTGTAAATTAACGAGGTTAGCTGCTTTCAATGGCTGTCAAACGTAAACTAAATGACGTAGCTTGCTCAAAATTTTACATTAGTCTACCGATAGATGGCAGTTGACGGGATCAGTGTTGCCATTAAAGTTACTGCGTGGGAAATTCAAAGAGTCTCGGACTTATCAAACCACCCTCGTATGTTTAAAATTCTGCCAAATGTCGAGTTCTAACGTAGATAATAAAAACTTAAAAAGTAGTTACCAATATTAAAAACGTAGTTAAGAAAGATAATTCTTTTGTTGACTTATCACTAAAAACTATTTATTAAAAATTGATTTTTTTGTTTGTTCATCACACTATTTACTTAGAATGTCGACTCGTCGGAAAACGAGTAAAAAATCGTTCATTATTGCAAATATTCATTAGAGTTTTGCAAGATCAATACTTATTTATTTTATGAGTACATTTTATGATACGCAATCGTAATTTCATCACTCAAATTTCCTGCAATTGTTGTCGAATTGATGCGTGACTTTTGGCCCTCCATGTGTAAGACGTGTTTTGGAAGCTATTCTATCTCGTATTAAGGGACCATTGCGAGAGTCTGACCATTTTTCGAGTCGACTTGACTGGTAAATTTAGTTCACTACAAAATCTAAGGACTTCTACCATTCCAAATGTCTATTCCGCTTAGAGACCACTGCGCTTTTTCTTTCTGGATATTTTTAGGAGCTAGAGCTCGCCTTGGCATGTCGGCAAAGATAAACAACTTTTCCTGGAACTGTTTAAAATGCGGCTATCCCTTCTCGGGGCGTTAAAGCTCTACCTACCGAGAATTTTAACTCCTCGCGGTACAGCCCTTTGTGTTAATTAGTTAATTCAAAGGCCTCAGAGACGTCGAGCGTCCGCCTTAAACAACCCGCTACCCGAATAAGCGGGATCCGCGTCTGAAGACGCAAGAAATTTGTTTACTTAAATGCGGGAGGCGAGCGGAATACCGAAACACTTACAGATGTAGGGGCGAGTTAGGTAACTACCGTTTGTTTTGAGAAGAGACCAAAAGGAATTATTATTATTATTCCACGCGAGTTGTGGTTGAATTTTGACAATCCCGACATTGAAGCTGTTCTTCTTTATACTATTATGATATTCTTTTTTACAATTTAGAGCAGTGGCGGCTCGTGGGTGTGTTATATGGGAGGGCACAGGGTGTGTCAGTAGGATTACTCATTAGCTACCAATGGCGCCGCAGACGAAAATTTTTAAAATTTTCAAGGTCATGCGTTTTACTGACAGTTCAGAATTTCAATGAAAAATTCTTTTATACAAAAATATAGACTTTCACAAGAATAATTTGGTATAATTTGGTATGGGATTTGGTAGCTTTTTGAAATAATATTTAATGACGAATATTGAGGGCATAAATATATTAAAATAATGGGTCCCAACATGTGAAAAAAAATTGATATAGGTATCTTACCGTTATTTGTAGAGAAAATCAGCTCGCCTGTCCTTATTGTTAAAAAAATTTAATACAATTCATTATTTGGTTTAAAATATGTCTGTTTTTATCCACATTTTAACTGTTACGTCTTATATTTTCACGATAAGCACCATCAAGCTGTTGCCTTATGTCTACCTTTCCCAACACACTAATATCTAAGATGTTATGTAAATGTTTTTCATTGTAGCTGGCATGTTTCTTAGTTCGTTCATTTATTTAAATGTTTTAAATCACTCACCCCTTCTTGAGTCCATGCATTTCGGTTGCCACCCGGCACTAAACAAATAAAACAAAACAGTTTGTTTCTTTTAGGACATCCACATAACCACTTAAATCTGTCGTAGACACTACTATTAAAATTTCATGAATAATTTCGCGATTTTCCTACGTCTGTTATGGAAATAATCAAATTGGGTATCGGCCTTCCTAACCATTTAATTTCCGTTCGGATCTCGTACGTAATATCTTTATTAGTCAATAAAAAGTCCACCGAATTCATTTTGAAACGTTTCACAATCAAAAACAGTAAAAACACACTTCTCAGCGAAGAAAATAAACAAAAACGGTCACTCAACAAGTGTGACCCGTTCAGCTGATTTTTGATCGATTTAACGTCTTGTGTCTGCAATCGTTTGCCAAACTTTACCAGTCACCGAAAAAGCCCGATTAAAAACGAGGGCTGGTAAATTGTGTTCCCACGCGCGCGAAATGCGAAAAATACGGTGGCTCGAAGAGAATACAGAGAGAGTACGGTGGCTCGGTGTTCGATCGATAGTCTGTCATATATATGTGATAAAAATCATTATTTGTGGTATAAAAGGAATAATAATTAGAATATGAATAGTTTGTCGTATACAATTAATTGATATTATTGTAACAGTAATTTATAGTAAATTAACACAAAAGAAATATTTTCTATTGAAATTTGGACTGGGCACGTGCCCCTGTGCACTTTATCACCAGCCGCCACTGATTTAGAGACAGTTTTTCAACGTTTTCTCTTATAATGGAGCAAATATCTTTAGTCGAAGATGAAGTTTAATCGCTTAGATAGAATCAAATAGAAATTTTGCTGTCTGTATCTTAATTACCAATTTCAGTTCATAGAACTTCTAATTCCATCTTTCCATTTTGTTCGTGGTCTTCCTCTTCTCCTCGTCTTTCTGACGGGTTCCAGTTTATAAATATTTTTGGTCATCCATCCCTACACACCATCTCACATCCTCGATAAAATTATAACCTTAAAAATCTTGACACAATGACTTTGTAGAAGTTTGTCTCACATACTTTTATTTCATGCAAGTTGTGGTTGATTTTTAACAATTCCGACATTGAGGCTATTCTTCTTTGGTATTATGATATTCTTCATTACAATTTAGAGACAATTTTTGCTTTCATCAATTTTGTTTCTGTAGCCTTGGTCATCTCAAGAAAGTGTTCTCTTGTAATGGAGCAAATCTCTTTGGAAGATGAAGTTTCATCGTTAATAGAAATTTGACTGTCTGTACCATAATTACCAATTTAATTTCATAGAACTTCTAACTCCGTCTCTCCATATTGTTCTAGCTCTTCCTCTTCTCCTCGTCTTTCTGGCGGGTTCCAGTTTAACAATATTTTCGGCCATCCATCTCTACACGCCATCTCACATCCTCGATAAAATTATAACCTTAAAAATCTTGACACAATGACTTGTAGAAGTTTGACTCACATACTTTTATTTCATGCAAGTTGTGGTTGATTTTTAACAATTCCGACATTGAGGCTATTCTTCTTTGGTATTATGATATTCTTCGTTACAATTTAGAGACAATTTTTGCTTTCATCAATTTTGTTTCTATAGCCTTGGTCATCTCAAGAAAGTGTTCTCTTGTAATGGAGCAAATCTCTTTGGAAGATGGAGTTTCATCGTTAATAGAAAGACTGTCTGTACCATAATTACCAATTTAATTTCATAGAACTTCTAACTCCGTTTTTCCATTTTGTTCTAGGTCTTCCTCTTCTCATCGAATTTCTGGCGGGTTCCAGTTTAGCAATATTTTCGGCCATCCATCTCCACACGCCATCTCATATCCTCGATAAAATTATAACCTTAAAAATCTTGACACAATGACTTGTAGAAGTTTGACTCACATGCTTTTGTTTCATGCAAGTTGTGGTTGATTTTTAACAATTCCGACATTGAGGCTATTCTTCTTTGGTATTATGATATTCTTCGTTACAATTTAGAGACAATTTTTGCTTTCATCAATTTTGTTTCTATAGCCTTGGTCATCTCAAGAAAGTGTTCTCTTGTAATGGAGCAAATCTCTTTGGAAGATGGAGTTTCATCGTTAATAGAAAGACTGTCTGTACCATAATTACCAATTTAATTTCATAGAACTTCTAACTCCGTTTTTCCATTTTGTTCTAGGTCTTCCTCTTCTCATCGAATTTCTGGCGGGTTCCAGTTTAGCAATATTTTCGGCCATCCATCTCCACACGCCATCTCATATCCTCGATAAAATTATAACCTTAAAAATCTTGACACAATGACTTGTAGAAGTTTGACTCACATGCTTTTGTTTCATGCAAGTTGTGGTTGATTTTTAACAATTCCGACATTGAGGCTATTCTTCATTGGTATTATGATATTCTTCCTTACAATTTAGAGACAATTTTTGCTTTTATCAATTTTGTTTCTGTAGCCTTGGTCATCTCAAGAAAGTGTTCTCTTGTAATGGAGCAAATCTCTTTGGAAGATGGAATTTCATCGTTAATAGAAAGACTGTCTGTATCATAATTACCAATTTAATTTCATAGAACTTCTAACTCCGTTTTTCCATTTTGTTCTAGGTCTTCCTCTTCTCCTCGACTTTCTGGCGGGTTCCAGTTTAGCAATATTTTCGGCCATCCATCTCCACACGCCATCTCATATCCTCGATAAAATTATAACCTTAAAAATCTTGACACAATGACTTTGTAGAAGTTTGATTCACATACTTTTATTTCATGCAAGTTGTGGTTGACTTTTAACAATTCCGATATTGAGGCTATTCTTCTTTGCTATTATGATATTCTTCGTTACAATTTAGAGACAATTTTTGCTTTCATCACTTTTGTTTCTGTAGCCTTGCTGTAGAAGTTTCACTCACATAAATTCAAACCCAAACTATGTTAACGAAGACGATCAATAAATGGGTAGGACTGATCCTAGGCTTCGATTTGCATTTTGTCTTGGTGCACTTCAAATTTGAGTGACACTGAGCTTTTCAATTCGTTCGCGCTCTCGGGTCCTTGTGGCAGCTATCTATTCGATACCGCTTTTTGTACGATCTCTCCCGATGCATCCGCCTCATTTGTTTATTTGTAAATGCAGGATCGCATGGCAAATTTGCGGAGGATTTATGCACATCGCGAGGTAGGTGTTTTTGACGTCGAGATATACAAGTTCCAGGCATGAAGTAATTTCGTCTGGCGACCATAAAATGACGGCCATTCGGTTTTATTTGCTCCACCGATCGGACGTGGAAACATGAAACGGTGAAGAGGTTGCATCGAACAAGTGTATTTATCGGAATTAATTTATACAGAAAATCTGTTTGCTAAATTTCGGAAGAATCAAGCAATGACATGAGACTTTAGTGAATTATGACAGCAAAATTAATGGGTTAGCCTAATTTGGATTCATCCGAAATTCGTCGCTTGTTTTATTGGATTTTCTTTAAGTATAATATTTCAACAATATCTTCCCAAAATTTCATAATAATTGGAGCATTGTTGATAAAGTTGTGAGTATGTAAAATACGAGGGGGTATAGAAAAGTAAGGTCTCCATTTCTTTTTTCATAGAAATTTAAATTTATTCACAACTTTACTTATATCGTTGGAAAGGCTGAACAATTAGCTACTTTTCTACATAGTCACCCTGACGATCAATCACCTTCTGCATCCTGGTAATCAGCTTTCTAATGCCGGCGTCGTACCACTCTCCCGCCGCGTCGCGAAGACATCTGACGACTGCTTCTTGCACTTCCTCGTCGGACTGGAATTTCTGTCACCTCAAATGTTTTTTCATAGCGGGAAACAAATGGTAGTCGCTGGGTGCAACGTCTGGGCTATAAGGAGGGTGCTCGAGGACATCCCAGCCAAATTTCTTGATTAGGGTAATCGTTTGATGTGACACATGTGGCCGTGCATTGTCATGATGTGCAATGGCATGAATTCCACTAAAAGAACCCCTTCCTGTCCCAGAAAACGGTCGCCATAACCTTCCCCGCTGACTTCTGTGTTTTGAACTTTTTGGGCTTCGGTGAGGTCGAGTGACGCCACTGTTTCGACTGTTGCTTCGTTTCCGGGGTGTAATGATGTGCCCATGTTTCGTCTCCAGTCACAACAGAGTCCAGAAATTCCTCGCCCTTTTCGTCGTAGCGTCGGACACATTCTGTAGCACATTCCACGCGCTTTCTCTTGTGTTCATCGGTAAGCTGCCTAGGGACCCACCTGGCGGACACCTTGTTGTAACCGAGGACCTTCGACACAATATTCTATACGGTGAAGTAGCTACACTCTTCATTAAGACCTTCCACTATCTCATGAAGGGTTATTCGCCGGTTATTGCGCACCATCTCCTCGATTTGAGTTGAGAGTCCGGCAAACTCGGCCGCCCCGACCGCTGCTCATCATGGACGTTTTCCCGGCCTTCAGAGAACACGCGGCACCACTTCCGCACGTTTTTAACGTCCATACACTTCTCACCGTATACTTCCACTAACTGGTGATGAATCTCTATCGGAGAAACCTTTTTTGCATTCAAAAAACGAATGACTGAGCGCAGTTCACACCTGGCGGGCGAGCGCAGGGGGAGCTCCATCCTTAACGGCTACTACGTAGCGACTGAGCGTCCCAAGGTCGTGCGGACAGTTCTAGACTGTGGGGGAGAACCAAGGAATGCAGCGCTGTTGTCAGATTTTACCTAGCAATTCGCGTTGGGAAATGGCAACGTTGGAGACCTTACTTTTCTATACCCCCTCGTACGTCATCTCGAGTGCCTGCTCGCATCACGCCACTGCAGCTGTTGAATAGAGCTACTATCATATCCCCTTGGCATTCCCATTCCACAAGCATTTTCAATCGGTTTACGTCAGAAGAAGACAGTTGTCATGTCCTAGTATACCTGCTCAAAACTTTAAACGACTTTTTTTCGAAAACTCATATTTCAAAACATACCGACACGGTGAGCATGGTTTCACAAAAACTACGAAATCGATTGTTTACAGATTTTGTACATCTAGTGGTCATTACATTAATCGATTCTTAAACGACGGATTTTTCATTTTGATGAAAATTTTACAGTTTAATTGGAATGATGAATTGATATCTAGTGTAACCTAATCTTATTTGACACACTACTTATTTCTGATATACCCGCAAGTTTGCACTGCAAACTCCTCACAAAAATCGGAATATGCGCAAACTATTCACGCGCCATTAATTTCGAAACTAACCCCACCCCCTCCCTCCTCTTTAAAAAGTTCATTACTCACCATAACTCCTTTAGGAGCAATTTTAAGTTTCATTTTCATCCCAGAACAATCGATCATTCGGCGTTATGAGGAAACAGATATTTTTATTGTGTACACCAATCTGCGTCTCAGCGGATCGGCAAAGTTTTATGGGATTTGCAAACGTCAATATCATCGAGGAGATATTTATCAACATTTTAACTTAAACGAGATTATCTGAACGGTTTAGCCAGATGATCGGCGGCATACGAAGCGTCAATAACTTGAAAGAAGGTCCATCAATCACGTTTTTTTTTTAAGGCGGAAGATAAAAAAACCCATAGACGCCAAAGTCGGTCGGAATTGTGACGCAAGAGCGCGCGGCAAGCAGAGGCGTAGTCGCCGTTGGGCCATCGGGTGGAAATGATATTAGATTTTGAATCTGACCTGATTCGCCTGTAGGCAGAGATTTTTATGTGTTCTTGAAACTTATAGGGCTAGTTTTGACCGTTCCCTATGTATTTTTGTAGGGGAAACTTCGAAAGACATACTTTCCTTGGAGGGACTGCTATTTGTAGTATGAAGTGCTAAAAAAATTTCAACTTCGATCCGTTAATCACTTTTCGAATAATCAACGATCGCATTTTTTTGCAAGCCTTAATTACCAATGACGCCATTTCTTTCTTTATTGTATGATATTGACCGGTTGGGCTAGGAAAAAAATCATACTTCTTTTCAAGTTTGCGAGAATTTTTTTGATTTTGGAAAATATTAATTTGGGTCAGTTTTATAACGTTTTCTATGCGACTATATTTTTTGACGCGATGTATATGTTACGGTTAAAGTGTTTACTTGGCTACTTTATAAACTAGCTGGATAGCATACAAACTATCCAAACGTCTGGTTATTTTGATGGAAAATCATATTTCTACTAAAATAGCCAAGAATATTGGTTATTTTGTATACTATCCAGATAATTTATAAAAAGATTTATCGCTAAAGTATAAACCACAAGAAAATTTCACAAATTGACCGGTGTTTTTGAACTTAATATTCCTAGTAACACATAATAACCAACGAGTTGGTTAGTATGTAAACTAACCAATTCGCTTTGGCTAATTTATTAGAAAAGTGAGGTTATGTTTATGGCAAATGTTGTGTGTTGTTATTGTTTACTGTCGTGTCCTGTGTGAAATTTGTTTAAGAATAGGTTGTTAAAAATGAATCAACAGCAACAATTTGAAAACCTACTTTTGGAAGTTTTTTTACTTATTTTGAAGTAGTAATGGCAATGTTATGATGTACCGAGTAGTGTACCTATGAATAACCTTAATTTTTTTACCAAGAATTATTTTACTATCCTAAACTAAATTAGCCAAAGCGAATTGGTTAGTTTACATACTAACCAACCAACTCGTTGGTTATTATGTATTACTAGGAATATTAAGTTCACACTTTATCCAACTACCGTGGATAGTTTGTAAACTAGCCAAAAACACCGGTTAATTTGTGAAATCTTCTTATGGTTTATACTTTAACGATAAATCTTGGATAGTTTATAAACTAGCTGGATAGTATACAAACTAACCAATATTATTGGCTATTTTAGTAGAAATATTATTTTCCATCAAAATAACCAGACGTTTGGATAGTTTGTATACTATCCAGCTAGTTTATAAACTAGCCAAGTAAACGCTTTAACAGTAACATATATATTGTTGAAATTGATTAAATTGAAAGTAGGCTTCAAGACGCGTATTTAAAAAAATGGGCGTCAAGATATTATAGTCACAATTTCGAGAATTTCGAAACGGCAACGCTAAAACAATATATACGTCGCGTCAAAAAAGGTAGTCGCGTAGAAAAGTTATAAAACTGGCCCGAATTAATATTTTTCAAAAAAATATTGAATAATAAATAAATAAATTCAGTACCTCCAAAACTAAATACTTTTCTTGAAAAATATCTTGAAAAAAAGCCTATTCAAGAAATCCGCGTGTATCTTTAACATTTGTTGAGGAATTACCACTTTTTGGAAAAACAGGAATAACGTTATCACAAATTGTAAAAACCTTTGAATGTTGAATGATGCGAGTGAAAAGCTGTAACAGGTTTTCTGAATCTGCTACAACTTTTCGATTGTTCACATGTACATGCCAGCCAAAACTGTTCCCAGTCCCAACCATGAGCTAGTGATGCCTCAAATGAAAAACTAGTCTCTTCCTCGAGGCGAGAACTGGTTTACGGACGTTTCAAAGACTGCTGAAGAGACAGAAGCAGGAATATATAGTGAGATAAGGAATACAAGATGATATTCCTCAACACTAACAGACGCAGTCTGTATAGAATTTGTCTGTCATCAGTACTATTACACTGAATTACAAACACTGGATGTTAAATAGCATCTACCATCGCAAAAAGTTTTGTGACAATCTCCCTCTTCGATTCTTTTTATATTCCATGTTTTCCCACATTAATTAAACAAAAAGTTAATCAGTTTTTGATATGGATACGACTATTTTATTAAAATATGCACCTATATATGTATTTCCCTTTGATTTACTTGGTGCCTTACATCGTGATTACTTTGAGCATCAAAGTTTTAAGAAAAAATACGTCGTAAATAAACTGTTTTTCCTTGTGTAAATACTGAGACGGTGTTCCCTCTTATTTTGGTGTTTTACCCAGCTAAACCACGGTACCTAGAATTGGAATATCCGGATTATTTACTTATTTCCCGGTTTTGTTTATCGAGTTACTTAGAAACAAAGAATAAATCCGTTTCCTCGGGGGTCTTATAAAGATTTCGCAGAAATAATGCACGTACAACTTCATATTTTCATTCGGTGCATTATTTGTTTTCCTTTGATGTGCTCAATTTATGCTCTTTTGTTTTCATCCGTTTGTTGTAGCACAACTAATGCGCAGATGAGAAATTATACAAAGATGCCCTCCCTACACTGAGAGAAAATTTTATTAGCTTTTTGTAAATAGACATATTTATTAGTAGACCTTGAACTTATCATAGATATAAAAGACTCACAAAACATATTCTGGAAATTTCGAAAGTTACCCTTATAATAATGATTTGTGTTTTTTTGTACAGTTTATTTATCATTACATAACAATTATAGGTAAAATACGGGGTTTGTTTTCAAGGTTTTTTCATGTCTACTGTAAGTTTAGAGTCTACTCTGTGAACTAGCCGCGGTTTTTGTAATGCTTTAACTCAAGCCTTTAGTATAACTAAAGCATTTGAAAGGGATTGTCAAGAGTATATGGCAGTATCCTCAATCTTCAACAAATTGAAGATTTTTTAACCATTTTCATATAATAATATCCTCTTGTTTCATAATGTTAGCCTTTCAAACTAACACATCCAGTATATAACGAAAACAAATTTGTTACGTCTATTTTCACATTTATTTAAATTAATTTTGTCTCAGAAATAATTTATTATTTCATCAGTGGGATAACAAATGTTCCGCCATTTTTTATAAATTAAAAACCGAACATACGTAGTACGAATATACTTTGTAATTATGCTTTATTATTTATATACCTAGGTATATATATAATAAAACCTACATTATGAAGCGAAATTTCATTATAATATATAGAAAGTTTGGAAAATAATATGTATTATAACGGTTAATTAATTTTGAATGGATGATTATTTATTAACAAAAAAAACTGTCAGTTTGAATTTTGTTGCTATTTTTAT